>CM032231.1:90650000-90900000 GCA_019009955.1 Riptortus pedestris | reverse complement strand
TTCGTCTTATAAAGGCCATTCATGAACTGTCACAGAACCTTTTCTAGTAAAACAGAACCTAGTATAATACATTCCACTCAGAGTATCACTTCAAACTAATTGGAAATTGTGTATAATATCTCATTATCCTACACAATTTAGCTGATCCCTCAATAATAAGCTTATATCGCCTTTAATTAAGCAATTTCCAGATGTATCAATGTCAAGATAATAGGAATATATATATATATATATATATATATATATATATATATATATAAAGCTTTTTTACATCATTTTTAAATTTTAAAACTTCTAAAATAATTAATTTTACTAATATCGCTATTAGCAGATTTCCCTTAAGGGAAATCAGCTATTGAGGTCGTACTCATGACGTGATTTTCGAAACATTTCTTCAAATGTCCATCGGTCTTACCCAGGAGATGACGAAAATGAGGTCTGTTAAAAATTAAATATATATATATATATATATATATATATATATATATATATATATATGTGTGTGTGTGTGTGTGTGTGTGTGTGTCTGCCAACGCTCTAGCGGTCGCAATTTTTGTTTGATCGTTACCAAACTCGAAATTTAATCGTTTTATGTTAAAAGAAATATCAAGTTTGTTAATAGCTCAAATCAGACTAGTGGGAAGGGGGTTTAGAGGGGGAGATTTTCGAAATATCTCCGTTACCGCACGTCGGATCAAAACATTGTTTAGAACCAATCTTATTGCAAATTAAATTTTCTATAAATATTGTTCTATACATTTATTCTCTATCTTTAATAATAACCGAGATATTTGCATTTTTATTAAATTTGGGCCGATAAGGGATGACTGTTTCCCGCCAAAAGCTAGTTCGGCACTTTGCCACAACTGTTCGGCTCTCGTATGGAGATGTTCCTATTGTATAACTTCACGTGGGAAATCTGCTTAGTTTACGCAGCACCTGCGTGACGGACTTTTTTGATTCTACTATGGAGCGGTACCTATCCCTTGTTGACTTTCCTATCAACAAATTCTAATCTTAAAAGGACATTTCAGTTAAGGGATACCGTGCCTCAATTATGTCTGTACTTCATCAACACCTGGTATCGAACTTTCAAAATAACTATAATGCCCATTAAGTAACTTAACAAGATATTTGGCTTTTCTAATTTCCCGTAGCCTCTTATACATAGCCCTACATGATTTAAATCTTGTACGCGGAGTTTTCCCATTTGAAATCAAAATCGCTGTAATATTTATTCCTGATTTAAAATGTATTTGGAATTTCCTGCATAGTCCATAGCTGGTCATAATATTTACTTTCCTCAGGAGGGGTGGGTGAGCACCGAACCCTATAGAGAAGGCGTTGGCAAATCTTTTTCTCAGAAAAATGTAAGTAGAAATTTATTATTAGATTTAATATTATATATCATAAATATATTATTAGATTATATAAATATATATATAAATATATATATAACGAATTATTAAGGGATGTGTTATTAATGTTATTAATAATTTTTAATATATTTATTTTAAAGGGATAGCCCTTGAAGAGGTGGTAAATAAGCCACGAAATGTGTAGGGCAGGTTCAATAAAGTTTGCACCAAAAAAATGTTTTTTATTGGAGAATCCATCATATTTTATGAAAATTTTAATCTTGTACGCGGATTTTTCCTTTTTGGAATCAAAATCGCTGTAATATTTAATCCTGATTTAAAATGCATTTTGAATTTCTTGCATAGTCCATAGCTGGGCATAATATATATTTTCCTCCGGGAAGGGGTGGGGTGCTCCGACCCCTATAGAGAAAGCTTTGGGAAATCTTTTTCTCCGAAAGCTGAGAGAAAAATAGATTCAGTTTTGGTCTATTCCAAGGAATAAACTTAGTTCACCAGTTCAACATCAGAGTGCCTGGGAGCGTGGGTTTAGTGAGTAAATCTGGTTGATGATCTGGCCACTGGCTATGATGAAGCCCATCAGTCTGCTAGAGGCAACTCGTCCTAGGTTACTGTAGAATCCCCATGAGTCCTGAGCTATGCTTCCGTTGTATTTGAATATTTTCCATCCATATATAAATCATCTAATATTCTTATATTACCAAACTGTATGAAACCTGAAAACTAATTGCTCACTATATTCAACTTATGATTAGATTCAAATTCCGCCGTTTGTGGGCCAAAAAATAAATAAATGTGTAGGAAAGCGATATTTTTTATGATTTGATAAATAATAAATACCTTAGCAATTTAACACAAATAACAACAACATGTGCATCAAAACATGAGGTGCATCACAAAAAAAAAAAAGCCTTCACGCAGGGGCTGCGTAAACTAAGCAGACTTCCAACGTAAAGTTATACAATAGAGAAATCTCCATAAGAGTGCCGAACAGTTACGGAAACGGCTGAACTAGCTTTCGGCGGAAACGAATAGAAGCGGCCATAGCTCGTCCGTTACACTTATTAAAAATGCAAATATTCATAGTACATTTTAATTGCAATAAGATTGGTCTTATTAAATTGTTTGATCTGACTTATAATAACGGAGATATTTCCAATATTCGAAAATCCTAACCTCTAACCCCCCCCCTCCCCTGGTCCGATTTCAGCCCTTGACGAACTTGATCTTTCTTTTTACATAAAATGACTAAATATCGAGTTTGGTAACGATTAAACAATAAATGCGACCGCTAGAGCGGTAACAGACAAATATATATATATATATATATATATATATATATATATATATATATATATATATATATATATATGTATATATCCCATAGGATATAGATCCCTTAAGGGGAATCTGCTAAAATGGATCGAAAACCCATATTCATTCGTTTAGAATAAACGCTAATAAAAAAAATGTATCCCACACCCACCAATGTTCTATTTCTCTATCAAAATGGAAAAAAAAAATATTCAACAGCAAGACAAACTATTTTAATCATTTAATTTTGTTTATATGCATACAGGAAAGATAAACATTCAAAAGAAACAGTGTGAAAAAATGACCTATTGAACTTCATTTATTTGATTAGTTAATTATCAATGGCGGAAGGTCAACAAAAAGATAGACCTCAAATAAATAATAAAATCATTTTGATTTCTTTTCTAATTTCACGTCCACATGACGCCTCACCAGGAAAAAAATGTAATACTAAACTATCGGCTACATCGTTACGTAGAACCTTCCACTAGCCGTGCCAGACAGAGAATGGCGAAATAATGGACAAATATACGAAAATTCCCGAACCCTAGGCGTAATTAAAATAAAATTGGGAGCTTACATACTCTCTCAACGTCAAATTAAATTAGCATGCGATTTTTTGTTTTTACATAACCTACGTAATGGCTTAGACAAATGAACAGCTATTTATATTATGCTTTAATTAAGTTGGAAAAAGAGATTTCGATTCCGTCCAACTCAAAACTAAATTAATTCTATTTAAAGTTTATTATTTTTATAAATTGTTTGTTCGATTACGCTAGGGAACTCAATTTAGGTTATTAACAATTTAAGCACTTTTTTACAATGAACTTATTTCAACTGATAAATAATAATAACAATAATATAAACAGTGTTACTAGTTAACCTTCTCAACAACCACCAAATCTAATCCTGCAGTTAACACTTTCTAAACTGGAATATTAGGAAGGGAAACTGTTACTAGCTATGTCAACGAATAAACTTACAGTATTATGTAAAGGAAATTAAGCATTTATGTCTTTTGAAACAGTTATACAACATTACTACTTTGGAGAACAAGACCTAGAATGACAAGTATCTCACAAATTTCCCATAATGGAGTAGTTGACAAGAAATTCAAAGTATCATACCAGTTATTCTTCACTGTTAGCAATATCAATCAATTGGTAAGGTTTGTAAGGATGGAGAAAATATATTAAAATTAGCTTAACTCAATCTAAGTTTTAAATTTAGTAATCCTTAATAAAAATTTAGGATACTACGAAACATAAATCTAAGAAATATTTTATGACGTGACGTTAAACACAAAGCATTGTTATCTCTAGCATGAGGTATATAACTGGGCACAACTGTATGTACACAAGATTTCTACAAAGCTCTACGGTAATTAATAAAAACAAAAACGTTCTCCTTCTTTTCTTCAACGATAAAGTGAATAATTTCAAAATGCTTCATAGGGCAACTTTCCTTTACTCTATATGTTTCACGTTATATACACATCCCTTCAAGAGTACAACATCAAAACGTTACACTACACTACATATTTGGTATTGGACGTCATTTAAAACTGCGAGCTTTATTTTTTGGCAACTTGCCTCAAGAACGTTTTATTTATTTAGTTTTAACAATAGTGGTAATAAATGAAATATTGATTCCTGCATTCCAAAAGTATTATACAATTAGGTTTACAATTAATCACTGTTTCCATGCCATATAAAATAAAATTACGTTTTTTAAAAAGATTGTTCTATTTTACATTTTACAGACAATACATATATATATATATATGGTAATTCAAATAAAGGGAGTAGTGCAGCTGCAACAACACATACATTTGACAAACTGGGAGGAGACTGAAAACGCGATACACCGAACACATACGGTCATTCAGACTGAATAAACGAGACTCCAACTTCGCCAACCACATGAACGATCACTACCACAACCCTACAAGTATAGCCGACAGTATGAAACTTCTACACAGACAAACGAAAGGACGAAGATTGGACATACTCGAGAACATGGAGATTTACAAACAACGAACATTCAACGGAGACATTATCAACGAACAGCTCAAGACCATCTCAGACACGATATTCAGACCCTTGAGACTACTTAAACGGAAAACACCAACTGACGGACACACGCAGGAGTATCAACAGACGAAGCGACGACGTATGTAGATCCAGATTCCATTTAATTATTTGAGTATATTTATTTAATTATCCTTGATGTATACCAACAATTGTACACATATCACATTACACCTGCATCTACATATTAACAAACTACACCAGACCAACACACAAAACGTAAACAACCCAACTTGGATGAGGACAATGACCCACCACACGAAAACAATTTACCCGGACACTAGCTAATACCCTTCGCTGGACAGATTTGAGGTAAGTAAACAGACTTGGACTACGATGTAAACAACCCACCACACGAAAACATTTTACCTGGACACTAGCTAACACCCCTCACTTGACAGATCTGAGGTAAGTAAACAGACGTCGACTAAACGTAAACAAACTAATACGGTGACCAGACGCATAAATCTACTGACCAACAGACATCTAACTCAGTACAACTTCTCGACGGGCTTGAAGATGGTGCCATTGCATCGAAAGCGCTTGCCAGCTGTACTCGACGATCAGCCAATGACGACGGTCTCCACCGAAAGGTATGGCAACAATATATATATACCTATTCATATAGGGTGTGAGTGTGTAAAACTAGGAACTCTTTGTGGTTCAGGTGAACAAACCAAGGAAAACAAACTTTGTTCCCAATGCCATTTCGCGGTTAATATCATTGGAGGATACAAAATAAATAAAAAAAAAACCCTATAGTTATGTAAGCTATAAGACATATTCTTCCATTGTATTTAGCGCTAAGTAATTTCTAAAAACAATTCAATAAAATAAATTACAGTCCTACTAAAATATTGAGAATATTATTAGAATGAGGCCCGTAAAGGTTGGTGCCTTCTGAGTTATCAATATAAATTTATCAATTTGATTTATTGATACTTGCAAAGGCATTCATAGATATTAACTGAATGCCGGTTGAAAGTAACTCAGAAGGCACCAATTCTGAGTTCCTTTCAACCGGCATTGAGTTAATATCTGTGAATGCCATTGGAAGTATCAATAAACCAAATTGATAAATTAAAAATGAAATAAAAATAAACATTGAAATGCTGTAGTTTATTGGTATACCCCAGACGACATTATGAACAAGTGCATTCAGTCGAATTGACGTATTCTCTATCGAATGTTGCAACTCCCAGATCAGTATCAGTGACTCATGAATGTATAATGAATAAGTTGTGAGTTGCTGTGGACATGAAATGATATACTCGCAGGGGAGTGGGAGATAGATATCTGGGCCAACTTATGAACTTCAAGATGCGAACCCAGTGATTTGCATTCGAATATGTGCTGCTCAATTGCTGAACCTGTACTAAACCTGCTTATTGGAGTATATGAGTCATGCTGAAGGTAGCAGTAGGTGTTATGGAGTAATAGCCTCGTTGCACGCCTAATTATATAGTCGAAACTTGATTATACTTTTGATTTAGGAGTAACGTGCGTGTGTCGATGTTGACCGAGTTTCGAAGTTGCTGTCTGAATATTTTTTTGAGACAAGTTATAATTATTTCATACTAGCTTCGTATGATATAGTAATGGGATTGATAATGACTATCAATCGATTTTTTTTAGATTTATTTAATTATGGAAATCACGACAAAGGTGATTTGCCGTTTAAAAAGTCAACAATTGTACAAAGTCAAATAGCAAAAATACAATAAATAAAAAGTAGCAATAACAAATAACAACATTTTTACGCAGATTGAGCGATGTATAAGTATTTTTTTTGAATGAATGAATGAATATTTTTATTGGTTTTAAAAATTTAACAATTTTATAGCAAGGGTTCAGCCCATGTTCATGATTACATTTTTCGTTTATCTTTTCTTTATATAAACATAAACAGAGAATTCATTTATAAATAACAAAAACTATATACGATAATTACTATAGAAAAAAAAAACATAAAACATTAATTTTATTTTAATAATTATATTGTTTCTATTATTTTCCCTCTAACGTAAAGACTTTTAAGTATGGAAACATATATGTAGTTTATTTTATTCTTGTCCATAAGGTCAAACAAATTATCCATAGATTGCTGTGGAACGTTGAGACTTTTCAGGAGGTGGTTTCTTCTCTCTGCTAAAACGGGGCATTACGTATGAAGTACATAACGGTGTCTTGGCTATCTTCGCAAAGGGGGCAAGGCTTTTCTGGATTGAGTATGTAAATTGTCCTACCAACTATCAATCTTTGATTTTTTGTACCTAATAAGCGGATTTGAGATATAACCTTGGACTTAGGGGTGCTCCCTCCTATGCACCCAAGATACCCTTCCAGTTCATTCGCCCAATTAAATGACATTGAATAATTGGCAGATAATTCCTTTAGGCGCATGTAACACAGTCTTGATAGATCATCTGCCGACTTCTCTTGTAGAGCCTTCCACCAATTCAACGTCCTCTTGAAAATTTTCAGTCGGGTGTGTGTACGGTTAAATTCTATTCTAATGTAAGCATTAGGAGTGTTTTTATGAAGACACATAAGCCATTTAAAGAAATTTAATTGAGCTTTCTCAATCACATCCGAGTAACCAGTGCCCCATATTTCTGATACATAGAAGAGTACACTTTCACTAAGTGCATTGAACAGCATGCATTTGGTTGCCCATGTTTCAGCTTTGCTTTTATTTAGTATCCGTAAGATGGCAGCATTGGCAGAGCAACCTTTTGCCAAGAAGTGAGTACTGGCTTGACAGAATTTTCCTGAGGATGAGAAAGGTGGCCCCAGGTATGTAAATGTGAAAATTTTTATCATCAGTTTATCATATTTACGCAATGACGATCAGAGGTTGTTAGTGTCCTCTAGGTTAACATTACTTTACCCCGTATGAGTAGCGAACTTTCTGTATAGTTGATTTGATTCTAGCATCAAACTTCGTATTTATTTAGTACAGAAAATACCTAATACGTTTATCAAGATGAATTTTAACACCCACTCAGGTAATATTCTATAGGTTGCAGGCTTGCTCAAGCAGTCTCTATTCTCCACACGATATATTTCACCCACCTCACAAGTCTTGGTTTGTTGAATTCTAAGATTCCACAACTCATTTGAAAAAAAAAATCACTAGAAGAAATCTGTTGGTTAACATTCAGGTTAGCGGATCATATAATATATAACAGGGAAATCTGCTAAAAAAGACACTTCTGGATCGTGTAATCAACTTATGGAAATAATCATGTGTAGATAAATACGTACATATTTGGCTTAATTAAGAAATAACGCCGTGAATCAGAACATGAAATCCACAACACCTTACAAGTGAAAAAGAATTTTAATTCGAATCTCTTGAGTAAATCGCTAAAATTTGATTAGCAATGCAAAGAGTTGTAATGCCTTTGACAAGTCAACCGAAGACAGCCGGCATCGTTTGGAAAGACCTACTTTTTCGTTAGCAAACTTATTTATGATATGTCAACAAAAGTAAACTAAGTGACTGACCGATGATTATGGACCCCTACCTTTTAACTAATTATTTGTTTGAGCATAAGGTATTTCTTTTTTCCACTGTCACTTTATTAAATGTTTTTTGCTAAAGTCTTTGTTTGTCATGGCTTACTCGACATTTTCATTACTTTTCCGATTAAGAGATCACCTAAGCAGCTTATGATATCTTTTCGATGCCTTATTCATGTAGTTGCATTTATCAAAGACAAGGTGGGTTACAATAAGCTTCATGCATGCTTCTGAAATCACATTAAACATTCCTTGATCGAACGTATGTGAAAATGAAGCGCATTCACTTTTAAGTAATTATTATTAATTCACGCCCACTTCTTTGCTATTATGAGTAATTGGAAAGGGTTATCAACAGGTTATCACCATTTTTTATCCAGAATGGGGCTAATGATTTTACTTAATGAGTTCGTCACTAATTAAATTCCTTTAGCCCAGGCGGGAATCGAACTCAACCCTCTCTTCGTTTACAAAGTGGGATTAAACTTTTAAGTTCTGAAGTAATAAAATTATCCAAATAATACAAATCTGTTGTAACAGGTCATATGGTTGGTGTTTATGAAAATAAAAGTAACTGACTCAATAACCCTTGTAATGCTAAGGCCAGTGAGATGGAAATGGTTGCAGGTCAATTTATGTCAGCTTGAAGTATTCCCTGCCGTATTACGCTTGAGACGGAAGGCGGGGATTTAAAAATTCCATCCGTAATTAAATAATATCTGAATGTGGATCTTATATATAATCACAACATCAGATGCAGAAATGATTGAACAATTGAAGAAAACGAACCTAACGATGAAAACAAACTAAAAACCAGAAACTCACGGGACAGGAAAAAAGATGCAATCATGCTACATTTGTAGGTGGAGTAGACTTCAAAAACCACTGGAATATGGAAATCGTCTGTGCCAAATGATAGAACGAACTTGTCAAGATTACAGGATAACAATGTGAGACAATTTAGCAAGAAGTAACTTACGCATTTTGTTCTAAAGATTTTATGTGATACATTTTATGTTTTTGGGCTTTACATTAGGAGAAATGTGTTTTCATTAAAGAAGGTATTTAAGTGACAGTGGTCTCTCTCTCCTTTGCTAGTAAATATTAAAAATAATAGATCTTTTTTTTTAATACTTCTCTACCACAAATGCTCATCCTGCCTTGGTTGAGATATATTTTCCTAGAGCTTTGTTAAAGTGTTGTACTCATTTAGAATATTTGAGTCTGAGGCCAACCTCAGTGTAGAAGCCAGCTTAAATAGGACTGTTGACGAAGCGCTTTCTTTAAATTCGATCGATCTCGCCAAACTAACTCTAGACATACCAGTTTCAAAAGAACTAGGCTAGGCGGATGCGTGGCCTCTGACACCCTCTCACCCCTTCCCACCCTATCTTACCGTTCGACAAATAGTGTTAATGTACCCGAATATTTAAGAAAGCAAAAAGATAGGAATAAACTTAAATATAGCTAACAGTTAAACGTATAACTGAAGGAAAAAAGAACATGCAGGGTCCTAGTGCTTCGAAATGTTTGTTTACAACTCCGGAGGATAAAAAGACCGAACAAAACAGGGAAACTGAGATTGGATCATTTACAAATAGCTTAATTAGAAGAAGTGGGGTGGCGAGTGGTGGGGGAAGGCACCCCCTCCGGACACGCCCCTGGTTCTTTTGAACCTGGTCAAGCTATAGCTAACTCAGGTGGGAACGCATTCATTTCAAAATATTGTAGACCATTTATAGCATTATATATTATCCCACTACAACAGGAAAACACGAAGAGAGAAAGTTGTGCTCACCAGACGTCGCATTGGCCATCCCTAGCTGACCCACTGACACTTAATGACAAACAAGGACACACCGAAATGTAGACATTGTAACGAAACATTAACTGTACATCACATATTGACTAACTGTTAACGAAGAGACAATTTAGACATTCCACATGACTTACAGGAACTTTTGACCGATAACAGTAATTACATAGGCTCAATCATTAAACTTCTAAAATACATTAATATGTATGTAAAACACACTATAAACTACAATTTCTACCCACTACTCCCTTCTTTCCTTCATTAGCAGGTGTAAACACTTTAATTTTATTTATTGTTATTATTATTTTTTTTGGTTCCCCTTTTCCTATTTTCCCTTTTTTTATTTATTCATTCTTTTTTTTTGGTTTTCTCTTTTTCTTATTTTTTTCTTTCCTTTTTTTTTATTTATTCATTTCTTTGTTATTCTCTTTTCTTTATTTTATTATTATTATTTTTTTCTTCCCCCCCCCGTCGATACTTACATTTTCATTTGTATTATTTTCTCCACCCTGATGTTTCCATATACAATATTGTTTGTTTCATATACAACTATTGTTTCAATGAACCGTATCAAAAACCACCATAGTTCACTCAATTTCCGTTTTCATATTTTTTTTTTTTTGCTTTTCACATTTTTGTGCTCTATTAAATTATGAGTAAATCGCCGGTGTTGCGGAACTCATTTAACACGTTGACTGCGGAGATTTTCAACAACATTTTTTAGTGGGTCGGAAACTTTTTTTTTTGTTAATTAGTTTCAATTTACTTTAATTTAATTGTATATTATAAATTGTATCATCTTTTAATTGTTTTCCGCGAAAAACTGCTGAACGATACGTTGTCGTCAACCGCACCGAGAAAGCACCATACTCCCTAGCCGTAGTCTAAAAATGTAATTCACGTTTTTAGTTATTATATTTTTACTTAGAAAACCGTAAAATTAAACAATAAAGACATTGTTCACAATCACTGATTGATGAATTATTATTCAGTAATTTATAATTGATTTTTTATTTATATTTCGTAAAATATAAAACAATTTGGAATTATAAATTCGGGTTTGAAATCATATTTTTCCAACAAAATAGGTTTTTTTTAATTCATTTAGCTAATTTTTAAATAGATACTTATCATTAGCAATTGTTATTAACGATAACTTTTAAAAAATAATCATTCAAACATACCTTTTTGTAAAATACTCGAAAACAATTAAAAAAAAAACAGCGAATCTTGTGAGGAAGAAGCAATTCTCTCAAGGACCTCTTTCACTGGGCTAAAGTCAAATACAGAATGGTTTGGGAAAGACTGGAGCAATCCCCACCCATTAACTTTCTATTATGACCTGACGACAACCTGTCGAGGCCTGCCACTGGGAACAACTCACAAAACCGACAACGTGTCGTCAGCCGCAGTCAATGTGTTAAATAAATTAATGATTATAAATATACATACCTTGTGCGGGAGCGTAGATATTGAGGTAGAGGCAGTCTTCACTCTGGTTCTGGAGGTATGGGAGGAGTCTTTTGAGGTACTCTAGCCGCCCCCTTGGCATTCTCCTGAGGGCGGCTGTCTCATTGGCAATGTCCGGGAGCATCTGGGGGCAGACTGGGCCGAACTTGTCTGCAATCTTGACCCCGGCCCATATAGCCCCAGTGACTGGAGGCATGAACCTCAGCGAGCCAGTAGGCGGCGAGGCGTAAGGCACTCCTTTGAACACTTCGACCGCGCCGAGGTGTCTCGAGTCCGGAGTCACCATTACACCCGATAGCTCGCCGTACTTGGTCCTGATGGTCCTCGTAGCCTCACCCACCGCTGCCACAGTCACGAGGAACCACCAAATCAACATTACTGGCCCCGAACAATATCTGAAACAAACAAAGACTTCATGTCAACAACATAAGTAAAGCTCAAACTCCTTTAAACAGAACAGTAAATCAGGTTTAGACACATGAAAAGAACCTATTGGACGACAGCCAGTGGAAGGGGGAATTTCGAAAAATCTCAATATCCCTGTTATTATGATTCGGATTGTAATGTATTGATATTGTATAGAACCAATCTTATTTCAAATGGAATTTTGGATCAATTTTATGTACGTTGTAACAGATTTCCCTTAAAGGAAATCAGATATTGAGGTCGTACTCACGACGCGATCTCCGAAAAATATAATCAAATAACCATCGATCCTACCCAGGAGATGACGAAGATGAGGTTCATTCAATGCTGTATATACATAGACAAATAACGATTAAATACCGAGTTTGGTAACGATTAAAGAAATGTTGCGACCGCTAAAGCGTTAACAGACAAATATATATTTATTTATTTGTGTATTAACGCTGTAGCGGTCGTAATTTTTGTAGAATCTTGATAACGATTCGTAATCCTACTCGGTATTTAATCGTTTTATGTAAAATAAAAAAAAAAGATGAAGTTCGTTAATGGCTGAAATCGGAACAGTGGGATGAGGGGATTAGAGGAGGGAATTTCGAAAATTTGAAATATTTCCGTTACTATACGTCGGATTTAAAAATTGTATAGAACCATTTTATTACAAAATGTAATTCCCGATAAATGTAATTATGTAAGTTTTTGCTCTATATTGATAATTAACCGAGGTATTTGCATTTTTTTAGTTTTCTGTCATCAGTAAACCTCATCACATACTCATGACGTATTGACAGTAATGTGTTATATTATGAAGCACATTACTTAAAGCCTAAATGCCAAATATTGTTATTATTGAACCTTTACGTTTTGAGGTAAAGGCAAATAAGTGGAGTACGTGGAAAATCTTCTTCGTTAACACAACCCCTGCGAGACGGATTTTTTTTCTCAGAATGTTGATTATTAACAGAGAAATTCGCATTTTTTTAGATTTCGGCCTTCAGTAAACGCCCACACCCACTCGTGTCATTTAACAATAAACTATTGTATTGTAGGCTTCAGGAGGGAGGACTATTGCTTTGTAGCTCCCTTCTTTGGGAGTATAAGCCCCAAAACTCGACAACCCAGGGAAAGGAAATCTCCTTTCTAGCAGATTCTCCTTAGGGGAAATCAGCTATTGATGTTATACTCACGATGGGATGAAAATAGAAAGATAGATCACTTTTCGGCATTCAGTTAACCCCCCACTCCTGCTCTTGGCATATTAACATTAGTTATATTATGTTATCATTGGTAACATTGGTCATTGAACCTTTACGTTTTGAGATAAATGATAATACGTGACGCACGTGGGAAATCTGCTTAATTAACTCAGCTCCTCTGTGACGGACTTTTAATTCTTCTTTTGCGGACTTATTCTGTAAGCTGTCTGCATGCTCAACCAGTGACCATTCTCCAAAAAATAAATTTAATCAAACTCGCAGAGGAGATTTGTTTAATTCTAAGATGTCACAAGTCAAAAATTAAAAAAATGTTCACTTATGTAACACGCTCAAGAATTCAGGAATCCATCGTGCAGAAAGTAACGTACTTTTTTCATCAGCAAACTTATGATATGTCAGCAAAACTTAAGTGTGTAAACTAACTGATGATTAATTAACCCTCTCATTATATATAAGTTATGCCTTGGGGTCACTTTGAGAACAATGGTGAACTTGATGGCTTTCTTGTAAGAAGAAAAGCAAGGCTTGTAATCCCAAAAATGTTCGGTTTTCAGATTTCAAGGGATTCTCCTTTTTGGCACTCCCTGAAGTCATATTGACGAACCATGCGTGACGACTATTTGTATTTGATGTTTCTCTCATAACCCACATCATTAGAATCTTGAAATTTCATATTTGGATTTCTTGTGACATCTGACTGTGAACATCTTAAGATTGAAATCGACAATGTGGAAGTGGGTGTTTAGCAGAACTCCAAATAAATAAGTGTAAATTTATCCGAACCCACAGGAGATACAACACTTTTGTATAGGGCCTTCTTTTTTAACATGAAAATATGTACTCATTTTCTTTTATGACGTATTTTGAACAGTTTCATTAGAATGGAGATAACCCAAGCGGTCGGTTAAATGAAAAGAGTTGAATGAAGTGCATAATAGTAATTTGTATATTCAATTCAATGGAGTGCACGTAAGTAATATGGTGTCCAAGTCAGATTTTGAACTGTAATGAAGCCTCGATAATACGAAAGAATTCTGCATTTCTTGCTATTCAAACTATCATAAATAAAGAAAGTGAGATCATATGATTGTAAATATTTTAGATAATACAAAATTTAATCTGTTCATTTTATTGTATTAAATTTTATTTATTTGATTTTAGTTTCGTTTTTAAGCATTGAAAGTATATAATTGTTTACTTAATTTCATTAGTTTTTAATTATCTAGTTTCCTTACAAGATATTTTGTTTTTGAATTTAATGTTTTGTATTTGTTTATTTATTTTATCTGTTGTTTCGTGTTTTTTGTTGTTTTTCGTTGAGTTTTGTTATTTGATTGCGTTATGTTATTTCGTTGAGTTTTATTTAGTTGCGTTCTGTTATTTAGTTGCGTTTTGTTCTTATGTTGCGTTCTTTTATTTAGTTGCGTTTTGTTATTTGTTTGCGTTCTTAGTTTGTATTATTTAATTTTTTTTTGTTACTGTTTTCATTTTTGTATTTTGTTTATGTACATTGTTTTTTTTTTGTTTGTTTTCTTTGATGAGCAATATCGCCTCCAACAACGAACGCTCCAAAATATATAAATTTAAAAAAAAACTATCATATTCCTTTAATATTGCAATGAAATTCTTTATCAATAAAATGCTTTATCGTAATCATGGCTAGAACACATCATTATTGAGTAACACGTAATAATTAAAGTTCCATTCAGCTGACACAATCCGCCATAATAGTTGAAAGTAACTTAGAAAGTAACTTTCCGTCCATTGTGAGTTTGACATTTGAACGGACCTCAGCTACTTTCGAAGGGATTAAGGCTTTACTTCTTTTGTTCTCTCTCGGAGAGAAATAAATTCATTTATTTTTTATAATAGAGCCAGAGCTTCGGCAGCAAGGCCAATAAAAATTTAATATTTGAAAATTCTATTTTTATAGAGAGTAATTGCTATAAACTCTTAAATTAAAAATTTTAAATTTCGAAATGCTACTACGTCCGTATAAAACTATGAGGTTTTATTAATCTTAAACTGTTTTACTAAAAATCATACATAAGAAAAGATTAAGAAAAGGAGCATTGAGTAATCAAACGATGTTGGAGCAATCCAAGTACGCTTCAAATAAACGATTTTAAAATAGAATATTTCATCACTTTTTGTGTCCGTATTTTAATTTAAAAATAAAAAAATACAGACAATATATTTCTTAATATATACATAAAAAAGTGTTTTAATTTATATTTTAAATACAAAAAATAAAATAATTAATATACATGATGTTCTTGAATTTTGCAGTGTTTTAAAAATCACAAAGCTCTAGTGGCCACAATTTTTGTTTAATTGACGCCAAACTCGATATTTAGCAAAAATAGCCACCAACTGGGTGGTCAGATAAATACATATTGTACAACGTGTATATATATATATATATATATATATATATATTATCTTTGTTGTGTATTAGAAAGAACCGCCTTGGAGAGATGGACATTTCAAGAAATGCTCTGAAATTTCATTAGTTCAGTAATTAGTTGTAAAAATTAACTGTTGGAGAAAAAACACTTTCCATTTGTATTTTGTTCAGAAAATACAATATAATGGAAAAAAACCAGTAATTAAAATAAATTTGGTTTTTAATACTATATTTTGAAATAATATTTCAACTACTTTTTCCCAGGCCTTTAATAACCAAAATGAATATTAGCCCAAAGTGGTGGGTTCGGGCCGATTTAGTTGCCAATTTATCTAGTTTCTGACTCATGAAATAAAATCTTTAGTCCCCCATCCTGGCTTTAAAAGGGTAGAAACTTGTAATATCAGGTCCCAATTATCCATAGTAGAGTAAAGTGGGCATTAATAGATAACAACTTTTTTAGTATAAGCTTACCGAGTCGTTTCATTTTATGGGGATAAAGGAGTCAAGAATAGGGATTGTGCTGAGTAGAAACTGAGATATGGAACACGGTTAAAAATACCATTATAATTTCCATTTTACTTTATTTTATTTTTATTTAAATCTAAACTCTAGTAATCTGCTAAGCCAAATTGTAATCTGCTTACACAAACGCTAACAATATAACAGATTAATTACTCATTGATTTTCAAATTCTGACCTCAAATCTAAACTAGAGCAATACCTTTCTTGATATTAAAACGTTTAAAGAAATCCTTCCTTTTAAAATATTCATGAATTCACTAGATTCTCTGAATAATAACTTTACTTCGGAGGCGATCTCTAGTTATTTCAACTTATCTTCTCAACAATAGAACTCTTCTAAGTAGGCCCTAGCTATCACCTAATATACCCTGGTAAGCTCAGAAAGTATGTGATAGCAAAATTGGTTATAATTAAGAACAAAAAAGTTACAGTCCCAAGGGAAACTAAAAATCCTCGTAGAACGTTTTTAGGAGTCGACGGAGAGTACGAGACAACCTTGTCAGACTTATGGTTAACATTATTGACTCTTTTGAAGCAAATAAAGTACTCCTCCTGCTCAAATACCTATAAATTGTCTTTGAGCGAGACGAACAACGCCATACTATTGAGAGCTTATTATAAATTTTGCAACTAAGGCAAATTGGGACGGGTTACCTACAAGTTGCCACACTTTTCTAGGCAGGGTGGGACTGTGGATTTTATTTAATGAATTTCGTAACAATAAATTCATTTGTCTAGGCGGAAATCAAACTCAAAACTCTAGGTTTAACAAGGTGAGATTAAGGTTAACGCTTTAACTCACATAGCCTGAGCCCCTAATTTATAAATTAAATTATTTATTAACGTCACTTTTTGGAACTTAGGCTAATTGGGACCTGTAAATAACCCGTCCCAATTAGCCTTAGATGCAAAAAGCGGACGTTAATTAATAATAATAATAATAATTATAAATTGGTAACCAGGTTACGTGGTGGTGCTTTCAAAGGCAAGTTATATAACAGATGGAATTTACAGGCGAGCTGCACTACACAATGAAAAATTAAGCAAGAAAATGTCATCCCGCAAAGCGGTGTGTTATCCACACTTCTTTGATCTATTTCTGTTTGCCCTGCAGTACTTTAACATTTTGTTGCCCTTTTAATAGGCGGGTTTCGCTCCCACAACTTTGTTATTTTTGTTTCGGGCAAACCAATTTGAAGTTTTTTTGTTTTTTTTTGAAACTGCTTAATACTCTTTTAAAAAAAATCAGATTCAATTAATTCTCACCTACAAAAACAAATAGTATATTTTTCCTCATCGTTCGAAACGATCAAATGACGGTGACCCAGACAATGGAGGTGCGCGTTTTAAGAAATGATATTTGATAGGTTATTTAAATTTAACTCGATACCAAAGATAAAAACGGAACAAATACTGTATGTGGATGAGACAGGACAACCAATGATCTGTGGTATTGTGGCACGTGCCTGAGAATCCAGTAGAATATTAAATATGACAACTCTGGCTAATAATAGATATTGTAGCCAACCGGCTCGCCCAGTGTAAACACATGTTATCGTAATACTGAAGAAAATTCTAATAGTGGTTGTTGCTGAGAGTGAAAAAGTTTTAAAATTGCAATTTAACTGCACGAAAAAAATACCTGCCTTCCTCTAAAATTAAATATTTTTGAAAGCCGAGCAAACTTTCGGCAGTTAAATCCACCATCTTCCGAACTTGTAAGGTGTTCAGAAGTGAAATTTACAAGGATTTACCGCCATCGACGATTCTTCGCCAGTGAACCCTTTAAAGAATTATTTTTTCCCGAACTTCAACATTTCACAACTTCAGAGTCTGCGGCTATTTTATAATTAGTAAAATGCGTTTTAGTTTATTAGAGAATTATCGTTAATCACCACTAATTCTAGCAATAGGAATGTATTCAAAAACATAATCCTCCTGAAATCTTAAATCATTTTTTTTTATTTAATTATGGACATCACAGGTGGTTTGCCCTTTCAAAAGTCAAAAATTGTACAAAGTGAAATAACAAAAGATATAACAACAAATACCAAAAAACACTGACAAATAACAAAATTGAAATATATAAAAACATTTTATAAGTGAACATAAAAAAAAATGGTGTTGTGCATAATTGGTGGATGATCAATAGGGAGTGAATGACCGAAAATGGCCCTTTGGCTAAATCTTAAATCAGAGAGTATCATATTGAAACTATTTAAATTTTAGTTCAAGGTTGTAGCTTATTATGATTATTAATCCTAGAATTTGAGATTTGCAGCAGTGTGCTGAAAAGCCTCGTACAATAAATAAATTCATCTTCATCCTTATATTTAAGCAAGCGATTTCTTCTTACTAATGTACCAAACCGGTTTAGGCGATATATTTAGTGAGGGTTGCGAAAAATTATGTAACTCACTGGCTATATAGCTCAGCTTTCACTAATCCTTAGTAGTGATTAACTAATCACTATCAATTGTAATTAGACCAAAAAAGAATGGAAGAATATTTTCAGCACAATGAAACTAAAGCCATTTTTATATTCTCCAAATAATATTAGATGACCAAAAAACGTTCTACTATCGAACTTTATTAGGTACCTGGGTTATTTTTTAATTATTTTCTATTGAAAATAATATTATTTTTAATTTTTAATTTTCATATGCACATGCACGCCCGCACGCACACACACACACACAGCAACGAGTTCTACGTATGGAACTCCAATCGACATGAACCATGTAAGGGAGGGAGGGTCTTGAATTATATACAATACTAGCGGACCCGACAGACGTTGTTCTGCATGATATTTCAAGCGATTAGGATATTAAATTTAATAATATTATGTTTAAAACAAAAGCTACTTTTAATAACACAAAAAAACAACTTTTGTTATGTGCACGTTTGCCTAAAAACAAATAGAAAATGAAATATCGCGAATTTTTTATTCAGGCCTCCCTTATAATCCCCACTCCCGTTTGAACCAAAAAAATTTAATATAGCTTATAATCATGGAAGAATTAATGATAATTTACATATAGAGTTTTGTTAAGTTCGTTTCAATCGTTAGTGCCTAATAAAATTGTTGGCTCCCACTTTATTTTTTTTAGTGTATTTCTCGTATACTTTGTATACCTGTCAAAAGTGTATATAACAAAAGTTACTCTAAAATAACAAAATAAACAACTTTTGTCCTGTGCATATTTACCGAAAAACCAATAAATAAATAAATTGCTATTTTTAATTTAAGGCGTCCCTTACAACCCCCACTCCTGCTCCATCTCCGGGCTGATTTGTAAATCAAAACCAGCCAGGGCGTCACCCAAACGATACAAAAGAATTCATTCAAATCGGTCCGTTTAGGAGGAGTTCAATAACATACACACCTACAGTAGAATTTTATATATATATATATATATATATATATATATATATATATATATATATATATATAAAGATGAGTACAAAAACATCGATAAATTCATCCGGTGTCATATGCCTGTCAGTGTGTATTCTACTAATTCAACAATTAAAATGTGCATTATTAATTTGTGTAAAGTGCTTTTATATACACCTATGCAATCAAAATTGAATCTGAGTAACATTAATATTTTATTTCTTTATTAAGACTGGTTGTTATCTAATTACTGAAGGACAATAATCGAGGTCTACCTCTTTAAATACTGGTTTTGCCATGATCGGTAGCAAATACATACAACTTGTTTTATGTAATTTCTGTTGAGGAATATTAATTATTAACCCTGAAGTTTTCTGGGATTCAGAAGATGGTGAGAGGAAGAAAGTGTGGTTGATCATGTTGCGGAATCAAAGCAACTCCACCTGCGCATGACCCCATAGATTGATTAGTACTGTGAATTATAGCGGATTAGTTTAAACAACTCTATTGATATTCATTTTAGCAGATTTCCCTTAAGGGAAATCAGCTATTGAGGTCGTACTCATGAGGTGATTTTCGAAAAATTTCTTCAAATGTCCATCGATCCTACCCAGGAGGTGACGAAAATGAGGTCCGTTCAAAATTATATATATATGTCTGTTAATGCTCTAGCGGTCGCAATTTTTTTTAGTTGATCGTTACGAAACACGATATTTAAACGTTTTATGCAAAAAGACAGATCAAGTTCGTTAACGGCTGAAATCGTACCAGTGGGAGGGGTGGTTTAGAGGGGGATTTTCGAAAATTCAAAATATCTCCGTTACCATACGTCGGATCTAAAAATTGTATAGAACCAACCTTATTGCAAATTAAATTTACTATAAATATTGTTATATACATTTATTCTCTATCTTGAATATTAACCGAGATATTTGCATTTTTATTAAATGTGGGCGGTTAAGGGGCGAGTGAGTTTCCCGCCAAAAGCTAGTTCGGCCGTTTCCGTAACTGTTCGTCTCGTATGGAGATTTCTCTATTGTATAACCACGTGGGAAATCTGCTCAGTTTACGCAACCCCTGTGTGACGGACTTTTTCTTTTTAAGGTAGAAATTCTTACGTAATTTTATCTCATCTTTATGTATATTCACTGAGCTACCTTAATGTTTTTTTTTGGAGGTGGGGTTCTATTATTATAGGTACACTATTTTATGTGAATGCGTTCTTTTCGTATTATAGTTTTGCGCTGAGAATCTTTAGACATGCAGATGTAATACAAATTAAAACGTAAATTACACCTAATAAAAGAGATATAAGTGCTTCAAACCACTAAATGTCTATATGAGAGGGATTTTTTGGTAAAATATCTCTGGCTCTGGCTTGAGTAAATGAGCTACGAAGAGTACATTCGAAGCAGATTATAACTCAACACGGGGGGATTTTACTGCAAAATATTGCGTTTAACACTCTCATGCAAATGTGCGCCAAATAAAGATTTACACGAAGGCCATAATGGCTATGGGCTCTCTAGTATCGCCCCACTGTTTTTAGTGCTGAGGCCTTGTTCAGAATCACTTTTAATGAATGTTTATCTACTGGTCTCTTTTATTAACCAGTTTTTCTATGAAGAAGTGCTTCATTATAGTAGTAAAGCTATTGCTATTTAGTTGTATTAATAAAACAATAATTTTGTTTATAATTTAAAATGATTTGTTAAGAAACCTCAGAAAAAAAAAGGCAAAAAATATATACATTTCATACCTTAAAATTTCAAACTTTCAATTCTATACAATGATACAACGTAGTACAAAGAAATTAATTACTTTTAAATACTGAAATAATAAATGAACTAAGAAATGAATTCATACAGAGTTTAATGGATGGGGTACTTTAGAACATAAAGAATTAAAAATAAAATATTCAAGAACGAATTAATGAAGGGACTAAATTATGAAAAATATGAGACTTGATAGAAGGAAGTAATTCAGAGGTAAATGAATAAAATAATAGAAGGTTAATAATTTGAAATATAAAAAGTATTAGAAGATTTTTAAAGTGCTGGAACGACCAGCCATCTATTCTCTATTTATCCTTTCGAAAGAAGTTCATGTAAACTAAAATTTAAATTTAATTTGAACAGTGCTTTCCTAAAGGCAGAAATAAAATGTATGTGTATATATATGAGGAAATCGTGTAATATTCGAGTTAGAGAATATTTATTTATTTATTTTGGTGCGTTCGCAGCGAGCCGATATTGCCCATAAAAAAGCAAAAAAAAAAACAATTTATATAAACAAAATACAAAAATGAAAATAGAAACAAGAAAAAATTAAATAATACAAACTAAGAACGCAAACAAATAGCAAAACTCGACTAAATAACAGAATGCAGCAATATAACAAAACACAACTAAATAACGGAACGCAACTAAATAGAAGTCAACTAAATAATAGAACGCAATCAAATAACAAAACTCGACTAAATAATAGAACGCAATCAAATAACAAAACAACGAAAAACAACAATAAACACAAAACAACAAATACAATAAATAAACAATAACAAAACTTTAAGTTCAAAAACAAAAAAAATCTTGTAAGGAAACTAGATAATTAAAAACTATAGACTAATAAAATTATGTAAACAATTATATAATTTCAATAGATAAAAACTAAACTAAAATAAAATAAATATAAATTAGTATGTTCAAAAAAATGAAGATTTCTGACATCTAAAATATTTACAATCATATCCTCTCAGTTTCTGTATCACACATACAAACATGCACACACACTCACGCGCACACGCACACGCACTCTCACACGCACGCGCAAACACTCACGCGCGCACGCACACACACACTCACACGCGCACGCACACACACTCACACGCACGCACACACACTCACACGCACGCACACACACAAACACACACACACACGCACAGTTGGAGAATAGATGACAAAACAAAAGTTTAAAAATTTTAAAAAGATTCACAATGTACTTTATTTAACCCATAGCAATGGAGAGAGTCCGAATTTTTTACTCCCCACCTTTCCAGATCCAAATTCAGTCATTGGCCAACATGCTATTTAGTGTTGCTACGGTATTGAAAAAATAATAATTTTCGACTCTAGAACGTCAATTCATAATTATTGGCCTCACACATGACATATTTTTGTTGATCTCTTATTGTAAAGGACCAATGAAAACAATATTTGTTTTCTTAAGCTTGATGTAAGACCTTTTATGATATATTTGCTTATTACTCACCTGAGATAAGTAGAAGGGGTAGTTTAAAAGAAAACAGAAAACGAAACAAAAAATGCGACTAGCTCACGTAATAGCCGAGAACCGAAGAAAAAGCTTTTAATAACAATTATATGGAATTCAATACGCCGTATGTTTGGTTATATAACATTTTACCAGATTTTCCTTGAGGGAAGTAAGCTATTGGTTACGTACTCATGACGAGATGTTCAAAATCTTTCTTCAAATGTTCATCGATCCTACCCAGGAGATGACAAAAATAAGTCCCGTTCAAAATTTTATATATATATATATATATATATATATATATATATATGTATATATATATATATATATAGAGAGAGAGAGAGAGAGATTTGTCTGTTAACGCTCTAGCGGTCACAATTTTTGCTTGATCGATACACAACTCGATATTTATACGCTTTATGTAAAAATAAAGATAGGGGTCGTTAATAGCTAAAATCGGACCAGTGGGAGGGGGGGGTTTAAAGGGGAGGATTTCCGAAAATTCGAAGCATCTCAGTTCCTATACATCATAAAATCAATCTTATTGCAAATTAAATATACTATAAATATTGTTATAAACATTTATTCTCTATCTTGAATATTAACCGAGATATTTGCATTTTTATTAAGTGTGCGCGGATAACGGACGAAATGAGTTTGGCTGATTTACCTTTTGCAAGCCAGTAATAAGGAATAAAATTGAAACTAAGCTATCGTGGCCACTGTGTTACAAAAATTTAACATTTTTGAAGATTTATATACAGATAATGTTTTTCAAATACAAATTTATGAACATTTATGAACTTTTTCATTTATCTATGCACCATTATTCCTGCAAAATTGCGAAAAAACAATTATATTATTTACTTTTGACAAATAAGTGAACAGTCATCTGACAGATTCACTAGGGGGCGCGTGTATTGGAGTGTTAAAAAAATACGGCTGAAACCGTTTACCAGAAAGTCACAACAAAAAGCCAAAACTAAAGAATTGATAGAGAGAAAAGGAGAATAAATATCTACGTCCAGATGAAAATATAAACTGTTATTGATGTAAAGAGTTCCCTAAAGAGTGAAAGAAAGAAATAGGATGATTATTATTTTGAAAAATTACAAGGCAAGTCATTTGAATATTATTTCTTATATTTATAAAAGATGTTGTTTGAGTCAAAAATTACTTCATGTAAATGAATGTACTATGCAAACGATGAAATACTAAAGAAATGATAAATCATTTAATTATTTGGGTTACTTAAAAAAGATGAATATTATATAATTTATTCTAGTACTGTAAATCATTCAAATAAGGATTAAGAATAAAATATATGGATTTGTGTGCTAGTAAATCTTCATTTATAAGGTATATCT
This sequence comes from Riptortus pedestris, assembly GCA_019009955.1. NCBI lineage: Eukaryota > Metazoa > Arthropoda > Insecta > Hemiptera > Alydidae > Riptortus > Riptortus pedestris. Next base: position 90,875,794 of record CM032231.1, on the reverse strand, counting down.
TTCATAGCTTAATGTGTAATATCCCTTGCCTTTCTCCAGGCTAAAATATTGAAATGAAGGGGAATAATTCTGTATCCATTTGCAAATATATATACCAAGTAATTTATTTTCATATTGCGCTTTCTTTCGCTATATTCCTAATTTATGAGAATCGGTTTAATTTGCCTTTTTTTTCAACTATTAGCAAATACCCATCATGGGAACCATCTATCCACGCAGTTAATTTCCCCCTATTGTGATTTATATTAGCAGATTTCCCTTAAGGACGCGATTTTTGAAAAATGTCCTCAAATGTCCATCTTTCTTACAAAGGATATGACGAAAATGAGGTCCGTTCAAAATTGTTTATATATCTGTTTTCACGCTAGCGTTCGCAATTTTTGTTTAATCGTTACCAAACTCGGTATTTAATCGTTCGATGTAAAAAGAATGATCAAGTTCGTTAATGGACTTAATCGGTCAAGGGGTAGGGTGGGTTTAGAGGGGGAATTTCGAAAATTCGAAATATCTCCGATACTATACGTCGCACACTGGAGCGAGTGATAGGGTAAGCCGGACATTCATTAATATCTCCGTTTCTACTGGTCCTAAAATATTGATTCTGGTGTCATTTTAAAGCACATCCAATACTCTATTGAACTACCTAATCAGACATTTTTTAAGTACCGCTTACTAAGTAGAGAATTGTGATATGTTGACACATAATATCAACATATGTTTTATAAATTTTTATTTTTTTAATAAATTGAAGTTCACAAACGCAATACTAAAATAGTAAACAAAAATATATATAGAATAAAAATTTAAAAAAAAAATCTATGTATTTAATTTAATAATGAGAATTTGTAAGCTGGAAGAATATCTAACATTTCTAAATTTCAAATGTTTTTATTTTTTCAATTAGAAGTTCTTTTACTTCCGAAGATATTGTTTCTAAGCGATCGTTATCGTTGTTAAGTGTTGGCATTAAATGTGATATTAAAGGGTCTGAATTAATTAACAAATTGTCTTCCTCACCGAAAGTGTTAACACTAAAAGTAAAATATTTAATGAATAGGCAAGTTTTTATTTTCAGCTCGATGTAAAAAAAAAAAAAAAAAAGCAATTATAAGCAGGCATTATGTAAAAACCATTGAAATAATATGGCTAAAAATCAATCTGCTCAATTGAAAAGGGTTTATGTGGTACTAACAATACAATCAAAATCCCAAATTAAAACTTTTTTTTTTCCCCCAATGTCCAACATTACTGAAGGATCGCTCCAGTGTCCGCCGAATCGAAAATTTGAATAGAGCCTATCTTAGTGCAAATTAAATTTACTATAAATATTGCCATATATGTATATGTATGTATATATTTATTCTCTATCTAGAATACTAACCGACATATTTGGATTTTTATTAAGTACGAGATGAGATCGGCCAAGGTCGGTTCTATTCGTTTCCGCTGAGAGCTAGTTTGGCCGTTTCCATTACTTTTTGGCTCTCGTATGGAGATTTCTTTATTGTAAAACTTCACGTGGGAACTCTGCTTAATTTACGCAGCCCCTGCGTGACGGACTTCTTATATCTCTTCGAGATTTTGGTTTAGTGCAATAAAATAGTTGACAGATAAATTTAAATTTCATCAAAAAGGACGCAGTAAAATTCGTTAATACTAATTATTAAAGATTCCTACCTGAAAACAGTTTTATCAGCAAAAAAAAACAGAAGTGCGCTCTTTACTCACAATCCAAATGCACGTTTACTTTTAGTAGACCCAATTTCAATCATGTATATTACAGGTTGTGTTCATGACTTTATTTTTAAAACTTTATTAGCAGATTTCCCTTCAGGAAAATCAGCTATTGAGGTTGTACTCATGACGGAATTTTCGACATTTTTCCTCAAATGTCCATCGATTCTACCTAGTAGATGACGAAAATGAGGTCCGTTCAAAACTGTATATATATATATATATATATATATATATATATATATATATATATATATATATTTGCTGTTACTGCTCTAGCGGTCGCAATTTTTGTTTCATCGTTACCAAACTCGTTATTTAGTCTTTTTATGTAAAAAGAAAGATCAAGTTCGTTAACGGCAGAAATCGGACAGTGGGAGGGGGGGTTTAGAGGGGAGGATTTTCGAAAATTCGAAATATCTTCGTTACTATACGTCGGATCGAAAAATAGTATTGAACAAATCTTATTGCAAATTAAATTTACTATAAATATTGGTCTATACATTTATTCTCTATCTTGAATATTAACCGAGATATTTGCATTTGTATTCTGTATGTGATCGGCAGGGGTCGGCTATGTTCGGGACGTTCCGCCGAGAGCTCTGGCGGCCGTTTCCATAACTACTCGTCCCTCTTGAATAGGCTTAGAGATCCCTTACTACAATTGTTGTTATTGGGCAGATTTATCTACTGTATAACTTCACGTGGGAAATCTGCTTAGTTTACGCAGCCCCCGCGTGGCGGACTTTTTAAATAGAAACTGATCCCATCAAGAAGATGACGAAAATATCGTTCATTTTATGTTTGTATGTATGGGGATGTGTGTGTGTGTGTGTGTGTGTGTGTGTGTGTGTGTGTGTGTGTGTGTGTGTGTGCATATGAGAGGAACAGAGAGAGGGTGTGTCCAGATTGTATTCTTTCTTAAAAATAACATCAAAACAACAAATAACCGCTAGTTAATTTTTATATTCTCCACATTTTATGTTATTCGTTGGCGTGGCCGGCTTTTATATTGGACACTACATCAACTATTAATTAATTAAACTATTATATTTGACAAAGAGGAAAGTGGGTTTATTTTGTAATATTCTATTAAAACCACTCGTGGAGTATAACGAATTGGATACAATTTCGTTTAATGATTTCTATAGCAGTGACTTTTGTATTGTTTAAAATATATATTCTAAATGAAACTTATTTTTTTTTTTTTTTTACATTTTCTTCATTAAACCAATAACAACTCACATTCTGAAATAATTAATAGTTTGCTACATATATAAACCACCCGCAATAGTAAATGCTAGTGTCGTTGTGCTTGCAGCATAAAATATAATGTTCGTTTCTCTTTCAGGAATAAAAGTTTAATTAAATTCTGCTAGTGTAGAAAACTAACTAAAATTTTCGTAACACATAGCCTAGTTGTTTATCATTTATATTCTTCATTGAGGACAGCGAAAAATACTGAAAGTATAATACTATATATGAAAGTATAACATTGCTCACTCATTATATATATATATATATATATATATATATATATATATATATATATGTGTGTGTGTGTGTGTGTGTGTGTGTGTGTGTGTGTGTTCAAGTGAGTTTATATCAGCTCGTTGACACATATTTTTTTTCGAGCTACATCTTTTTATTTTATCACTACCATAATCAAAAATTCTCCGCTAGCTTGGAACTCGTTAATTAAAAGTACGAAACCACTCAAAGCTGGTCTTTGTAAATTAATACAGTCACTTGGAAGTTCTGTTCTCCCAACGTGACTCCATGCTTTTATGCAAATTCAAATTAATTATGTGATTAAAACTTATGACACATGTTTGTACTTCTAGCTAGTGGCTGCCAAATAAGGTTTGGTAATTGGGTAATGTTTACTTAAACTTACATCCGACGAAATATGTTATGTTCTCTGATAGGCGTGATATATCAAAGGTTAAACACCGTGATCATGTTCTTTATACTTAAATTTTATAGAGTTTTTCCATGGCACTGATTTTATTTTTCCCAAATACAGAATATATTAAAATATTTAAAGAGCACTAGAGATGTTACTAATTTATTAAGGTATAGTGTACCGCTTTTAAACGCCATAGAATCTTGTGACGTCTGTTTTCCTGCATTTATCATTATATTTTACTCATCATGTTTGACTTCAAGTTACACTACCAAATCATCAACTAATGATTTAGATTCTATGGATTTATGCACAATTTTGAAACCCCTGCCGTAGAAATAAAACTCCTAATGTTATCGAATGTTCTACTTAGCTATTATATACTTTTGTTCCATTCTAGGAAGAAAATTACAAAGCCTATTAAAGCGGCCTACAGAAGAAGAAAATCAAAACAGAAATTTTCCATAAGTTAATATACCCATTATATTTTTAATTCATTATATATATATATATATATATATATATATATATATATATATATATATATATATTTATTTTAATTTGAGTATTTTTTATAATCGAGTTTACGAATTCTAACTGAAGTACATTTAACAATGTGTTTTATACAACTTGATTTTTCAGAAGTAAATTTTATTTCATTTCCTATCGTGTTAGAATAATTGAACACTTTTATTCTTTATTTTTAATACATTTGTTTTTGTTTTTTTTCAGCTCTGATGTTGGTGGTAAAAAGAATGTATGTGTTAACGACACTGCAGGTAAATTCTCTTTAATCAAAACTTTAGAGACTTTTTGTAAACCCTAGTGGGGCTAATTAACATCCTGAAAAAATTTACCAAAACAAGGAATTCTTCACGTAACAAATGGGAAATGTTCCAATCCGTTCAACAAGTAAAACAGATATTACTCTAGGATCTATTTTCACAATGGCTCTTCACTACTTCCAACTACTTGGATGATGAATAAATCAAGAATGATTTATCAAACAAGCCTGTCGATGTAGCAAAACACTAGAAAAGTCCGTCACGCAGGGGTTGCGTAAACTAAGCAGATTTCCCACGTGATGTTTTACAATAGAGAAATTCACGAGAGCCGAGCCAGTCAAGGAAACGGCCGAACTAGCTTTTGGCGGGGAAGTAACTCTCGTCCGTTAGGCGACCAGATTTAATAAAAATGCAAATATCTCGGTCAATATTCAAGGTAGTGAAAACATGTATTTAACAATATTTATAGTAAATTTAATTTGCAATATGATTGATTCTGTAAAAATTTTTGATCCGACGTATAGTAACGGAGATATTTCGAATTTTCGAAAATCCTCCCCTCTAAACCCCCGTCCCACTGGTCCGATTTCAGCCGTTAACGAACTTGATCTTACTTTTTACATAAAACAACGAGTTTGGTAAAGTTATCGTGAAATTTCGCGAAAAAAAATCAATGTACAGACAGAGGTTACAATTTTATATATATATATATATATATATATATATATATATATATATATATATATATATATATATATACAGTTTTGAACGGGCCTCATTTTCGTCATCTACTAGGTAGGATCGATGGGCATTTGAAGAAAAATTTGGATAATTCCGTCATGATTACAACCTCAATAGCTGATTTCCCTTAAGGGAAATCTGCTAAAAATCAGCTCCAAGCAGCAAAGAGTTTTCCCCAGCAGTATTCAAGGCATCCATCTGCCTCTTGCCAGTTCTAACAGCATACTGACAACACGCACCCTAGTCTCTAATGAACTTGAAGGAATTAGAGTATTCTAACGCTATATAGAGGCAAGTTGTAAGAACTACTGCAAAAGGCGTGTCTAAATAAATAAATGTATGCACAGCGTAACTTAAAAGTCGTACCATTCAGTTGTTGATGCAGAGCGCTAGTGGTCTTGTTCGAGAGGTGGTACAATAATGATTTGTCTCGACACACTTCAGTCACCATCATACATCGGAACAGTGTGTCGTTTGCCATTGAGAACTACTTTTCGGCGGCCCCAAACCTGCGCCTTTCGGAATCGCTTTAATTCAGCCCCATTGGCCCATGTCCCGGGCCGGAAATCTTTGTCACGTGGGTAACCATGAGGAAAATTAAATCACAGTAACAGCGAATTATGTCAGGAAAGTAAACAGCTTATTTTTTCCCCACGGCTAGATATTTTTCCAAAAATACTATTTAACGGTACACACTTAAAAAGCATTGATAGCGGGTTTAAGGGGACACTTCCCACAGCACTTCATCTAAATTAGGGGCGATTTGGAGTTGCAAGCCCGCTCTGCCGATTTGGCTAGTTGTGATTTTCGTCTAAAAGGTTTTTTGAAATCCCGTGTTTATGTGAACCACCCAACGACCCTACACGATTTGTAGACCAAACCCCAAGAAGAAATTGTCAAAATAACGCCAGCTTCTGAGTTATCACAAACGCAAGAAATCGCTTTACTCAGTGTACGGAGAATGGTGGCGTCACTTACCGGATTCCATCTTTACAACCAACTAAAAGAAAACTCTATATTATATTAAAAAAAAATGAAAGTATTCTGATTCATTAGGTTCATTAAGTTTTGAAAAAAAGGAAGTTATGCTGTAGCACCCTGTAATTTGATTTTTGCTAATTTTGTATTCTACTATTCTTCTTCAGCTCTCTTAGTTGTGTATTGTGGAATATCAACAGGTTGCCACCATTTCCTAGAAAATGGTAGCAGCTCTGAAGATAACCTGTCCCATTCATTTATAATAGCATACGATTGGCATAAATAAAAATTATCGTTTTATTTTTCTCTTTGAAATGTTTCGAAAGAGAGAAAGGTTTCAAGGGTATCCATCTTTCCCCGTATTCCTGGTATGAATGTTGAGCAGTTTTTTCTCATAAGGAATCATTTTATCCAGAATTTGGATTCGGGGAACTAATAAATTTTGCCTATTTTTATAATTATAAGTCTCTATTATTCATTGATACTAAATTTGAAAGTTTGATACATCAGAAAGCATTTTGAGCCCTTAACAACATACCTCATGCTTGTTGTTTTTCAAAACCTTTTGACTTGTACTTTTGATTGATTTAATGATTTTGGTAGTTATATTGATTCTAGTCTTTAAGTATTGAGAAATTTGGCAACGGGTAAAAGTACTATGATAACTGATCGTCATTAAAGATTTTATGTCAAAAGTAGTTGTGCGAAATTTAAAACATTTTTAAATTTTCTGATTGAAATAGATGAAGTACATGATCAATAAATGCTACTATCTTCAATATTTAAGGGACATTTAATAAATAATTTAGATAAATTAATTTAAGTTAAAGTTTCCCAGGTTCTTCTCTTTTAATCCACAAAAGTTCCTTACAATCTTATGAAATGATAAATATAATTATTGCATAAACGAATTAAAAAATAATCTTGTTTCAACTCAATAAATACTGTGCAAAAAAACGGATTTGTAATTGAATTTATACCATTTTTCTCTTTTCTACATAGTAATTAATATAGTGTGAATCCTTGAGGGGTAGTAAAATACCTGCCCTCAACGTAAATAGATTTCTATTTAAATTTTGCTTATTTTCTGAGGAAGAAAGTAATAATTTGGATACATGTTGAACAGAAGTGAAAACATTCTTTGGAAATCCAGGGGAAAAGCCTTTTACTTTTAAACCAGCCACGGCTTGATGGTATCTATTTAAGTTAGACAGTCGAACAAAGGGGGCAGAATGAAAAATATTTCCCAACAGAGCTGTATTTATCTTGCTCCCCAATACAATGGCAGCGATGGGTTTCCATGATAAAGAGTGTTTTATCAGAGCATTTGATATGTCTGAGTAGAAGATACCTATCGGCATTCTAAAAAAATAAACTTGTTTGCGTTAACTTTTATAGAAAAATTAAAAATTAGCAAACAAACAACCTCCAAGATATCGAGCTAATTTTTTTATATAACACCCACGTTTATTAAATTATATTAAATCAAAGGAAGTCTATTTTATTTTAAGAAATCATTATAATAGAATACTAATGGTTTCTTATGGAGGGGATTGAACCTTCAATTTATATTAACCTAGTGTACTCTGGCTACATGTAGGTGTGGCCACGTCTTAACCTGCATGGAGACCGGCTTCCCCAGTATAATATGTAAATATATATGTGTGTGTGTGTGTGTGTAAAATCCTCTTTGCTTATATACAATGTAGGAACACTGCTGACTAGTGGCAGTGCAGCCGAACTATCTAACGCAGTATTAAAGGTTGAGCATTTGGCGGGGCGTCATTAAACTTGAAAAATTATATAAAATATTGTGTGTGTGTACGTGAACTGTCACTGAACTCCCCCTAAACGGCTGTACCGATTTAAATGAAATTTTTGTAAGCGTTTGGGTGACGCCCTGGATGTTTTAGATTCACAAATCAGCCGGTCAGGTTGAGCAGGAGTGGGAGTTGTAGGGGAGGCTTAAAATTAAAAATAGTGATATTTCGTTTCCTACTCGTTTTTCTTCAAATATGCAACATGATCAACCATAATTTATTTCTATAATTTTCTATTCAACCGATGAACCTCTCATCATCTTCTGAATTCCTGAAAGCTTCAGGGTTATTAATTAATATTTCTCAACAGAAATGACATAAATTAAGTTGTATGTATTTGCTATAGATCACGTCACAACCAGTATTTAAAGAGGTAGACCTCAAAAATTATCATTCTGTAATTAGAAAACAAGCAGTCTTAAAAAAGAAATAAAATATTAATGTTACTCAGATTCAATGTTGATTGCATAAGTGTATGTAAAACCACTTTACACAAATAAATAATGCACACTTGTTGAATTTATAGAATATACACTGACGGACATATGACACTGGACGAATTTATGAATTTATCGATGTTTTAGTACTCATCTTTATATATATATATATATGTGTGTGTGTGATTTGTTTTTATATTTGTTTTGTAATCCGTTTCTTGGCGAGTGAACACATAGGACCACCTCCTAATGAGGAAAAACTATTATTTTATAAACATAATAAACTATTAAAACAGTTTGCTGAAGAAATGTATGACTTCTTGAATTATTTGAAACTGAATACAGTTAAATTAATTAATTATTCAGCATTGAATCCGAAATTTGATTTGTTTTTATTTTATTTTTTTTTATTTTTCTTTGTTGTAAATAATTTTATTGTACAGATATTTTATGTTGTTATAGTTAAAAAAAAAATGTTATGTATCAAGCACACGTTATGTACTAATTATTGTATGGGACGTGTGGCTAATAAACTCCCTTCCTGTAGGGTTACTTCAGGAAGGAAATAAATAATATATATATATATATATATATATATATATATATATATATATATATATATATATATATATATATATATATATATATATATATATATATATATATATATATATATATATATATATATATATATATATATATATATTGTATATATAGGGACGCCTTAAATTAAAAATACTGATTTATTTATTTATTGGTTCTTCGGCAAATATGCACAGAACAAAAGTTGTTTATTTTGTTATTTAGGGTAACGTTTGTTATATTCACTTTTGTCGTATAACAAAGTATAAACGATATATACACTAAAACATTAAAGAGGGAACCAACAATTTTATTGGGCACTATCAATTGGACCGAACTTAACAATACTCTATATGGAAGTTAGCATTAATTCTTCCATGATTATAAGCTAGATATAAAAATAGGGTTATAAGGGAGACCTGAATAAAAAAATCGTGATATTTTATTATGTATTTGTTTTCAGGCAAACGTGGACATAACAAAAGTTGTTTTTTGTGTTAATAAAAGTAGCATTTGCTTTAAACATAATATTATTAAATTTAATATCCTAATCGCTGGAAATATCATGCAGGACAACGTCTGTCGGGTACGCTAGTATATATATATATATATATATATATATATATTAGGTTTTCGGCAATTGATTTGAATCCAGTAATAAATACTTCATAGTATTTTTAGGTTAACAACTTATCCCCTAACAACGAAATGTAAGCAGACACAGACTAAAACGAAAACTACCTAAAACGGTGAACAGACGTATAAATTCTACCGACCAACGGAAAACTAGCTCAGTACAACTCTAGACGGCTTGATGATGGTGCATTTGCGCTTGCCAACTGTACTCGACCATCAGCCAGTGACGACGGTCTTCACCGACAGATATGACAACAGTATCATGTATACTAGTGGTTCCAACCCTTTATTTGATTTAAATAAATTATTATGTAAGTGGCATACTCTTGAGAGTACATTTATATTGTTTTTTGAAGGGATTCTCCAACAACAAAGATAGTCACTATCTGTTATATAAAATGATTGTTGACAAATTATGGCACTTCAAAATAACTATTATTGGATAGAACTATTTACCCTCCGAAAGGTGATTATTTTCAGATTTGTACTGATTAAAACGGCATCAAATAACTAATCCTGGCTTATTTGGTTAAACCACCCTAAGTTATGGTGACATTCCCTTATTGAATATGTTTTAAGTGGCTAGGCACGACAGATCTCGTGAGGAAAACTTCCAGAAAAATAACTCGAGTTGTCAAATCTAACTTGAGGAAGTTTTCAACTAAATTGAGATTAATGCTTCTCAAGGGGCTGTAAATTAAATTTATCATGGAAAGGCTTTATGAGACACTTGACAAGTTTCCTTTAATCCGCCATTATTTTGGGATTTAGGTCCCCCAAAATAGATTTATGCCTCATAGGGCACACAGCACTTACCAGAGATTTTTTTTTTTTTTTTTTTTTACCTCAGGCTGGATAATGTCAAAATCATAAGGTCGGCGTGGCTGACTGGGCACATCAACTTCGGAATAGCATTATGCAGTCATATAAACTAAAAAGGAAGTTATATTTCATTCGAACCTGTTTATATATAAAACAAGAATTTAGCTTTCGGGGAAGTAAGAGAAACAACTATTAACTAAATAAGGGTACTATAACCATTACTTAATACCATTCACAATGGTTAATGGGCAACTCAAAAGACACTTAAAGACACATTTCTTCTTGAGAAATAAATAAGTATGAACAATTAAGCAACTATAACACTATGACATAATAAATAGATGATACAGAATATTTAATTTAGAATGTTTTATATATATATATATATATATATATATATATATATATATATACATATATATACATATATATATATATACACACACATATATACGAAATATATTTCCAATTATTTGCATTATTATTATTATTATTGAAAATTTCTTATGGGTTAATAACAAGTCACTTTGAGATCTATATTTTTAAATACTTCAGTCAATTATTAGTTGTCCTTTTCTGGTTAGAAGTTCGCTTCTATTTGTTATATTTTCATAAAGGTTTGACATAAATTAGGTGCCATCTAAAGCCATTGAATGCTTTTAGTATTTTTCAATTTATTGAGCTAGTTCTTTTTATTTCCCCACTTTAGTGTCGCCACGAAGGGGAAGTATATTTTATATGCGTGCAATATATCAAAAGTTTATGAAAACACATGTGCACATAATTATTTATTCTGAAAAATAAAGATAAATACTTAATAAAGTAAAGTTTGTTTGAATTAAATTCAATGCACACTGATTATGTTAAAAAAGTAATTTGTATAAAAATAGTTTGGTAAAATCCAGAAACGGACATTAATTTATACACACACATATATATATATATATATATATATATATATATATACACACACACACACGCACACACACACACACACACACACACACACACACACACATACATTTCTCGATTTATCAATGACGTGTGATATTCAGTAATCTTTTATTCAGTTTTAAACACAGTTCTGTCTATTACGTATTTTTGTAATTTATGAAAGTAATCATTTACAAACGTTTTAAAAAAAAAAGTATTTAGATTTAATTTATTAGTGACGAAAGTAAGAGTTTACTTATTTACTTTTATTACTAGAAACATAAAATATTATTAAGAAAAAGTAATTGTGCGTATCAACGGAAATGATTTCTTATTTCTCAGTAATATAAGAGAAGTGTTTGCAAAGAATTTACGATTTTCAAGAAAATTTAGTTGAAAAGAAATTGAATTTCAAATTTCCACATTCCGTTTTATTAGTAATTATGTTTTGTTTAATTAAGAGATGAAAACAGTTTAGCAATAAATGGGTAAGTAGTGGATTAGTAAATGTGTATGTTAATAAAAGGATTTTATGGAGCACGATGAAAATCAGTTAACATCTTATTTAAAATGAAACATGAAACTCCATAAAATCAAATATGTTGTGAGCGAATTAACCTGCCACTTGTTGATGTATTAAGTATGTTGCGGAGCTTTAGCATTTCCCGCTGACTTTCAAAGGCTACCTTCTGAGGCTTTACTCCTATGAATAACCTCATTCATTACCCTTCACTACCTCGGTTCATGTGTAAATACTCCAAAGCCTTTCTTTATGTACAGGCAAATAAGTACTCAAGAAAAAAAAACACACAACTAAGCAGATTTCTCACGTTTTTTCAATGACATGACATTTTATTCCTCTATGTGTGTGCGTGCATGTGTGTGTTTGCTGATCTCTTTATGAACTATTTGCAATATGTTATGTAAATATTTTATCATTCTATTTGGTCAATCAAAATTGAGGATTATCACGCCATAATGCAAATCATGACTTTTGTTCTCAGTAACTCAAATTGAGCATGTAACTGATAACTGTATATAAGGGAGAAATAGATTTTTTTTTTTTTTTTTTTTTTGGAAAAAGCTACCAATATTATGTTTAAATCTCAATTATTTTACATTACTTGATAACACATCTTAGATTCATATTCCAGTTTATCTATTAATATATTTATTTTTATTATATTTTGTTCAATATTTTTTATTTGATTTTCATATTATCCAACGTGACTCTTATGTTTCGTTTTCCATTCTCGCTTATCAATTTTTGTATTTAGTTTTTGGATTCTATCATTTGTTTGTTTCTTGTTCGATTTCTATTTTTGTGTTCCTTTTATGCTTTTGTTTTTTCCATTTCTGATTTGTATTTCATTTCCATTACTCGTGTTCAATTTCTGTTTTGTGGTTATGTTTTCGTTTAACCCTCTGTCGGGCGCGTGATCTCTCAGATACACAGTTTCTAGAAAAATATTTGCCACTCCTCCTAGCATAGAGTGGTGTTGTAGTGCTTCGAGTTGTGTTTTAGAGAACTCCCCCTCAAGGTATGTTGAGTCACTGTGTTTAACGGAGTCGTGAGTTTTCACCTGTCATTAAATTTTATCTCCTAGATACCACGCGCCCGATCTCGTAAGTTTTCTTGAAATCTGTATTTCATAAATATGTACATCAATTAAGTTTCTCATATTAAATGGAATCATATAAACCTATTATTCTATTATTTTGCTCAAATATGAGCTTTCAAAAGAACTTGTCCAAGGATATATTGCACGACTCAGTGACAATTGTAGACGTTTACCAACCGAACTAATGACGAAAAATAAAGACTACAGAGACTCATAAGTGTACACTAGCTCATTGGACCATACATTGAACTCAAGTAAAGATCATCATAACATAACAAAAAAAGGCCCTCCGCTACAACGAACAAAAGAAAATGATGTCAACCAAGCAAAACTAAAAATAAATGTAGGTGTACTAATTACTGTTGTGAGATTTGCAAAATCAAAATTTGTTTACAACATTGTTCCATGCTTTGTCCTAATTGCAATGCAGTTCTGCAAAAGAAATAACAATTTAACTGGTATTTTTAAAATTTTTTGATGATTTTCATTAAGTCTTATCTAAAAGTGATTTCGATTTCTTATTTTTGATTGAAGTCATATTTAGATAATTTTTTTATATTGTTCACAAACTGAAATGAAATATGTATAATTAAGGCATGTGCATTTAAACAATTCCTTTTGATATTTTTGTTTTTTAATTATATTTTAAAAATTATCGTCCACCGTTTCTTTATATTATAATACTTGTCAATTTTAAAAATTATTTACTTCTTTCAAACAAATACTTCCTCTGTTATGGTTTTTAATCACACGCTGAACATTTTAGTGCAAAATATATATTAAAAAACTGTATTTCCGTAAAAACGGTTGAGGATGATTTGTGAGATACACGCGCCCGATGGCGGAATATTCTTGACGCGCCCGACCGAGGGTTATGATTTTTTTTTTAATTTTATGCAGCTTTTTTTTTTTGAGAAACATCACCACAGCTACGCAGCTCAAATAAATATTTCCTTATTCTGTCATATTAAGAAGCCTGTGTAAATTGTACTTGAAATTTATGCCGAACATGAGGTGTTTATTACTACAACTGTTTCGATTGTTAACCTCATCCGTAGAAGTGTGTGCTTATTGAAGGAAAAAAAAATGCAGGTTAGAGAAAACAATGAATATAGCAAATTAATTTAGTTATGATATTGTTTATTTATTTATTTATTGGAGCGCCGCGGCTTTAGCGATGTTGCTCTAAACAAAAGCTTCGTAACTTAAAATTAAGTCCGTCACGCAGGGGCTGCGTAAACTAAGCAGATATCCAACGTGAAGTTTAATAATAGATAAATCTACATAGTAGTAACACGACACCACCGAGAATATTAAGTGAATAAATACAAATGGTTAATAAAAAAGTTTTACTCTCATCCGTTATCCGCCTCGATTTCATAAAAATGCAAATATCTCGGTTAATATTCAAGATAGAGAATAAATGTATATAACAATATTTTTAGTAACTTTAATTTGCAGTAAGATTGCTTCTATACGATTTTTCGATCCGACGTATAGTAACGGAAATATTTCGAATTTTCGAACCATATTGATGGTACTATCAAACCCAACAAGAATATGTAGTATCAAATATATGGGGGATTCACGGTCATTGGTATTTATGTAGAGAGAGACCAACTCCTGTTAACCAAGTTGTACCTGAAATTATTTACCTGGGGCCACATCCGAGCTGGGAAAAAAAGGCCAGTTCATCAGGAAAGCTTTACTGTTCATGGGTATTTAAGATTGTCAAAGTCGCTAGAACCCCAGAGAGGCATATATATACTCGATAGACTCCCGTGAATACACAAGTGCCAATACATTCGAGTGCTCTGGTAGAGAACTCGTGAACTAATGTTCTCCATTGAAGGGTATAAATTACTGAACTATGGGTAATGGTGGATGTAACCATTTGAAGGCTTGTTTCGTAAATCACGTTATAAGTAAAGCGTTGGGTCAACATTTCTTGGTCGATTAAATTCACCTCTTTTGTTATTGCGTCCTTCAAATATATTAAATTACGCGGTTTGTGTGCATAAACACGTTTTAGCAGATTTCCCTCGAGGGAAATCAGCTATTGAGGTTGTACTCATGACGGAATTTTCGAAATTTTTCTTCAAATGTCCATGGATCCTACCTAGTAGATAACGAAAATGAGGTCCGTGCAATTATATATATATATATATATATATATATATATATATATATATATATATATTTGTCTGTTACCGCTCTAGCGGTCGCAATTTTTGTTTGATCGTTACCAAACTCGATATTTAGTCGTTTTATGTAAAAAGAAAGATCAAGTTCATTAATGGCTGAAATCGGACCAGTGGGAGGGGGGTTTAGTAGAGAGGATTTTCGAAATATCTCCGTTACTATACGTCTTATCGAAAAATGGTACAGAATCAATCTTATTGCAAATTAAATTTACTATAAATATTGTTGTGTCTTGAATATTAACCGAGATATTTGCATTTTTATTAAACTGGGCGACTAACGGACGAGTGACTTTCCCGCCAAAAGTTAGTTCGGCCGTTTCCTTAACTGTTCGGCTCTCGTGAAATTTCTCGATTGTAAAACATCACGTGGGAAATCTGCTTAGTTTACGCAGCCCCTGCGTGACGGACTTTTTTCAAATAGGCCCACAAGATGTAATCACAGTAGGAAATGTCCGGTGGCCTTGGTGGCCACGGTACGTCACCAAAACGTGAAATCAGCTTGCCACGAAACATGTTTCTTACAACATCCATCGATGTGCAAGCAGTGTGCGCTGTGGCGACATATTGTTGGAAATAAACGTTACTCATGTTGAATCCTCGCCTCTGAAGGTCTAGTCTGAGGAATCAACGAAATTGAAATGGTATGTTTCAAAAACATCTGTTTCCCGTAAGTCACCTTGTAAATTTGTATATAAAGTATTTATTGCAACAGACAATTAGATAGAATACATGAGTAGAGGGTGTGAGTGGTATTAGGTCGAGTAATATAACTATTGAGTTAAAACTCCTCCGTTTTTTTTTGTTCATTCTAGCTAGCCTTTTTTTTTGTGTTTTTTGCAAGTGTGTGCCGAGAAATTCGTCGGAATTAATGGCTCTTCCAAAGCAATACATTTGTAAAAACAAGGACATTTAAAAACAGCAAAACTCGTCGATTCAGTAAAACGAATTTGGGCAATTCGTTGTTGGCTCCCAAAGAGCGCAACAGAAGCAAGCCTGGACCATTACCATTTAAATAACATGTAAATACTTGGACCCCTTGGTCGCCACCTAACTCTTCCCGTTGGACCACCGGCCATCTTTTATTCAGCAGATTTTAGCCCATTTCTCCAAGTGAGTGAGTGAGCGTTTGACCTTTTTTTTTCATTTTGGCTGTATTTCTGCGGGGTCCTAGCTCTGAGGCGGGGGTGGAAGGTTAGAATAGATAAAATACTTGGTATGTGGTCCATCGGAGGCTGTCACCTACACTCTGGGGGCGTTTCTCATGAATTTTATTGAGTCAAGACAGAGAGTAAGAGATACAATGACAAGTGACTTATATACCATTTTTTTTAGGCATTTGATGTGTATACACACAAATATCGAATTGTTCACTGTATGTGCGTGTATAAACAATGCTATCACTTATTCCATACACGGTTAAAAAAAAAAAAAGTCCTCGATTTTCTGTATACTACACTAATCCTCAATTATATCCTCTTTTACAACAATACACCATATTTAGGACCCGAAACACTTTTCATGATATATTGGCTTTTTGAGAAAGTTACTTCAATTCAGAAATGCCTGTGGGTGTACTAATTGCTGAAAGTGACAAATCAGATATCAAATAATATCTTTAACATTAATAATTAAAGAGATACTTAGTATCGGTAGCCTCGAAAAACTACACAAGTTTTACTGCTTCATCACATCAGTATGCAATACTCTGGAATCTATAAGTGCTGATGGAACACATTCCAGTTAAATGCTACATTAAGAAGGAAAAGGGTTTATAGAATGCTTTTAGTTATATTTTATGTACTATATTTTACTATTTACTATTATATTTTTTTTTGTTTTTCTTTATTGTCATATTATTGTTGATCTCAAGAACTTGGATTTAATTATTTACTAGCTGAGATACCCGGCTTCACCCGGGAATCTATTTGAGGCTGAATGGTGATGGTACTTTTTTTGGAAGGCTTTACTTTGGACAATATCTTGACATTTCCCCGTCCCAGTGTTTAGGGCTTATACCCACCGTTGCTGTGGATTTGTTAATAATAAAATTAATCTTTTATGTATAACTTCATTGTTCTCCATATTGCCATATTTCCTTATTATACATAGATGAATTATACATAGGTTTGAATTATTAAGGACAAAATATTAAAATAGATTTGAATTAATTTTTCCAAGCGAGGTACCTGGTAGTTCATTTAGGAAAGAATTGTTGAGCATATCAATATTTCTACGCAAATTACTTGCTTCATACACTGTTCCCGAAAAAATGTGTGAAACAAAAGTTACTCTAAATAACAAAGTAAACAACTTTTATTATGTGCACGTTTGTCGAAAAACAAATAGAAAATGAAATATTGCGACTTTTTATTTCAGGCCTCCCTTCTAACCCCCACTCCCATTCCAACCTAAAAATTTTAATATAGCTTATAATCATGGAAGAATTATTGCTAATTAACACACCAAGTTTTGTTAAGTTCGGTTCAATCGTTAGTGCCCAATAAAATTGATGGCTCGCGCTTTAGTTTTTAGTGTATATCTCGTCTATACATTGTTATACGACAAATGTGAATATAACAAAAGTTACCCTAAATAACAATATATACATCTTTTTACATGTGCATTTTTGCCGTAAAACCAATAGGAAACGAAATATCACTATTTTTAATTTCAGGCTTCCTTTACAACCCCCACTCCTACCCGTCCCTAGAAGTGTTGGCATGGCTTGTTATAATGAAGGCGTTAGTGCTAAACATGTACCGAGTTTTATTTAGTTCGGTTGATTCTTTTGTGCCAAATAAAATTGTTGACTCCCACTATAATTTTTAGCGTATAACTCAATTATACTTCGGTATACGACGAAATTTTACATAAAAAAAGTTACTCTAAATAATAAAATAAATAACTTTTGTTAGGTGCATATTTTCCGAAACCCCAATAGGAAACGAAATATCGCCATTTTTAATTTCAGTCCTTCCCTACAGACAAAAGTTACAATTTTATATATACGTATATATATATATATATATATATATATATATATATATATATATATATAGATTTAAAAAGAATTATTATTTGTTTTTTTAATTTCTACAAGATGTAAATCTATAACAAATAAATATATATTCTATTCTATTCTATCTTTAAGATTCCAGTTATAACAAAATGTATGCTAGAACAATTATTAAAATTAACTTGCTAGCAAAATTCGATATAAACATTTTACGACAAATATGTCTACACCTTTGCATTATATCTGCTCTCTAAATCCACTATCTACCATGTTTACTTTTAGCAGATTTCCCTTGGGGGAATTTTTCTTCAAATGTCCATCGATTCTACCTAGTAGAAAACGGAACTGAGGTCTGTTCAGAACTGTATATATATATATATATATATATATATATTTGTCTGTTACCGCTCTAGCGGTCGCAATTATTGTTTGATCGTTACCAAACTCGATATTTAGTCCTTTTATGTAAAAAGAAAGATCAAGATCGTTAACGGCTGAAATATCTCCGCTACTATACGGATCGAAAGATTGTACAAAATCAATCTTATTACAAATTAAATTTACTATAAATATTGTTATATACATTTATTCTCTATCTTGAATATTAACCGAGATATTTGCATTTTATTAAATCTGAGCGGCTAACGGATGAGGTGACTTTCCCGCCAAAAGCTAGTTCGGCCGTTTCATTAACTGCTCGGCTCTCGTGAAATTTCTATATTGTAAAACTTCACGTGGGAAATCTGCTTAGTTTACGCAGCCCCTGCGTGACGGACTTTATTTTTTGTAATTAATGTCAATAAAATGTGAGTAGAACGGAATTCTTTTTTGTCATCTGCAAGGTGAGTATGTACTTCAGTAAAGTTTTAAAGAAATCTCATCATGAGTTCATCTTTTATCTTTCTAAATATAGGAATTTTAATTACAAAATCATCGTCGTTAATACGCCTAGAATATTTATGTCAACAATAAAAACTCCGTCACGCAGGGGCTGCGTAAACTAAGCAGATTTCCCACGTAAAGTTATACAATAGAGAAATCACCATATGAGTGCCGAAAAGTTTTTTTTTTACTACGAAGGGCCGAACTAGCTTTTGGCGGGAATCTCACTCATCCGTTATCGGCGCACACATAATAAAACTCGAAATATCTCCGTTAATATTCAAGATAGAGAATAAATGTATATAACAATATTTATAGTAAATTTAATTTGTAATAAGATTGGTTATATACAATTTTTCAATCCGACGTATAGTAACGGAGATATTTCGAATTTTCGAAAATCCCCCCTCTAAACCCCCTCTTCCCACTGGTTCGATTTCAGCCATTAACGAACTTGATCTGTCTTTTTACATGAAACGTTTAAATATCGAGTATGGTTACGATCAAACAAAAATTGCGACCGCTAGAGCGTTAACAGACATATATATATATATATATATATATATATATATATATATTTATATATATATATATATATACATAATTTTGAACGGACTTCATTTTCGTCATCTCCTGGGTTGGATCGATGGACATTTGAAGAAATGTTTCGAAAATCGCGTCATGAGTAAGACGTCAATAGCTGATTCCCCTTAAGGGAAATCTGCTAAAATATAAGGGCCTGGGAATTTCACAAAAGAAAAAAAAAAATAACTTCTCGATTAATATGGAATGTGATAGCGGAAGTCTAATAAGCACATTTATATGCAAAATTAGCTTAAATGTATCACTAAAATGACATCCATAAGAGGAGATATTAAAACCATTTTGTGGAAGACTATAGGAGATAGCTTTTCTCGTGTCCCATAACGAGTCGTGGTTGACTAGCTGTCAGTAGCAGGCTGCACGTTCAACCCCACTCAATGTCTCCAGCACAAAGTCAACAAGCAACCTCAAATATTTAGTACAGATTACTATGTATTTATTTTGAGTTTTTGATAGATCCAAACCTCCGGCGACCTTGCTCATCTTTAAGACTGAATAATGAACGTTTAAATACATTACAAAAATAAAATAAAAGTCCGTCACGCAGGGGCTGCGTAAACTAAGCAGATTTCACATGTGAAGTTTCACAATAGAGAAATCTGCATACTGGTAACACAATGCCACCCTGATTAAATACTAACGGTAATGAGAAATCTTTCAGTTAATTAAAATAAATTCCCAACTGAAACGGCTTCTGAATTGTAAGAATAATTTATATTTTAATAACTAAAATTTTAGTAGTCCAAGAACTAAAGAATGGGGGGTGTATGAACAGAACGTATTTGCATACATCTCACAAAGTTATGAAGGTAAGGTAAGGATAGAAACGACAAATAAGGTTAGAAGAAGCCTTCCACCAGAGCCGAGCAATGACGGAAATGGCCAACGTAATCCGAACTATACCCGACCACAGACTTCATAAAAATGCAAATATCTCGGTTAATAGTCAAGATAGAGAATAAATGTATATAACAATATTTATAGTAAATTTAATTTGCAATAGGATTGGTTTTATACAATATTTCGATCCGATGCATAATAACGGAGATATTTTGAATTTTCAAAAATCTCCCCCTCTAACCCCCCCCCCTCCCTCTAGTCCGATTTCAGCGAACTTGATCTGTCCTTTTACATAAAACGGTTAAATATCGAGTTTCGTAACGATCAAACAAAAATTACGACCGCTAGAGCGTTAACAGACAAATATATATATAATTTTGAACGGACCTCATTTTCGTCATCTCCTGGGTAGGATCGATTGTTATTTGAACAAATTTTTCGAAAATCGCGTCATGAGTACGACCTCAAATAAATAAAATACCTCTGTAAAAATAAAATAGAAAGAATACAAAGAGCAAATTGAGGGAAACGAAACACAAAACATCAATTGAAACATGAAACACGAACATTAGTTACGAAAAAAAGGGTAAATAAATTAAAATAAAATTAATGGAGACTTTGGCAACTTAAATAATAGCAATTCATAAAATACAGGCTAAAGTTATCCACATATAAAACTAGTGTATGTATTTTATGTATTTACCAGTACCTGTAATAATAAGTATAAAAAGTTCGTCACACAAACGGGGCTGCGTAAACTAAGCAGATTTCCCTCGCTAAGGTTTACAATAAATAAATATAAATACAGCTAATACTATCGTAAATGTTCAGACAATACACAATACAAGTCAATAATCTATACAACGGAAAGCTGTTGAATTGTAAACCAACAGGCCGGCCAACCTCGTATCCCTGAATAGGTAGATAGACCGGAATGGCAAAAAACTAATGAAATATATCTGAATATGACAATTAATTTTACTGAAAGCAATTTACTAAAGCTAGTGCTCTAGTTTGTTATGAATCAGAATCAGTTTTATCTCAATTACTCAAATTTTAGTAATCCAAAAATAAAAGAAGGGGGATCATCAGAACGCATTTGCATATATCTCACAAACTGTTAAAGTTCAATGAAAACAATATTTGTTATTTAGGCTTCGAATAATGTGGTTTATTATATAACTGAGTATTGTTTGTGTAACACGAGTAGAATTGGGGGTTTACTGATAACTAAAAACTGAAAAATGCAAATACCTCGGTTAATATTCACGATAAAGTATATATGTATATACAAATATGTACAGTACATTTAATTTTCAATAAGATTCATTTTATACACTTTTTCGATCTAACTTATAGTAACGGAGATATTTCGAATTTTCGAAATTCTCCCCTTCTTACTCCCCCCCCCCCCGATTAATGGCTGTATTAATTAAGGGGGAGGGGGACAATTTTGAAAATTCGAAATATCTCCGTTACTAAACGTCGGATCAAAAATATTTTATAGAATCAATCGTATTGCAAATTAAATGTACTATGAATATTGCCATATACATTTATTCTCTATCTGAAATATTAACCGAGATATTTGCATTTCTTCAGTTTTCAGCCTTTAGCAAACCCCCGACTTCTACTCATGTTTCGAAAATAATACTCTGTTATATAATAAACAATATTTTTCGAAGCTTAAATACCAAATATTGTTTTCAAAAGACCTTTATTTTACGAGATACATGGCAAATATGTTCTATTGATCCCATCTTCTTAAGTACTTGAACTACTAAAATTTGATTGATTGTGATAATAATCATTCTGACGCATTTTAATTAATACAAAAAAACAATGCAATAATTGTATTGCATAATAACAAAACACCCCTAGCTGGTTTCATTCAGATAGTTGTGAAAGGTAGAAAAACAATTTATTACTTTCTGTCAACACAATACAAACCTAGCCACCACAAGGAAGCAATGAATATAAGTGGAGCGACACAAACTCCATGGATCGGGAGCTGGAGAAGAGAGTAAATTCATTAACCAGTTTTCCCCGCCGGTATGGAATGTAAAGGCGTCTGGAAAATTATAGCCTGTAATTAACTGGAAGGTAATATAAGCCCTTGTTTCCAGTCTTTGCAAATAGTAAGTCTCCTGGAGCGAAACAGATAGTAGCATCTCCCTACCTCGCCCCATTCGCCCAATCTGTAATGGTTTGTTTACACAGCCTTTTACACTTGTCTCAGTGGGATTTTATGCTAATTCCTTTTAGTTATTCACCACAATTGGTTACTGAATATAATTAAAGCGTGAATAGTGAAGCATCCCCATGTTATTTCACAGACACACTTTTTTAAAAATGATTGACTAATGCACCAATTGCAGATTACCGGTGTAATTCTCTCACAGTTGGTAGTTATTTACTTCTTTGCACGAAGAAATACTTACGCAACGAAAGCATGCCCGGTTGGGCTGGGTTTCAGCAACACACACACAAAGAAACTACAGTCCAGAACAAAGTACTTCGGATAGCGGCAAATGCTCCTTGGTTTGTTAGGAACAGACAAATCCACAGGGAATTGGAGGTTGCTCCTATTTCAGTTCATCTTCAACAATTGGAAGGAAATATCATTGCAGCCTTCCGATGTCAAGTAGAGCCACTCATTATAATTTAGGTGCAATGACTGAAGGACGACTACGTCCGAGGTTGTACCAAAATCTCTTAATTGTGTAACATATTGTTGCGAAAATTAAATGCATGAATAATCCTTCAGAGAGAGAGAGAGAGAGTCGCGTATTTAGGAATTGCGATATAGATCAAAGAAGCCGACAGAATGTTCTTGGTCCTACAGCCAGACGTCGAGGGGACCAGACAATTCTCCTTTGATGTATGCCGACAAGCTATATAAAGAAGGGCCAGCCGCGAGTGAATCAGTTTTATCTTGATGGTCACATCAGTGCTACAGTGCGACTTAGAGCAGTGCGTTAAAGTGTTTTAGAAGAAGAACAGTGTTGTGCCGTGACTGTAAGTAACAGTTTAGTGCCGTGTTTAAGACAGTGCAGTGCCGCGAAGTAAAGGACAGTGCAGTGCCGCGAAGTAAAGGACAGTGCAGTGCCGCGAAGTAAAGGACAGTGCAGTGCCGCGAAGTAAAGGACAGTGAAGTGCCGCGAAGTCAAGGACAGTGCAGTGCCGTCTTGTTGTGAATTTCGGTGACCGTGAGTGAATTGTTGGACTGTGTAATCTGAAGAACAGTGACGCTATCAGTGTATACTGTAAGTAGTAATTAAGAATAATTACCAAGTGTATTGTGCATTGTGAAATAAATCGTGCAGTGATAAAAACTGTGAAACTTGCGAGTATTTAATTTTGCAATCCAAAAGAACTCTTATTAAAAACGTTTATTACTGGTTTTGGTAATAAAACGTAACAATATCTTATAATAAACTCTTTGTGTATAATTCATATGTATTGTTCCAAATAAATTTTCTTTCTTCTCTACGAATAAAAGGAAGTAGAGTAATTGCAACTTGTTTTCGGTTTTTCAGATTTTAATCGAATTATCCGTTTTGATGCTTTCTGAACTATATTTATTAGTTTCGCCATGTAGTGAAATATCGAGTATGGAATAAAACGTCATCATTGTATTTGCTTATACCTCACATAATAAAGGCCTGTTTATAAACAATATTCAGTATTTAAGCTTCAAATAAAATGTCCCATGGTATATTGTTAACGAGCGCTGACTAATAGTGGTGGTTTACTAAGGGCTGAATATTAAATAAATGAAAATATCTCGGAAAGTATTAGAGATTTAAAAAAAAGAAGAAATAGTTATTTATTATACAAGTGACGAAAGTAGATCATTTTACAACTCGAGTGAAACGTTTACCCACACGAGCGAAGCGAGTGTGGTAATTTCACGAGAGTTGTAAATTCTACTTTCGTCACGAGTGTAATATTAAATTTTTTCTGTAATCGTGTAATACATGATCAGATCTAACCAGAATATGAACAAAATTAGGATGTTGTGAAGATTATGGTATTTTGTTGGTAGGTTATAAGCATGGTTGTGAAAGGTTATAAGCATAGTTATAAAACAACCAGTGATGATTGTGAAGTAGTGCAGTTATAAACAAGTGCAGGTTATAAACAAGGAAGGTAATTATTATTATATTTAAATTTTAAAATATATTGATTATTTCCACCAATAATTCATTCACATTTCAATTTATTTTGTAAAAATAAATTCTTACAATGTTAAGGAACATTTAAAAGCATTTAATTTCCAACTTCAAATTATTTTTTAATTTATTCTTATTACTAATTAAGAAGGCAATTCACTTTCTTCACTCTATTGCAAAATGTTCCACTTTCTTCACTCATTTCAGTTTAGTAATGTTACCATTATTCAACGATTACAGAAAAAAGTGTATATTACAATTTTTATGGGACAGTACATATGCAATAAGATTGGTTCTACACAATTTTTTCATCCGACTCATAATAACGGAGATATTTATAATTTGCGCAATTTCTATCATTTAACCCCCCCCCCCCTCCCACTGGTCCGATTTCAGCGGTTAACAAACTCGATCTTAAGTTTTACACGAAACGTTTAAATATTGAGTTTGGTAACGATCAAACAATATATATATATACATTGTTTTTAACAAACTTCATTTTTGTCATATCCCCGATGGGATCGATGGACTTTTGGATATTTTTTCGAAAATTACGTCATCATCAATAACTGATTTTCCTTAAAGGAAATCTGCTAATATAAACAAGGATTCTATTGCCTATACGATTTGAATCCATTCCGGACAATGTACTAAACAAATTTATACACCCCAAATAAACATTAAAGATAAAAACGTTCAATTTATATATTGTATAAATAATAACCAATCTAATCCTCTTTGATCGGCCTTAGTTTACATGGATTTGAATGTAGATAAATATTTTATTTATATGTACCTTGATGTAATAATCTTGTTTTGATATTAAAGGCCGCTTTACCTTCTCATGTTCAAAGTAATTAGCTTTAGATTTCCTGGCCAAAGTGTACATGATTTACCTAATAATGTAGTGTTTACCTGTTTAATAAGATCCTCTAATTATCATAAATTGATTTCTCGCCATGCCCTGGTAACAATAAACACCTAACCTAGAGGAAACATAGGATGATTAAACATTTTACCTTGAAAATGTAATAATTTGTCAATAAAATAATCAAATGATTTCTCCAGTACTTATGATTAAATTAAATTAAGTATTTTTCATTATAGTAAACTCAGTATTTCGTAATTTTATTTTTTATGAATTTCTCTTATTCTGACGGACGTAATTTTTTTATTTCGATTATATTGCTTCTTGTTAAGCATAGATTAATTAATGATAACCCCAATGTGCGTTAAATAAAATTTACAGACAAATTAGATTATTCAAGCTGGCAACAAAGAACCATGAATATTGACTAATATGGAAAGACGATTGTAAAATTAAGTAATCTATATATATATATATATATATATATATATATATATATATATATATATATAAAATTGTAACCTCTGTCTGTACATTGATTTTTTTCGCGAAATTTCACGATAACTTTTCGTTTCACACGTCATAGACACCATAACTGGATTTTGTTTCGTGTCTGTTTGTTTGTTACCTTTCACGCATAAACGGCTGAACTGAATTTTATAAAACTTGGTATGTATATTGCTACTAGCCCAACTTAGATTTTAGGCTATATTAATATTCTCTAAGATGAACAGGAGTGGGGGTTATAAGGGAGGGCTGAAATTAAAAATAGCGGTATTTCGTTTCCTATTGGTTTTTCAGCAAATACGCACATAACAAAAGTTGTTTATTTTGTTATTTAGAGTAACTTTTGTTATATATACTATCGTCGTATACTGAAGTATAAATGAGTTATACGCTAAAAATTATATCGGGAGTGAACAATTTTATTTGCCACGAAAGACTCAATGGAACTAAATAAAACTCGGTACGTGTATTAGCACTAACACCTTAATTATAATAAGCCATACCAATATTTCTAGGGATGGCAGTAAGGGGGGGGGGTGGGGGTTTTAAGGAGGCCTGAATTAAAAATAGCGATATTTCGTTTCCTATTGGTTTTTCGGCAGATATGCACATGACAAAAGATGTTTATTCTGTTATTTAGAATAACTTTTGTCGTATAACAAAGTATAAACGAGATATACGCTAAAAACTAAAGCGGGAGCCATCTATTTTATTGAGCACAAACGATTGAACCGAATTTAACAAAACTGGGTATGTGAATTAGCATTAATTCTTCCATGGTTATAAGCTTTAATACAATTTTTAAGTTCGAACGGGAGTGGGGGTTATAAGGGAGGCCTGAAATAAAAATTCGAGTTATTTCATTTTCTATTTTTTTTTTTTTTTGGCAAAAGTGCACATAGCAAAAGTTGTTTACTTTTGTTATTTAATCTAACTTTTGTTGTATTCACTTTTGCCCTAAATGAAGTAAACACGGGAAATACGCTAAAACCATAGCGGGAGTCATTAATTTTATTAGTGCTTATTTAAGTGTTTTTAATAAATGCATATTATTACAAAAGATGTTATGTTTTAGTCTTATATGATATTTGTAAGTATGGTTCGGATTAGTGAGCTTATAAATCTCCGTCGCCTCCTCATTCATTTATTTTCCCTATAACTTTGTTATTTATTTCCAATAGAAATGTAAACTATAAGAGCATTTCTGGTATTTAATATATGCTAAATATGAATGTTTAAAGTATTACTAGGTTGCAGGGGGGCCCTCTTCCCCTCATCTATCTTTTTGAACATAAATGAAATTATTTTTATGGATCTATTATTTAGTTCTATCAGGTAGGTAAATTATTAAAATAATATTCTGAATCAATAATCTAAGGAAAACAATCATGATAACGCTCCAGCGAGAGCGGAAATTGACGGGAGTTAATTGAGTTTACTTATTTCCTGTGGGATGCTCGCATGACAGGAAGTGATTTCCACTGAAGCTTACTAATACGAATATGATCTTATGTATAAAACTATGCTTAAACTATATGTGCTGGGATTGGTTTTTGGCAGGAAATATGTTCATTATAGATGATATTTAATTGTAATAAATGCTACCCATGATTACGGTTTGAATTATTCAAAAACCGTGAGTCAAGAGGGATAGATTACGAATACATTTTCATATATTCTTCAAAACTAAAATTTCTATTCTATTAACCCTGAACGTTAGACTTTAGGATTGGCTATTTTGAAAGAACAATACATCGTGGAGGGAAGTACAATTGTACACATTGAAGTCTTGCTATAAAAATAGCATCATTAGTCAGTCAACATTGATTTCCCGGGCATCGCCGGGTACCTTAAGTTGTTTATTCTGTTATTTAGAGAAAGTTTTGTTACACTATCGTCGAATATCGAACTATAAAGGCGTTATACGTTAAAAATTATAGCGGAAGTCAACAATTTTATTTGGTACAAAAGACTCACCGAACTAATTAAAACACTCGGTATGTGTATTAGCACTAACGCCTTCCTTATAATAAGCCATACTAACATTTCTAGGGACGGGTAGGAGTGGGCGTTATAAGGGAAGCCTGAAATTAATAATAGTGATATTTCGTTTCTTATTGTGGTTTCGGCAAATATGCACATAACAAAAATTGTTTATTTTGTTATATAGAGAAATTTGCTCAACAATTCATTCCAATTTGAACTAAAGGGTACCTCACCTGGAAAAATTAATTCAAATGTACGTTAATATTTTGTCCTTAATAATTCAAATCTATGCATAATGCACAGGAAACGGGAAATATGACAATATGGAGGACAATGAAGTCTTACATAAAAAATTAATTTTATTATTAACAAATCCACAAAAACGAAGGGTATTAGCCCTAAACACTGGGACGGGTAAATGTCAAAATATTGTGCAAAGCAAAGCCTTGCCAAAAAAATACCATCACCATTCAGCCTCAAATGAATTCCCGGGCGAAGCCGGGTATCTGAGCTAGTAATAATATATAATTGAGATGCGTTCTGAGTGTGTGTGTGTGTGTACGGTTTTTTACAATGTTTTAAATTAATATTTATGCAGGCTATTTTTTTGAGTAATCAACAAATTTATGAATGATTAATTTTCGCTACATTTACACACACACACACACACACACACACACACACACACACATATATATATATATATATATATATATATATATATATATATATATATTGAAAATAAGCCCGTAAATGAATTAATGCATGTGAAATAAAAGATTTTCTCATATTTGGCTTTGCAAACACGTTTAACTGATTCCAGATAATCAGATCCAGACCAATTTAATAAAATTTTAAAAGAAATTTCTGAAGTAAATATTTGGTTTAGAGCTATCCTCTCTTAGCAAATCTGGACCTAATATAAAAAATTCACTGTCAGGCTAATGAAAGAATAACAGCGAAAATGGAAGAATGATTTGGGCAGGAAAAAAGAAAAGCTTCTTTTCCGGACTTTTTATGAAAGTTTTTACCACAAGAAGATGGAGAAGAAAACTAATGCATTTTCCTGAGAATGAAAACTACTTTGGTTAAATTTACAACTATTGTGTAATACAATTATGCAATGGAAAATTAGTATATTACACATATTTTTTTTATTTCAATACTTCCAGGCAGGTAAGCTTGAAATGCTCCATTAATAAAATACAAATTACATAGGATTTAAGTTTACATTCTGAACTAAATATATTTTTCCATACACGTCATGCATCTTTGGTAACAATATCATCAATTATTCTCTTCTTTAACTTTTTCAGACTTATATATATGCATTTTGAAGGGACCTCATTTTCGTCATCTCCTAAGTAGGATCGATGGATATTTGAAGAAAATTTTTGTAAATCGCGTCTTGAGTACGACCGCAATAGCAAATTTCCCTCAAGTGAAATCTGCTGAAAATAAGATTCAGTTTTTTTTTTTTTTTTTTTTTTTTTTTTTTTTTTTTTTTTTTTTTACGAATTAGGAAAGAATGATAAAAGTTAGAAAAATTTCTTTATATGTGGTTGAAGCATTATGCTACACTTCTTTAAATATGATTGCGGCATAATAAGAGAGATACGTGATATCTCCTGGAGGTAGTTTAAGCTTTAGTATCACTGAGTGCTGCCCTGAAACTATAAATTCCACACCCCCAAGATAGGAATAGGGAGTGGTTATTGAAGATGTTATATAATTAACATCAATTTAACACTTTATTTCTTTAAGTTATTCGTCAACTCTATAATTGTTTTCATCCATGAAGTCAGGACCTTGCCTTTTCAAAAATATTTGCGAGAAAACCTTACAAAAAAAAGTTAACGTTTCTTTGTACCCGTTTGACATTATCACTTAAGCCTCAGTATTATTCTTATTTACTATCAAGTGCTATGCGATGAGACATTTATTTATCAGGGTTATTTATTATTGACATATTTATTTATTTTATTGAATTCATATCAACAGAATACTTTTGGTATATCTATCTGTTTAAATTTACAACTTTTGTGTAATACAATTATGCAATGGAGAATTAGTTTATTACACATATTTTTTTGTATTTCAATACTTACAGGAAGGTAAGCTTGAAATGCTCCATTAATAAAATACAAATTACATAGTTTTCATTTAAGTTTACATTCTGAACTAAATAATATTTTTAATCCATGCTCGTCAAGCAACCTTGGCAACGATATCATCAATTATTCTCTTCTTTAACTTTCTCAGACTTATATATAATAATTTTGAACGGAACTCATTTTCTTTATCTCCTGGGTAGGATCGATAACCTTTTGAAGAAACATTTTGAAAATCGCGTCATGAGTACGACCGCAATACCTGATTTCCCTCAAGTGAAATCTGATAAAAATCCTCTGATGTCTGCACAAGTGTCAGGTGGTATAATATGTTTATTGGTATCGTAATGGTTTAGTTGTTTTTTTATCTTCAAAGGCTGTATTGTATTTATTGCTTTCGCCTTACCATTACCATACTATATATCCCCTTCCTGGGAGACTTTATAGATTAAATGCTGTTGAATAAATAAGAGATTGGTAACATACAGCATTGTAATTTATTTGTTATCTGCCCCACATTTAAGGTGATTGGCTTAGAGATATGTGACGGTGAATGTCTGTTTACAATAATCTATTTTCTCGGTCATGTAAAACCGGTTACATTATTTATACATTATGGACAAATCCCTTAAAGCCTTTAGGTTTTCTCATATCCTTACTTTGCTTATTAGAGTATAACACACAAGTAATTAGTTTAGCTGGTTCACTTTCGTACTAAGTCCAAGGTCCTCGTGTCCTGGCAGCCAATATAGGGTATTTTGGTATGTTTCTTGTTTTTAAATTCATTCTGTTATGTTTAGTGTTATTGGTTGATTAGGATTAATATGATTTGGGCAATCAACAACTAGGTTATTATGCCCTCTATAGTAGTATAATGCTGTTTACAAGTCCATGTTTTACTCTATGTCTTAAATAATATCAACTAATATATTGTAAATACCGCTCTTGTCATACCCTGAGGTTATTAAATTTACTAATTTTCTATACAATTATTTCTTAACTAAATCTATAAATACTTTTTTATTTATTTATATTTACATAAAAATGTTTGCTAGTAACACGAGTTACGTTGTACCTATTTACACTTCTTACTACGGGCTTTGTTAGGGCGTGCGGTTGGCTTTTGTGGTAATAATAATACAAAATGTCGGCACCAAAATGTCGGGGCGGGGTAGCTTTTTATTCCCTAGTTTCGGCACCAAAATGTAAAGGCGGGAAGCATTTTAAAGGCAAGAATAAGAGAGCATTAGACTGAAATATTTACTATTTTATGGAAAGATGAGGGGAAATAATACAAGTCACTATTTGAGTTCTCCAAAGAATCAAGTATATTGAATTGATTAAGCAACATATAATACATTTTATAGCTATAGAGGTTGAAAAAGAAACAAAGGAAACTTAACTTTATAAAATAATTTAGCGGCAATATATATACAATAGAATGATCGATCGGTCCTGTATTGTGAGTACTCGTTTAATAATTTTCGTAGATAATGCTAGCATTATTAGAAGTAGGTACCTGCGGGAAACATATACTTTCCTTGAAGTGGAGTCTTCTTCCGGTGTTATTTTCTGTGTTCCCTATAAGATTCTGTCTTTTAGCTGGTTGCGGTGATCCGTATATAATGGTAGCGTTGCGGGAGATGAAAGGTTAATCATTGCATTGCGGCGGTAGAACCGTCCCTGGAGAGGGCAACTGAACGGTTATCTATGAAGCGGTGTACACACTTTACTGTAGCGGAGAAACTAGCCCGGAGGGGGCAAAGCCCCACTGGCCGTAGAAACGACCCCTGAGAGCGTCAAAGCCCACCTGAACTGTATCTTTGTAACTAGCCGATGCCTTCTTGAGCTGCAACGTAGTTTCCGCTGTAGGCCACAGCCTTGGTGATCTGCATATGTGTGGCGGGTTTGTGAACTAGGCGAGCGTGGGAAATTCAATTTAAAAGACGACTGAACAGGCTTAATATTTTTAAGTTATTGGTTGAGTGGAGTAAATGTCTTAAATATATTGTAATGAATAGGAACATATACTTCATGAAGGGATAATGTTTTTAAGATTCTACCAAATTTTGTGATCCTATTGTACCAAATATACTATTGTGGGATGGTAACCTTTCTGAAATAAAATTCTACTGCAGAGCCTTAAAAGTTAGGAACCCTCAAACTCGATTCTCACAAGATCAACATAAATTTCAATCATTGAAAATTTGCTCAATGGATTGAATTAATGGGATTTATAAGTCCTTCAATGCTGTCATCTCACATCTAGATTCATTGCAGATTGCTGAGGGCGAAATGTATATTTAAAAGTAGAGCGCGCTTATTGCAGCTGCGACCACCATCCTTATTTTTTCTCCTCATAGTAACCCTACGAGGATATATTTATTTGAATACATGTTCCATTGCCACGTGGCATATTACATGTATGATTATGTTCAAATACATTTTTATTTTACAATATATACACGTTAATCAACTACCAACTCAAATATAATATAAAAAAATAAGTATTATATATATATATATATATATATATATATATATATATATATATATAAATGAATGTTTGCCTGTATGTCCTTTATAGAATCGTAAACGGCTGAATCGAATTTTATGACACTTGGTATGTATATTACTACTGAAACAGGTTAGGTTACTGGCTATATTAATATTCTCTGAGACGAACAGGAGTGGGGGTTATAAGAGGCCTGAAATTAAAAATAGCGATATTTCGTCTCCTATTGTTTTTTTTTTTTTTTGGAAAATATGCGCCTAACAAGAGTTGTATATTTTGTTATTTAGAGTAACTTTTGTTATATTCACTTTTTTCGTATACTGAAGTATAAATGAGGTATACACGAAAAACTATAGAAGGGGTCAACAATGTTATAGGACGTGAAATGGAAATCAACGAAACTCCGTATTTTTGACTATAATAATATGATAATCTATGATTATGTTATATATAGTGTTGCGAAAAATAAATGGCTCTACTATTCAAGGTGTGATTGGGGAGTGTGGAGGGGTTCAAAGAATTGCCGCTAATTTGAAGCTAATTGGTAGAAGGCACTAGACCCTTCCAGTCCTTCTTGGAAGAGCCTCGCTCTCATCCTACTTCTCTATTTAAGCCTGTACAGCTCGACCTAGTGGAGCTGGCAGAATCTAATTAGAGCCCGCCGTGCCTATCTTCCTGGAACTTCTGGACCTTTCCTTGGCTAGCCCCTTCTACAGGCATT
The DNA here is from genome assembly GCA_019009955.1 of Riptortus pedestris. Lineage (NCBI taxonomy): Eukaryota > Metazoa > Arthropoda > Insecta > Hemiptera > Alydidae > Riptortus > Riptortus pedestris. Next base: position 90,842,370 of record CM032231.1, on the reverse strand, counting down.
TATAAGAGACCCTGCCAGTACCTCAGTTCAGTTGGCGCTCGACGGTCTTCGAGGGATGTTCAGCGCTACAGGTCGACTTAGTGCAGTGCGGTAAAGTGTTGCGCCGTGAAGAAAAGTGTTGTGCTGAGTCTATAAGCAACAGTTTAGTGCCGGGTTTAAGACAGTGCAGTGCCGCGAAGTAAAGGACAGTGACCGTGAGTGAATTATTGGACTGTGTAACCTGAAGAACAGTGACACTATCAGTGTAATTCTGTAAGTAGTAATTATTAACCAAGAGTATTGTGCAGTGTTAAACTGTGAAACTTGTGTGTGTGTTTAATTTTGCAATCCAAAAGAACTCTTATTAACAACGTTTATTACTGGTTTTGTAATAAAAACGTAACAATATAAAAAATATACATGTACAGGGAACGGGTAATATAAAAATTGTGTGTATTTTATAGAATTAACCTTCCACTGGTAACACTATTTTGACACCTTAGAAAGGTAACTTGGGGTGAAGAGTCGCCCCAAGGGATTATTTAATCAATAAAGGAGATTAATGTTAACACAATGATTTATTTACATTTTGACATTTATATTAAATTATTATTAATACAATCGACAACTGAAAAATGAAAAATAGATTGACATTCACTACTTGAAGTAGTTGCTACGCACTTACTTGCGATGCTCACTGCACGTAGGTTTTCCGCATTTCCTGCAGTCAGTTTTCACTTTTTTGTCATTTGCTCGTGTGCATAAATGTAATTTTCACGACGAATACATATTTCCAGGTTTGTAAATTGAACATTTCTTTCAACTATAGTTGGGTCAATAAGTAAGTTTAGGGCAAGTTCAGATGTGATGTTTGAATAGGGTTTTACTCGAGGGATTTTTACAATATTATGGGCTTGTGTTCTGGTTGGTTTAGGTGGTTTCAATGACCATACATGACCATTTTTACCTTTTACAGTGTCCGAAGAAGGTGAAGTTTCTTCCCCCACTTCTGAAGGGTATCCTTCTATTATGTCATCAACATCACTTTCTTTCTGTAGGATATCTTCTTCACCACTTGAATCATCACCAGAATTTACATTGCTTTCATCCTCTAGACACTCTTTCACAAATGCGGCAAAATTTGGGTCATTAACATTGCAGGAATCCATTTTATGCAAATAAATGTTAAAAAAATTCGGCAACCGAGAAAGGTAACAGGGGTTACTTGTCACCCCAATCACGTGATAAATCAAGTAAACAGGCTCTGACACGGGGGCCAACACTCATAATCGAACAATCCTAAGTGAGACTAGCAAGTAACTAAGGTTTGCCCTACCATGTTAACCAACAAAACATAAAAAAAAAATAAATCTACTTGGGGTGACGTATCACCCCTGTTACCATCGAAAGGTTAAGTCCATAACAAATACTATTATTATTAAAATATCCCCAGCACGGCGGACTCGAGTGTAAGTCCTAATCATTGAGACGGGATAATGTAAAAATATTGTACAAAGTAAATCCGAAAAAAAAAATACCTTCACCATTCAGCCTCAAATGATTTCCCGGGTGAAGCCGGGTACCTTCGCTAGTGATAAAATAAAATATTAAAATAAGTAAAATAATTACAAATGAAATTAATAAATTTTAAAAAATAAATAAATAAAATAAGAACAAAAGAAAACAAATCAATAAAAAACAAGTGATACTCAACCGATGTTAAATTTGCGAGATTAACTCACAATCAACTTTACATTCTAATGTATTTTTGCTACATCCATATCTATACATTTGGTAAACTTTATAATTCTTTATTATATTTGTTAAATATAATATTATAGATGGTTCTGGCTAATTACCTTCTTTTAAAATTATGTTCATTATTAAATTTGATCTGTTTTGATTAAATGTTGAACAATCATAAAGTATATGTAAAAACGTTTGTGTTGTCTGTGAGTCGCAAGTACATTTCTCGTTGTTTTGAATTTTAAATCTTGTTAAATAATGTCCTGTCTGTCCATGTTCCGTAAGAAAGTTTGTTTTTTAATATTAGAGTTGTTCTCATCAAGCGAGTGCTTTGGTGATTTACCGAAAACTGTTTTTGTTTGGCTCTGGAACTTATTAAACCTCACCTTATCAACCGTTCACAACTGACAAACATGCCCCTTTAGAAAGAAACGAAATGATGCAACCAAATGTTCTGGTTCTACTATTCCGACGCAGTTTTGTGACTATTGTCCGAGGAGAAAAAACAAAATGGCAAAAAAAGAGTTGCCGAACCTCTAGAAAAACAGTTTGTAATGAACATTCCTTTGTTGTATGTCATTCTTGTGAAGAACAAAACTTTAATTAGTTAGGTAGCTTTTTAAGTTGCATGATATAATGTTTCTTCTAAACAAAATACCTGTACGGTAAATTTTGAATAATATTGTTATTTTATATTAGTATTTCATGTTTATAATAAATAAACATTTTTTTTGTTGAAAATATTTTATTTACCAACTTTTTTTGAGGTAAATAAGTAGCGTGAGAAAAATTCTCACGCGCGAGTTTTCAGGTCACTCATTTTGACGCGAGTTCTGGAGGATTAACTAAAAAACGTGTCCAGAGATTTACAATATTTATTTTACAAAATAAGACATTCTTTTTTGGGCTATCCAAGATCTATTGAGATTATTCCGAGATCAAGTCCAGTGACCCGCGTCATATCAACCATTTTATATCATTAAACTTTGCTATTGTTTTTTTTTTATGATGGCGATGTGAGAATTATTTAAATAAGTGGATTTTAATCAAGTATATTGTTTCATTTTATAGTAGTACTTACAAGGGAAGTCAGGGTGTCTCAATGAGTTTATTAAAACTCTTAATAAAATGGTTTGGGAGTTTATTTTATGATCGTCTTCAGAAATGGTGGAAGAAAACAATTCCTGAGGGAGTAGTGCTCGTGGGCATAATTATAATCTCTGAAAGGAAAATATTTTAATTAATTTAATGACCAGAATTGTCTTTAGGGTGAGCTGGTTGCAGCCATCTTGGCAAAGTGCCTTCTAAAGTGGGAAATGGGGCTGTGCACACTTTAGGGCTTTAAAGAAGGAAAATATCTTCAAAATGCCAGCCGTGTTCTGGAAAAGCTAGTTAGTGTTGGCCTCCTTGTCAATTATTTGTTTAAAAAGAAATATTGATTTGGTGGGACACTGTCATAAGCACGATTATCAAACAGGATAATTAATATTATATAAAAATTTAACAAGATTTTTACACAATCAATTATGTAAAAAAGACCAAAGAAAATTAATAAAGGCTTTCAAAATCACTAAACTGAAATGTGAGTTTATTGAGTTGTTAAAAATAGTAAAATATGTATATACACACATATATACTACATATATATGTGTATATATATATATATATATATACTATGTACATTTATTAAAACTTTGAAGCTTCTAATTTTCTTCTTTTTTTAAAGAAAAAAAAACGTTAGTAATTACTAGTTTATCACAATTTAATTTAAAATATCGGGCAGGTATGAGTTAATTTAATCGTATTCCGATATATTGTTTCTAGATACTTTTAGCAGATTTCCCTTAAGGGATATATACGAGTATATATATATATATATATATATATATATATATATATATTTGTCTGTTAACGCTCTAGCGGTCACAATTTAGTTTGATCGTTACCAAACTCGGAATTTAATCGTTTTATGTAAAAAGGAAGATCAAGTTCGTTAATAGCTGAAATCGGACCAGTGGGAGGGGGGTTTAGAGATGGGATTTTTGAAAATCGAAATATCTCCTTTATTATGCGTCGGATCGAAAAAATTTATAGAATAAATCTTATTGTAAATTAAATTTACTATACATATTGTTCTATATATTTATTCATTATCTTGAATACTAACCGAGATATTTGCATTTGTATTCTGCGTGTGGTCATCAGTAGGCTATGTTCGGACTTTCCGCCGAGAGCTCTGGCGGCCGTTTCCATAACTATTCGTCCCTCGTGAATAGGTTTAGAGGTTAGGTTAACTGTTTTTTGGGGCTAGAAACTACTGGGTTATTACGCCCAAAATAATGTTTTAGGTTTAGAGGTTTCTTACTACTACAGTTGTTATTAGGCAGATTTCTCTTTTGTAAAACTTCACGTGGGAAATCTGCTTAGTTTACGGCGCCCCCGTGTGGCGGACTTTTTTGTTAGCTGTGAGCTGCAATATGCCAGGATAGATGTCGAGTCTGAATTAAATGCTCATTTATATTTCTAGCTGGTGGTGAGGGTGATGGATCAGGTTAATCAGAAACAACTTTTTTGTGGCTGCTCACAATTTATAAACTCTGAGGAGCCACAAAAAAAAGGTGTTTCTGATTAACCTGAAATAATTGGCTTTTAACGATGGTTCATCACTGGATTGTGGAATAACTAAGAACTTTAGGAATTTTGGTGATTACACACGAAATTTCCGAGAGTAAGTCACATTAAAATTAATAATAACGTTTCAAGAGACTCATTAAAAAAAAGAGAAGAAAGAGAACATTATTTTTTGAATGACTATTTCCGTTTCCGTGTTTTCCGGGAAATATTGTGGAAGTATAATTTTTTTTAGCAGTTTTGTGAAATATTAAGAATTAAAAAATTACTTTTTTAATAAAAAGGCAGTAGTATAAAAGTTGAAATAGAAGATGTGGCTATTAAGTATTAACTTAGAAAAGAAAAAAATCAGCATTGCACATTAAATGAAGCTAAAAACTACATAGTGCACTTTAAAAAAATCTTAAGAACTACATAATTTATTCATGAGTGGATAAAATAAATATTTAAGGAATTTTCGTCATGCTGGCTGAAGTTATATTTGTAGTACCTATAGTAAAAAAAATCCGTCACGTAGGCTCCGTAAACTAAGCAGATTTCCCACGTGAAGTTTTACAATAGAGAACTCTGCCTAATAATAACAGTAGTATGAAGATATCTCTAGACCTATTCACGAGGGACGAATTGTTACAGAAACGGCCGCACTAGCTCTCGGCGGATAGTGCCGAACATAGCCGACCACACACAATACAAATGAAAATATCTCGGTTAATATTCAAGATACAGAATAAATGTATAGAACAATATTTATAGTAAATTTAATTTGCAATATGATTGATTCTATACAATTTTTCGATCCGACGCATAAAAGAGAGATATTTTGAATTTTCAAAAATCCCCCCCTCCCACTGCTCCGATTTCAGCCATTAACGAACTTGATCTTTCTTTTTACATAAAACGCTTAAATATGAAGTTTGGTAACGATCAAACAAAAATTGCGACCGCTAGAGCGTTAACAGATATATATATATAATTTTGAACGGACCTCATTTTCGTCATCTCCTGGGTAGGACCGATGGACATTTGAGGAAATTTTTCAAAACTCGCGTCATGAGTACGACCTCAATAGCTGATTTCCCTTAAGGGAAATCTGCTAAAATATACACGTTCATAGGATTCACTCATTAGCATATGTTAGCATGGCACGTGCCTTGCCTTAGATAAAACATAAATATCCCAATGCGGTTCCATTTAACTGTCAAACGGTTCACGATTCTTGTATTCATCATTTCTGAGAAGTAGCTTTGAAGGATCATTAGCCGACATCTATGACTGGGAGTATTAGTAGGTCGGTATTTGTATCTGTACGCATGCCATTTATTTGAGATCTGAAGTCAAATATGGATGTCAAATAAGGTTGAAGAGACAGTTTTCGCAGGTTTCGCAAACTACAAAATGAATATATCTCAGTTAATAATCAATATAGTGAAAAAATGTACATAAAAACATTTATAGAATATTTAATTTGCAATAAGAATGGTTCTATACGTTTTTTGATCCGATACATAATAACAGAGATATTAAGAATTTTCGAGATTCTCCCCTTCTAAACCCCCCCCCCCTCCTCCTGGTCCGATTTTAATCGTTAACGAACTTGATCTTTCTTTTTATATAAAAAGATCATATATCAAGTTTGGTAACGATAAGACAAAAATTGCGACCGCTAGAGCGGTAACAGACACACACACAAACACACACACACACACACACACATATACAGTTTGGAACGGACCTAATTTTCGTCATCTCCTGGGTAGGATCGATGGACACTTGAAGATAAATATCGAAAATCGCGTCATGAGTAGGACCTCAATAGCTGATTTTCCTCAAGGAAAATCTACTAAAAGCAAGGCCAAAAATAAGAATAAAACTGCTTTGGAACAGCACTGTAATGTTGCAGAAAACAATTTTAGATTTGACCATTTGAAAGCATTATACAAGTAACCGAAATATGGTAAAAGGGAAATTCTGGAAGCAATGTACATTTCCAAAGACCTGGACTATGTAGGTAATTTTAAACCAGACACAAGGAATTTAAATACCTGTTTTGTGAGAGTGTTAAATAAATTAAAATAAATCTGGTAAATAAAGGTAAAGACAGTTTAGAGTAGAGGGTGATATTTATTTCTTATTTTTATGTGATTCAGTAGTTTTGACTGTGATAATTTAAAATAACTATTAATCCCTTAATTCTTAATTTTATTTATATATAATTAGTGAATATAATCTAGGAATTTGGTATTTTCACATATCTATGATTACAGTTAATTATGGTATAGCACTAATGAGGGTTATAGAGCCTACCTTGTCAAGAGATTAGATATTGTTGACAAATTAGCAATTGGTTTAAGGCTGAATATTATATGAGTTTTTTTTTCTTTTATTCACCTGTGGAGATGTATTGTTACATTGGGTGGGAGGAATAATTTTAAAGGTTAGTTACTACTCTATGTATTTAAGAATATTATGGATTGGCTTAATGGCTGAGAGATGTCAATTACCCTGTATGTTTTAGCATTGTTAATTGGAGGTCAAAACGTCAGCCAGTGGTAGAAGAGAATAATAATGAGAACTTATGATCCCTTTATTCGCCTGAAATTTATTTATTATATAGATCTTCACAGCGATGGTGATTTGTCTCTTCTTAAAGATGGTAAAGAAAGAAAAGTCCGTCACGCAGGGGCTGCGTAAACTAAGCAGATTTCCCACGTGAAGTTTTACTCTCATCCGTTATCCGCCCCGATTTCATGAAAATGCAAATATCTCGGTTAATATTCAAGATAGAAAATAAATGTATATAACAATATTTATAGTAATCCTCTTAATGATTTCCCTATTTCCCAATATCATTAGTTTCGATACCTAGTTTTGAATTTTGTCTTTATTTGTTCCCTCGTTCATTTATTTTGTTCTTTGTTGTGTTCCATTTTTATTTTTTGATTTCCAATCTTTTATGTTTTTTGATTCTCCATGTTTTATGTTCCTTTTGTGTTCTATGTTCCTTTTATGTTTTGTGTTCCTTTTGTGTTCTATGTTCCTTTTATGTTTTGTGTTCCTTTTGTGTTCTATGTTCCTTTTATTTTTTTGTTTTCCTTTTGTGTTCTATGTTCCTTTTATGTTTTGTGTTCCTTTTGTGTTCTATGTTCCTTTTATGTTTTGTGTTCCTTTTGTGTTCTATGGTCCTTTTATGTTTTGTGTTCTATGTTCCTTTTATGTTTTGTGTTCCTTTTGTGTTCTATGTTCCTTTTTTTTTGTTTTCCTTTTGTGTTCTATGTTCCTTTTATGTTTTGTGTTCTATGTTCCTTTTATGTTTTGTGTTCCATGTTCCTTTTATGTTTTGTGTTCCATGTTCCTTTTATGTTTTGTGTTCCATGTTCCTTTTATGTTTTGTGTTCCTTTTGAGTTCTATGTTCCTTTTATGTTTTGTGTTCCTTTTGTATTCTATGTTCCTTTTATGTTTTGTGTTCTATGTCCCTTTTATGTTTTGTGTTCTATGTTACTTTTATATTTGTGTTTAATGTTCCTTTTATGTTTTGTGTTCCTTTTGAGTTCTATGTTCCTTTTGTGTTTTGTGTTCCTTTTGTGTTATATGTTCTACGTATTTATGTTTTGTTTAATTTTGTTATTTTTTTGTATTGTTTTGTTTTTATTTGAGTTTTGTTTTGTTTTTTAAGTTTTATTTTAGAGCAACATCGCCAAAGCTGCGAAGCTCAAATAAATAAATAAAACGACTAAATATCGAGTTTGGTAAGGATCAAACAAAAATTGCGACCGCTAGAGCGGTAACAGACAAATATATATATATATATATATATATATATATATATATATATATATATATATATATATTTGACCATCCTGAAAAATTGTTTTTATTTCCAATAGTTTGTTGTCAGTACGTAACCAGGGTTCTTAGAGTATTTTTCATTCTGCTATCTTGTTGAGGTCTACTGGTGTTAGCGTAGTTATGTCAGTAGTAGTCATTTTTGTAGCTAATTTTGTATATGTGTCAATATCAGTCATTTGTGTAATGTCCTTGTGTCCGGGTAACCAAAGCATCTTAAAATTGCAAGATTTTAGTGCGTGAATTGGTTGGAGGGTTTTTGTAATTAATGGGTGATTGGAGTGCATGTTTCCCAAAGAAATTAAAAGAACTTAAAGAGGATGTGTATAAAATTGCTAGGTGGGTTCGATTTTCTAATTTTGAAAGTGCTAGTATAATGGCCTATAGTTCTGCAGTATAAGCACTTCGTCGTGTAGCCAAAATTTGTATTTTTTGTTTTTGATTCTGGCGGCTGAGTCTATCCCAAACTTTGTCTTATCCGTCGGTGAAAATGAATAGAGTTTGTGGGTTTTCTGAAATAACAGTCTTGAAAGATAACTGATAAAAATTTGAAGAAATAGTATATTTTGACAGCTTTATACCAAGTTGATAGATCTTTACACTACAAGAGGGAAGTGTAATAGTAGTGTTACGGTAGATTGGTGTTTGAAGTATTACACCTGATTCCTTCCAGTTAAGTCCGTCATTTAAGAAACTGGGAATGGGACCCAAAGAGGTCTATCCAACAGACGTCAATAATGCTAAAATGCCGCTAAAGAGGCGAATCGATGATAATTGACGCGGGAAACGGCCATGAGAAAGAAGTGGGTCAATTCCCGTCCAGACCCTGGCAATGACCGGTTTTATTGTTCTCATTAACTCTTCCAACCAGTCAGATGGTCGGTAGATATCTATTGGGTGACAGGCCAATTCCGGCAGCGCGTTCTATCTTCATGCCCATTAATTAGAAGGGCTTACCTTCAAAGCTCTTCATTTCACTGATTGGCCGCTCATGGATTCTTCATTTCTTACTTCTTTATAATTTCCCAAAGAAATTTTAATTATGGGATTACATAATGTGCACGCCAGGCCATTATAATAAAACGGTTATTTATTTTAAGACCACTTCGCATTCAATGGGACAGATTCTATCAGTCAGATTAAAACCTTAAAATATAAAAGGTTTAATAAAATAATTTCGAATTAGTTGTTGACCAACGTTTTGCAATTTTAATAGGTATTAGCAATCAGCAAATACCACTAACAACATTTTATCAGATTTCACTTAAGGGAAATCAGCTATTGAGGTAGTACTCATGGCGCGATTTTCGAAAAATGTCTTCAAATGTAAATAGATCCAACCCAGGAGACGACAAATATGAGGTCCGTTCAAAATTATATATATATATATATATATATATATATATATATATTTGTCTATTAACGCTCTAGCGGTCGCAATTTTTGTTTGATCGTAACCAAACTCGATACTTAATCGTTTTATGTAAAATAAAATATTCAGTTCGTTAATGGCTGAAATGGGACCAGTAGGAGGAGGGTTTAGTCGTGGTGATTTTCGAAATATCTCCGTTATTATACGTTGGATAGAAAAATTAAATAGAACGAATCTTATTTCAGTTCAAATATACTATAAATATTGGTATATACGTTTATGCTCTATCTTGAATATTAACCGAGATATTTGCATTTTTCAGTTTTCAGCCTTCAGCAAACTCCCACTTCTACTCATGTTACATAAACAATACTCTTTTACATAATAAACCACATTATTCGAAGCTTAAATACTAAATATTGTTTACAAGAGACCTTTATTGTACAAGATGCAAATATATTCTGGTGACCTTCCTCTCGTCTCTACGTTCTTGGACTATTAAAATTTAATTGATTGAGATAAACATTATTCTGATTCATTAAATTAATATTATATATCCTGATATACTTCAGTAATTTTTTTTTCTTTCCGGTTAGAGGTTAGCAGACCTATTTGTTTATATTTCAGACGTTTCCCGTTAAGAGGGGAAATATTTCTCCGCTTTGCATTTATTCACTTAATATTCATGGTTATGTAGTGATACAAGTATGTAGATTTATCTATTATTAAACTTCACGAGGGAAATCTGCTTAGTTTAAGCTGCCTCTGCGAGAAGGAGTTTTTAGTTTTTGCTTAAAAAAAAATGGTGCAGCAGATACAATTTTAAATTTCTGTGAATGAACCCACTACACTCCCCATGAACAAATTTCTCGTATTTTTTCTGTAATAGACATTAGATTTACAAGTTTCAAAAAATGTCACCGGACGCCCAAACTCACTCGCGTGCATATAATATATATATATATATATATATATATATATATATATATAAAAATATATATATTTATTCAATTAAACAAATGTTGTTATTGTTATTAGGCGGTCAATGTGAAGAGATATCTTGTTTCCTGTCAAGCTCTTATACGATCTATGATAGACCTGTTCCCTATTATCCCCGAAATCAATAGCACTTCTTTCATGTTTGTATCCGTGAGTTTGTAGGTGTGTGTGTGTGTCTGTGTTTGTTTGTCTGCCATCGCAAAGGCTAGACCGCTTTGTTAGCGATGCTGCACAAATTGTCAAAGCTAAACGAACAGACAGAACCTTCAACACCCATGTGAATGTGGATAGGCCAGAGCTTCATTGTTGCATTATCCTGGGTCCGGGGCTTTACCATGTCAATTGTCCTGAAGGGCTCCCTATTGCATTAGGATGGTTTAGGTTGAATTAAGCAAGAGTATACCTAATCGGTTCTGGTTGTGCGTGCAATCCTGAAGACACCATCAGTCCTTGTCCGTGGTGGCCATGATGCATGGCGTCTTCTTTGATGGTGAAGCATTGGGTTTGGTGGGGTTAATTAGGAGGTGGATTTTTTGTCGCATTGTTTCTTGCAGAAGGATACGAGTAACTTTAGGTTCCTTCTGTCCGTGTGTTAATAAAAAGTCCGTCATGCAAGGACTGCGTAAACTAAGCAGATTTCCCGTTCGAAGTTTAACATTGCATACCGGTAACACACCACCACCGTGAATATTAAGTGAATAAATACCAACGATAATAAGAAACCACCAGAACATATTTGCATGTATCTCGTATAATAAATGTCTCTTGAAAACAATATTTGGTATTTAAGCTTTGAATGATGTGGTTTATTACATAACAGAGTACTGTTTATGTAACATTAGTAGAAGTGGGGGTTTACTCAGGGCTGAAAACTGAAAAATGCAAATATTTCAGTTAATATTTAATATAGGAAGAAATGTATAAAACAACTTTTATAGTAAATTTAAATTACTATAAGATTAGTTTTATACATTTTTTCCATAAGACGTATAGTAACAGAGATTTTTCGAATTTCTCCCCCTCTAGACCTCCCTCCTCCTGGTCCGATTTCAGCCTTAACAAATTTGATCTTTTTTTTTTACATAAAACGACTAAATATCGAGTTTGGTAACAATTAAACAAGAATTGCGACCTCTAGAGTGGAAACAGACAAATATATAGATGTTGTTTAATTTTGTAGCATATCTTTCTTTGACTAAGAAGAGTATTGTAAAAAGATTGTAGCCCAACTGAAGTCGTTGGGGACGAAATTTATTCCTTTGACCTAAACGCCCATGATGCATTATGATACATTTTAAAAAACAATGTTTCATAATTAATGTTATTACTTCTTTACTTTCTTATTAAAATTTAACCGACGAAGTATCATGTAATCCAGCGTTTCACTTGTTTTACACGTGCTCGTAATTTGCTCAGAAACTTTCATCAGGAAAAATAAATTGGAATATTTCATACGCATGGAGGATTTAAAAACTCCAAAGAAAAAAGCTCCCCTTTTAGATAATTGGGTAGAATATTTTTATTTATTTTACATGTAGCTTAGCCAGTTCTACCACATAACACGAACATCATCTATCCACACGTTCTAACATCTATCCTCTAATTAAAGGAAACATGCTATTAAAGATATTTTGTCTGCAGACAAAAAGGCATATATCCGTGCCAAAAAATAAATAAATTTCTATCTTTGTATTCTACACTTTCTGGGATCTACTAATTCCTTCTGTATTTAGCATTTGAAGTTCACTTATCCAATTTATTCTGTTGACAAGAGTTCAATTGCTATTTTTAAGATATAGATTTCAATTATTTTGGAAGGTAAGTTTAATTTAAAATATTTCCTATTGTATAATACGACATTAGCTGGTACTTTTTCGAGAAGATTCATTTTAATGAGTGTGTGTGTGTTGGGAATTTAGTATTATGCTTATTACATAATATTACTTGTAGATTTTCATTATTTATAACTCTATTTTAGAATATGACATTAACAAAGCCTGTTGTGAGTTATAGAGACATTGTTGCAAAAATCTTGGAAAGTTTCATTTAAAAACCCCTAAAAAAAATAAAACAGAAACTTAACTTGACCAAGAACAGTTTCTTCTCTTTTCAATTTTTTTGTCCACAGCATAATGGACTATGAAAATATTTATTTATTTATATATATATGAAAATATTTACCACCATTACCAGCCTTTTCAACTTCTTCCTAACTGAACGATGGCTTTTCATTCCACAACATGGAACTCGCTAGCGTTTTTCTTCATTATGTCACCCCTTCAAAAGTTCGGCCTTACTTGAAGTCACATATTGAAACCACATTTAACACATATTGAAACTCTGTAAATAGAATCCTTAGCCTCACTATGGTTTGATCAGCGTAGAAAACCACTTGTAAACCTGTAGATAACGTGCCACGACTATACTTACTTAAGTTGCCTATGTAAGAAAAGTAATTTTAATTGAATAAATATAAGTATACATTCGTTAATGCAAACATAACATAAATTGGAAATAAATCCATTTCATTCCACTCATCCAGATAAGCCAATGACATTTTTCAAGACTGATGATAGCCAATTAAAGTGAAAGTATTATCCTAGAATTTTAATGGAATCTATGGTTACATCTGTATTTCTGTTCTATCAGGCTGTGCCCTGCCTGTGGTTCTTGATAGATTAGTATATCCGTGTTATTTCGAAGTAACTGAAGAGTGGTACCCTCATCATTTATATTTAGGCCCAGACTAGATTCGGAATGCAAGTACGCCCGAGCATTCCAACGCACGGTGATTTATTAACGCACTATCAATACCTTAGTTCCCTTTATCCCGTAATCAAACACTCCGAGCATATATCAAGCCTGGTATACAGAGTTATCTGCCGAAGATTTCAACGGGTATATATTCTATAGACAAAACAATACTTAAGTGATATGTTAAACAAACACAAGGTGTCACAAGTAATTGCATTTCTCAAACATGCGTTAAAAAAAAAAAAAAATGAATATTCTTCGTCTAACGCTGAACAAAATGACGACTAGACAAGGAAATTATATGAATCGGTGTTTTTTCTTAATGACGACAATGCTATTAATTATTAAAAAAATACACAGTAAGTCAGTCTTATGTATTATTATAACCAAACACTACTTGGCGGTGAAATGATAATAAAAAAACAACCTACTACCGAGAAACAATTAAAAGAAACAGAACCCTATGATAGAGGAATATTGTTTCGTAAATAAAAAATAACGAATAATAAATAATAAAAAAATGCGTTAAGTTCTGGTGAGATCAAAACAAAAAGGAAATGTACTTAGTAAACATATTTGATCGAAAGAAAAATATCATAATAATTTTTTTCTGTAATCGTTGAATACTGGTAACATTACTAAACTGAATTAGTGAAGAAAGTGAAACATTTTGCAATAGAGTGAAGAAAGTGAATTGCCTTCTTAATTAGTAATAAGTATAAATTAAAAAATAATTTGAAGTTGGAAATTAAATGCTTTTATATGTTTCTTAACATTGTAAGAATTTATTTTAACAAAATAAATTGAAATGTGAATGAATTATTGGTGGAAATAATCAATATATTTTAAAATTTAAATATAATAATAATTACCTTCCTTGTTTATAACCTGCACTTGTTTATAACTGCACTACTTCACAATCATCACTAGTTGTTTTATAACTATGCTTATAACCTTTCACAACCATGCTTATAACCTACCAACAACATATCATAATCTTCACAACATCCTAATTTTGTTCATATTCTGGTTAGATCTGATCATGTATTACACGATTACAGAAAAAATTTAATATTACACTCGTGACGAAAGTAGAATTTACAACTCTCGTGAAATTACCACACTCGCTTCGCTCGTGTGGGTAAACGTTTCACTCGAGTTGTAAAATGATCTACTTTCGTCACTTGTATAATAAATAACTATTTCTTACCTCCGAAGCATTTGCTTGAGGAAAACAGCATTGAAGGATGAGAGAAAGGAATAACGTAAAGGAAAAGATCTCACCACTCTACATAATGCAAAATATCAATCCCCTCTGTAAAGTAGGCTGCAATATTAAAAGTTTTAATCGAATTTGTGGTTACTTAATATTAATGTGCTTGTTGCGATGTGAAACATTTAATTAACCATTACTTTGTAAAATTCTTTTACTTTGTGTTTGCGTTTGGTCTTCAGAAGCGTGATGACATTTCTTTTAAAACTAAATCATACCCTGTGACGGGATTTATAAAAAAAAATAGTAGGATGTATAAATATTTTATAGTGGTCATTCTCAACTAACAACTGTTAACTTTGGTGTTTTGCTGCTCCGATGCATTTAATGGATCTTAAAACACTGTACGCCATTAAAGGTTTTCAATAGGGAATTTACGGCGAACATGACGTCTCTTATACAATCAAGGAAAGCGGTCTGCAGTGGTAAGGGCTTGTTGAAATAATGGTACCCAACAGATTGATCGGTTGACAGTGAAATCAGAACCCATTTCAGTGAACGCTTAAAGTTCTATTTCGACGCCTTTCCATGAAAATAAGAGGGTGGGTTTTTGTGCAGGGACCATTGAGTTTGCGGTTGGTATGCAGTCCATCCTCTCCAGATATATAACTCATGTAAGAACACTTAGCAAAGCCGGCCTATAAAAGCAAAGTTCCAAGTCTGGATCATTCCAGTAAGTGGAGCTCGTTAAATACTCCAAAAGTTAGCAATTCAAGTGGCTAAGCAAAATTTAAAGCTCCATTTTGAACGTCATGAGGAACGATGTGGTCTACAAGCTCATAACAAAACTATTAGGCATTAAATGATCCCATTTTTCGCTGGAGAATAAAGAGAGTCATTGGATTAAATGAAAATTTGTTATCTGAAGTGTCCCAGAGAGGCGATACAATGATATTTCTTGATTAGTTGGCTTTATAGTTTAGTTTTATGCCATTAAAACGGATTAAATTATTTGATAGTTTAGTATAATCGCCAGTCACTTCTCATCTCAACATGGTTTACTGTAGACTGAAATTACGAATGTTATTTGATGAATCGAATGTGCAATAAGACTGGCTCTACACAATTTTCCAATCCGACGTATTATAATGGAGATATTAGGGATTTCCTTCCTTTGCCCCCCCCCTCCCACTGGCCCGAGCTCATCAGTTAACAAACTTAATCTTTAAATTTACATATACTTTTAAATATCGAATTTTCTAACGATCTATCAAAGTATGCGACCGCTAGAGCGTTAACAAACAAATATATGTAGTATTGAAAGGAGTTCATTTTTGTCATATTCAACAAGACGGTTTGTATAATATATTTGCTTTTTTTTAACTTGAGATGTGTAGATGTGAATTTACTGAATGTTAAAAAAAAAACAAAGCCACAATAAAGTAACTGGCTTATTATTCAAGTTACTAAAAAAAGGTATAAAACAACAACTAGTGTGAATTAAAATTGCCAGACAGTTGGTTATACAACACTTTTATAATTCACAACTTATATATATGAACACGAATCATTTCCCCAATCTTCCTTAGCGTTGGACATTTGAAAAATGTATTTAAAAATCGTGTCATGAGTACAACATCAGTAACTCATTCCCTTAAGGGAAATTTGCTAAAACGTAGACACTACGATACATGAAATAATAAATCCATCACCATATATATATATATATATATATATATTGCCAAGTTTAATAGTTTAATTGATATTAATACTAATTACATGCTGAAATGTGTTTATCCAATTATGTTAATAACGAAGACTCTATTATATAATATGTCAAATGCACCACTCTTATGTTGAATGGAACGATATGTTTGGGATGATAAAAGCAGTGCAATTAGGATTCCGCTTACGAAAAATAATTGTTGTATGGTTTTGCAAGGTGGAGCGAGGAGTTATGGGTAACGCAGTAGGGGTAAGCAGAATTATTTAGTTATTTATTTGGAGCTTCGCAATTGTGGCGATGTTTCTTGGGGGGGAAATAACTGTAAACAAAAATTAAAAAAAAAAAACGGAACAAAATTAATTTAAACGAAAATAAAGCAACATAACAGAAATTGAACAAGAACAACAAAATGCAACATAAAAAAGAGATGGAGACCAAAAACAGAAATGAAAAACAAAATTGGAATAGAAACAGAACTGACACGAAAAACAGAAATGGAACAAAAACAAAACGGAAAAACAAGAACTGACATGGAACACAAAACAGAAATAGAAATCAAAAAGGGAACAGAAAGCAGAAATGAACCAATAAACATAAACGGAAACCAAAAAACAAAAATCGATTACAATAAAGGAACATATAAAAGATAGAATCCAAAATTAATTACAACAACTAAAAAGTGAGAATAACAAAAAAGAGTCCCGTTGGATAATAGGCAAATCAAATAAGAAATATTAATAATAATATTTTAACCCTCCGTCGGACTCACCTCTGGACGAAACAAAATCGGGCGCACCCGGCCTGAGAGGCCGCTCACATATTTTAAACCCCCACTACCCAACTAATTAATTTTAATTTAAAACGCTGGTAGGACAGACTTCGCTAGGATCTTTGGAAACCAAATATAATATTTAGAACGTAAAATATTGTTTTTATTAGAATAGAAAGAAGCTTATACTAAAACAAGTAAAATTGATCAGGCGCATTCGGTCTGAGAGGCCAGAGTTAGACTAGCACTTATTTCTCAAGATATCGACGAACTTCCATATAGAATAGCATTAATCTTAGTAAAAGGGACGATTGCAATAGATATATCTTGAAAAAAAATCATCTTCGAAATTAAGGAGCAATTGGGCGCAGTCGGCCTCACAAGCCACCTAGGGACCAGTCGGTCTGGATGAAGGATGGCAATAGACTAAAGTAGGGGATTCTAAGCATGAACACAAATCAGGAAATTACTGGGAATGGCCCCTCACAGGGGAAACAGAATGAGGCGTGGTATCAAAAAGTATGTTTTCCTGGCCTCTCAGGCTAGCTGCGCCCGACGAAGGGTTAATTATGAGTCCACACAACATGAGTCCACGGTTGACAGAAGTGGGATCTAGGTCGCAGCGACTGGTGACTGAGGCCCATGAAATTCGACAAATGTAGCGCCCAATGATGAGTTAACACGTTCAGTGGGTCAGTGTCAAGGGGTCAATTGAGCCCGTACTTATGTCCCCTTTTAATGCGCTACTACCACTTGTAAAATGAACTGAATTGCTATATTCAAACATTTTTTTACTCTTAGGACATAAAAAAATATATGGCAGTCGCAGGCCGTGTTTTCGACCATTTTTTGTTACGTGACTCAGAAATGATTATTTAACTTACATTTTTCACCTTGTCGGGAACTTTTTTTATCCTTTGTGTGATAATTTTTGTGATAAACGAAGAATTTTAATTTTTGTTATACATAGAAATGGGTGAATATGAATTAACTTTTAATTACGACACATTACAATCAAAATGTATTAGTTTATAATGATAAAATTAGAAAACGAGAAAAACAAACTAGGAACTAAAAGTTTAGTTTAAACAAATAATTGGAATATTAATATAATAAAAAAATAATATGAATAAACAAATAATTATTATGTAATTAACTATTCTTCATTATCACAATGGTTAGGACATAGATTTATGGCATTCCTTGAAGCATTGTAGCAAAGTGACTTCACGTCAGCTATTGAGGTTGTACTCATGACGGAATTTACGATTTTCTTCTTCAAATGTCCATCGATCCTATCTAGGAGATGACGAAAATGAGGTCCGTTCAAAACTATATATATATATATATCAATCTATCTATCTATTTGTCTGTTACCGCTCTAGCGGTCGCAATTTTTGTTTAATAGTTATCAAACTCGATATTTAGTCGTTTCATGTAAAAAGAAAGATCAAGTTCGTTAACGGCTGAAATCGGACAAGGTGGAGAGGCGTTTAGAGGGGGGGGGATTTTGAAAATTCTTAATCTCCGTTACTATAAGTCGGATCAAAAAAGTGTATAGAATTAATCTTACTCGAAATTAAATGAATGCACTATAAATAATGCACTATATACATTTATTCTCTATCTTGAATATTAACTGAGATTTTTTCAGCTTTCAGCCTTCAGTAAACCCCCACTTTACTAGTGTTACATAAACAATGCTCTGTTATATAATAAAAGATATTAATTGAAGCCTAAATACCAAATATTGTTTTCATTGAACGATTACTTTGTGAGATACACCCAAATACGTTGTGTTGACCCCCCCCCCTCCTTCTTTTGTTTTTGGATTACTAAAATTTGAGTGATTGAGATAAAACTGATTCTGATTCAGTACAAATTACACCACTAGCTTTAGTAAATTTTTTTCAATAAAATTAATATGTCATATTCAGATATATTTCATTAATTGTTTGTCTTTCCTGTTTATCTATGAAGCGCTATAGGTTGGCTTGCCTGTTTGTTTACAATTCATCCTTGTATTGTACATTTACTGAGCATTCACGGTTTTGTTACCTGTATGTATATTTATCTATTGTAAACCATCACGTGGGAAATCTGCTTAGTTTACACAGCCCCTGCGTGACGGACTTTTTTTTCGTAACACCCGGAACAATTTTTTCTCTTTCTTTCAACACTATGGGAAAGATATGTACACGTTTTGGTCTCCAGGCCGGCACGGGGTCATAATGCCCCCTGCATTTCTCAATGATATACGTCTTATTTTTGGGATTTGAAATACACCAACGTACTATTTCTAATTATATTTACTAGTACAAAGCAAAAACCTTCAAAGTATTTTTTGAACATTTATCTTCAAAACCGACTTGCTAATAAATAGTAATACCGAGTTATGATCGATAATTGCCTATAATATCGTAATTCCTCAAATTTACATTTCTGTTAAATTTAGGTAAAACTTTCTGCCAACGCCCTTGAATGACTATTAACTGAGTTTAAATCAGTGAGAAACCTAAGCACTATAGCAATCACTAAATAGTTTTAAAAAGTTTACAAATTATGCACGAACAAAGTTAATTTAAGGAAATTGAAATTGATGAGTATTTATAGATATTGATCTTTAAATAGATTGTAAAAAGAAAAATAATGTTAAATGGTTGTTAGTGCTATAATTTCCTACCAGGAATACGATTATATGTTTTTAATGAAAGTTAAATAACTTAGTATATATTTACATTAAAGAGATTACCCCCTTGTAAAAAGAAATCCGCATGATTTGACCTCCTTTCTTACTATTATTCTTGTTTCTGAGTATGATAATCAATTCATTGAATATTTAATATGATGTTTCATAAAAGTGTTGTGAACCCTGTTGCCTGTTGCACATATGGGTGAATGTTGAGTGAGTGAGGGGGTCCCTGAAGGGAAGAAACGAGAAGGAATGCGGGACTTTCAAGGAAATTGCATGATATTTATCTTCGTGAATGGTTGCCGAGGAAAAGGGAAGATAGGGGAAATTCATTCAGTAAGATTAGAAATGATATCTGAGGGTTCTGGAATCGTAAACAAATATTTCAGTTTATACTCCTTATAATTAACTTTTAATTTTATGGTACAAGATAAAGATTTTATGGTAGGGGCTGCGTAAACTAAGCAGATTTCTCACGCGAAGGTTTACAATATATATATATATATATATATATATATATATACACACACAAGAGTAACACTACCGTGAATGCTCAGTAAATGTACAATACAAGTTAATAATCTCTACAACGGAAAGCGGGTAAGCTGTAAACAAACAGGCCAGCCAGCCTCGTACTGCTTCATATATCTAAATATAACATATTAATTTTATTGAAAACAATTTACTAAAGCTAATGATGAAATTTGTAATGAATCAGAATTAGTTTTATTTCAATCTCTCTTATTTTAGTAATCCAAAAACAAAAGAAGACGGAGGGAGGTCAACAGAACGTATTTGCATATATATCTCAAAGTAAAAGTTCAATGAAAACAATATTTGGTATTTAGACTTCAATTAATATGTTTTATTATATAACAGAGCATTGTTTATGTAACACTAGTAGAAGTGGGGGTTTACTGAAGGCTGAAAACTGAAAAATTCGCATATCTCGGTTAATATTTAAGATAGAGAATAAATGTATATAACAATATTTATAATAAATTTAACTTGCAACAAGATTGATTATATACACCTTTAAATATCGAGTTTAATAACGAAGGGGCAAACATTATGACCACTAGAGCGTTAACAGTCAAGACTCTGTTTTCGAAAACGTTCTTCAAATATCCATCGATTCTACTCGGGAGATAACAAAAATGAGCTCCGTTCAAAATTATATATATATATATATCATCAATCAATGATTGAAGTAGCTATTCAAATTAATTTAAATTAATTGCCTGACGAAGATGGACGCATTTCCATTGAAAATTTGCAGAACAACGAAAATTCCAACCGCTGGAGCAGACAGCCGAGGTTCTCACAATGATAATACTCCCCAGCGATGCAGCCTCAAAAATAGAACATAAATATATTTGTCTGCTAACGCTGTAGCGGTCGCAATTTTTGCTTGATCGCTACCAAACTCGATATTTAACCGTTTTATGTAAATAGAAAGATCAAGTTCGTTAATGGCTGAAATCGGACCAGAGGGACGGGTGGTTTAGAGGGGGGATTTTCGAAAATTCAAAATATCTCCGTTACTCTACGTCGGGTCGAAAAAAGTGTATATTACCAATCTTATTGCAAATTAAATTTACTATAATTATTGTTATACCTATACGTTTATTCTCTATCTTGAATATTATACGAGATATTTGCATTTTTATTAAGTGTAACGAACTACCTATGGCCACTTCTATTCGTTTCCACCGAAAGCTAGTTTGGCCGTTTCCGTAACTGTTCGGCAGTCGTATGGAGATTTCTCTATTGTATAACGTTATTTGAGAAATCTGCTTAGCTTACGCAGCCCCTGCGTGAAGGACTTTTTTTGTGAGTAGCCTGTGTTCTCAAACTAGGGATAGAATTGTTGAGACATTGATTGCATTTAGCGATATAAGGGATTGGTCGCTTCATATTACAGACTCTACAGTAAATCCACTGTCCTCAATTTTATTGATTCACTAAACGTAGTAATATTTTACAAATACAATTATTCTATCAGTCATAAAACAGTTTGGAATCTTCATCAATATGATAATGGAAAAATAAAGAAAGAGATTGGTTCGCAACGGAGACAGAAGATTAAATAGATGAAAAAGTGGATGAGCAAGTATTGGTACAAGGCGCGGGACACGGAGAGATAGAAAATTATATTGAAGAGAATATCAGCTTCGCTAAAGCTAAAATTACTAACTGTTCATAAAAAAAAAAAAAAGAAATTACAATCTCCATTTCCTAACATTTTAAATTAAAACATTACTCATGTAGCTGATTTCCATTGAAAATTAGCCAGGCGCCTGCAATAAATTATAATTAAATTTGTATGATACCCTATGCATAAAAACATTTGATATTTTTTATTACACGCAATTCAGAATTCTGTTAATTAATTGCCATGGTCTGATTGTAACAAGAAATATATTTCTCTATACCGCCTTTGAAAAGTTTATATTTGATATATTCGTTTCGCTATTTTTCAGACCCTTTTTTTTAGACTCTTAATATAACTTCGTTAATGTTTTATATATGTTTAAAATATTTATGTACATAAAAAAGCAATAGTTTATTGCAATATTCAATAAAATATATTTTTAGGTGCACATTACTTTAGGAAGTCAAAGCGTTTTACATGAAAAAAAATAATACTGAAATCGAACTTCATTATCCTGAAGATATTTTTTATGAAGGTGCATAAACGTTAGGAGACAAAGTTTGCACGCCTTCATTCCTAAGAAACGTTAATCGGGCAGCTTTCTCGTATTACCATTGTACAACTTGCATATTTGGATTATTTTTGTTCCTGTTTATTGGTTTTGGTAATTGTTGCAAAGAATTGGGATTGTTTAAATGTCACGACACCAGTAAAAAATATAAATTAAATTGTTCACCAACGGGTTCCAATTAAGGGAAACGTCTATTGACATTGAAGTCGTGTGTGTGTGTGTGAATATTAAATCCTGTTTGTTAACTAATATTTTGATATTGCAGCTATATATTTCTTATCTACTTCAAATGTTTCATACATTATTGTTTTTCGGTCTTAAGAAAACCTTTGCTAATACATTAAGGTTGCCATAAATAAGTGAAAACTACATATTCAGCTCAATTTCAAGCCTGTCTTGATTGTGTACTTACTAAAGGAAAAATACACAATCTTATAGAATTGGAGGTGATATTAATTGTTTGTTAACTATAAGACTGCGTAGGAAATCTGCTTACTCCTGAAATTGCTAAAGGCTGTATATTGTATTGTATATATCTATACATTGTTTTGTTCTTCCTGGAATAAATGACCGAGAGGAATGACTTAGGTTCAAATACATAGTTGATAAGGAAGTAGATATATATTTTCCTGGTCATATTTGTTTGAAAAAAAAAGTACTTTCATTATCTTCATCTTTAATAAAGTTTCTTTCACGGAAAATTGCTGGCCAACATCTAAGTAAAATTTATGGTACCAACTTTTCACTGAAATATCACTCGCTCATTCAACCAAAACTACGGCACTTCTTAGATGACATGCTCATTAGAATGCGATAAACATGCAAGAAAGATACTGTTTTAAATTTTAGAACCTAGCGTTCATGTGGTTTTGGTTTAACTTTCAAACATAAAAACGATTTTTAACTTTAGGGAAAAAAATCGTAATATAGATATATGTTAAATACTATTAAATTTTAATTAAATAAATACAATTTTTTCCTATACACATTTTGCTGTTATTGATTTTGGGTCCGTTTTTTTTTTTCGTTTATCGATTCTGTTCAGTAATCAAGCAACGGATGATTCAGTTCCATAGGGTTACAAAAAAAGGGAATGGACAAAATTTTAATTAAAATGTATATTTTTTATGAAAAAAAATATCAACTCTTAGTTTGTACTCTGAAGAAGACGCATTGAAGGAACTTTCTAGATTATCTACCTCCTTTAGAGAATAAAATATGATTATCCTTAGAATAAAAACATTTTTTGGGGGGTGGGGGGATTTTTTCAAGACTGAATATAATATAATATTTTTGAAATATCTTAAAGAATGCAACTGTTAGGTTTTAAGGGTGAATAATGGATGGATATGTGGGTGTCCGTCATAAACTTGTGCAGTAGAAATACTAAAAAAAAAAAAAAAAGTTTCAAAATCTATTTTGTGAAGGTGAGACGAAAACAGTATAGCCAATGATACCAATTAGTGTTGTAATATGATAAACTCATCTGTTCTAGTTTTTATAATATCAAATGTAATTTCAAAGATTGTATTTCTCGAACTTAATACTTGCTAAATAACCCACACCACTCACGTATATATATATATATATAAAGTGTTCTTATTCTTTTTGGAGTTTTGGTCAATGTTGGTGAAAAAATCTTAGTTTCTTACTGTAACCCTAGTCCTAAGTGCAATAGTTATGTGCAATAATGTTTAAGTATCTTTAATCTTGGTAAGTAATAATAGCATAAACACCCCCTATTACACTCTAGTTTAATAACAATGCACAATATTATAATATAGTACCAGAAATTTTACTGCCCTGAAGAAGAGAAAATAAAGATTCTCGAAATATCGACATAAACTAAGATTTTTTCACCAACATTGACCAAAACTCCAAAAAGAATACAACACCATATATAAATATAACCTGGTCGAAAACATCAACACAATTATATATATATATATATATATATATATATATATTGAAAGTAGAAGAAAAGTGTTTTCTTCAGATGAAGGGTAGGGTCAGTATAATCGTTTAAAGTATTTATTTAGGATGTGTTTTAGTAAGACCTGTAACGAAGGGGCCTACTTATTTTCATTAAGATGGGAACAAAAACAGCATTCATCCAAATTAGCATACCTACGTAAATATGAATTGTATCTCAAATATCGAGAAAATCTGAATGACCACTGTTTATGAAACAGAAAAGATATTCTTTATTATCGTTCTCCATTATAAGTTGTTAACTGGGATAACCCTCTGGTGTGATCTTAAGGTGGGCAGAAATACATTTGTGTCAGTCCCTATTTGAGATGAGCAAAAGGTAAAGGCTAACGTTCGACAGTAAATGAGCCATTTGGCAGTGGAGAAAATGAGGAAACATGGGACGAACTTGTTTATAAGCCAAAAGGAAGAGAGTGTGAACTTGTTTATAAGTCAAAAGACAGGAAAGAGGTACGCCACCATATTTTCATGCCTACAAGAAATGTCTTTGGTGCTCGTTCAAGATCCAGCAACTGAACTGAGGAATGGGATCCGCCTCCTCTTATTTTGAAGATTCACAATTCTCAAGTGACACTAATAGTGACGGCGATGTCAAGCCATTGATTTGACTCAATATTAAATTTTGTTGCTCGGAATAAATAATGTAAGCTAACGAAATGGCTCAAATTCTTCTGCCGAAGCTACTGCCGTCTGTTCGATTCTGGTATGGCTAATAGAATTTTATATTTTGACGAAATCATTATTCGAAATCCTTAAATCAAGCCTAATCCATGGGAACAATAGTAGATAACCCCTACAGATTAGCCACATCAGTCAGAATGTACATAAAACCTCAATCAAATAAAAAAAAATGAATAAAATCCTTCTTCTTGACCTAGATGAAGGATAATATTCACTTGGCGAACTAAAAATAACGCCTTGCTTAGCCATGATAGCAAAAAACGTATTTTTTAATGAATTAAGGTTTTTTTTTTCTTTAATAGTTAGAAGTAAATTATTACGTAGAATTAAAATAATATTCAGTGTACTTAAATACATTCCATTTTGAAATGCAAAGAAAATTTGTTGTAGTCTTAGATATCAATGGCCGGCACAGAAGCAAAATCAGATCCGTTAATATGACTTTAACTCTCTGCTATTTTTAGAGTTTGCCAAAAAATTGAGAATTCATTAAACTCATTTACTTTTTATAGACTAACCAATTTATTGAGACACTCACATTGAAATTAGAGTGTTTATTCTCCATCTGCCAAACTGTATCATTACTCTAAAATCATATAAGCTCCTGGTGGTTGTTATATAAAACTTACTGAAATCCATTTTGTTTTAGGAGATATTTTAATACATAGTAATTCGCAGTCCTAGCAATTCTGATAATACTAAATTCGTTTCTGCTTAAAATTCGGATAAAAAACTTTTTGGGAACAGGTCCAGTGGTCAGCTTGGCACATTCTATTGTAGAGGCTTACATACAAAAGACCTTTATTTCTTTATTCAAACAGCTACTCAATTGCTTTAATGCTGAGGATTCACTTGGAATAACTGAACATAGATATTTCCTTATCAAAAGCTTTATACATTTTGTTTTATTATAATTTCTAAAAATTTGCTCAGAACGAATTCTTTTCAAAACTGTTAAACCAAATTATAATAATAGTAAGTTACGTTTAGTTGCATTAATGAGGTATTCCAACAACGAAATTTTAATAAGTGCTTTTATCTGTGTTTTAAAATAAATTAATTTCTCTTATCCCAACAAAACCTTTACAAACACTTCTCCACAATTCATCATTTAAGATATTTTCATATATGAGTAAATCCAGTAGATTTTACATAAAACTTTAAATATATGTATCTGATAGCTTCATAAGCTAGATAAAAAAAGAAGCCACACTTAAGACGAGGTCCGAAACGAAGAATAAACTATAGAAATAGAGTTTCGGAGTAGTAACTCAGTATTGAGTGAGCGTGTGTGTCTCTCCGTTTGTGTCAGTGTGTAATTGTATGCGCAACTTTTTTTTGTATATAATTTTTGGTAAATATACTATTTTATTTTCATTTATTTGACTCAATACATTAAGAGCATATATTTTCTAGTAGGGTCTATATTCTAGGATTTCTTTCATTTCATATGTATTTATTTATACATACATACAAAATTATTAAGAATAATCCGGAATATTTACGACTGGTTATTTTATTACTTATTTACACTTATATATGGTCGAATGTAATTAGTTCTTGCATAGATTAAGATTATCGCTAAAGGCTATTAAAAAAAAAACGGCATGATTTGGACGTGATATTACCTCCTATCAAGCAATCTTAATTTTTTATTTCTTGAAATATTTTTGGAAGAATAAATAAACTACCACTTACACACAAAATATTAAATTAAATATTAGATAATTTCATAATTTTGAAGAAAAAAAAAAGAGTTAGGACTAAATAAAATGTTTAAAGACATTACCGTTTTTTTCCACTATCATTAATTCCAAAATGCGTCGGGTGATAAGATATTTTCACACACAGTTTTCACAAAGAACACCACATTTTTAGCACATAACACAAATATGATAATCACTGTAAAGGCGCACTCTTCTGTCAGAGGCTGTAGGCAGATCGGAGTGAGAGTTCGCGGGCTGACGCGAGATTTGGGGAACGCGAGGCGATGCGTGTTCGGCCGAGTTCGGGCAACTTGTGAGGGCCGCGGGTCGATGAGGCCGCATGCGCTAGATTCTCTCCCCCGATCCTGGGGGTGTCGCTCTCACCTTACTCATTACGACACGATTCCTTGACTCCAGCCAATAACTCTCCAGCTTTAGTAGCCACCTCCCCCCCCCCTCTTACATTTTAGGTAAATAATATTCAAACCCAAATCAAAAAAAAAAAAAAAAAATTCACATAGGCTGCTAGGATGTGAAGGACAAAAATGTCTTAACACTGAAAATGTCTCACGCACAGGACACACTAGACTAACACTTTCATATCATATATCATATATATCATATCATATATAAGATGAACCTATATGTCGCTACTGTAACAGAACGCTGACTGTAAAACACATACTAACTGACTGAACACAAGTGAAAACGTACCCATGGCCCAAAAATGTATGCGAACTACTGGCCATCAGCAGCCAATTTATAGATGATGTTTTTAAGTATTTAAGGAATAATGGATTATTTGATGAAGTATAAAAGCTATTATCTACAATTATGAATGTTATATATATATATATATATACTGCTCAAAAATGAATAGGGATATTGGTTATTTTTTCTTATCCTATTAATTTTAGTTAAATCGATCTTAATTAAATTTCTTTTTTATGGGGGAAAAAGACAATAATTTCTAATAAATATTAATGATATTTATAATAAATAAAAAAAAAATATGTTAGGCCCCATACTTACCATAAAACAGCCAATATCCCTATTCATTTTTGAGCAGTTTAGTATGTTTATTTACTCGTTATTTCAAATATGGAATAATTAATTCATTCGTTGTTCCGAATAAAGAATAATTTATTCATTAGCTATTCTAAACAATGAATAACTGTAGTCATATCTGTCGGTGCAGACCGTCGTCACTGGCTGATGGTCGAGTACAGTTGGCAGCGCTTTTAATGCAAAGGCACCATCTTCAAGCCGTCTAGAGTTTTACTGAGTTGGGTGTCCGTTGGATCAAGAAGCAACAACAAGAAGAAAAAAGTATTTGACGCACTGAAACGCTGCACCAACACGATAGGCAGCACTACAAATACTTAAACATGAACCCAGAACCATCTGTAATGAGAGCTCAACACCAGATACACAAAACTAGCGTACCCATGAGACCAGTAATCAACTACAGACCAGCACCCCATATAGACTGGCAAAACATTTTAAATCCATACTAAGAGACAGAGCGCACCTTCCCAACACATACACAATCAAGAACACTACAGAACTTGTGAACAAACTCGCAGGAGTACGCATTACAGAACGAACAAGACTAGTTTCATTCGACATAAAAGCATGCTAGGATTTAGGCTTGCTGCCGCCTTAGGCCCCGTTCGATGCGCCGCCCTTTTTGATAATAAAGTTCATTTAAATGAATTTCATTAATTTTGATCCAATATTTTTATTTTAAAATCACTTTATTTATTGAAACATAATTTTTTAAATATACCCAATTACAGATAAATAAGTTATAAACTTCAGTCAGATAAATAATAAATATTTTTTTTAATATGAATCAATTTGAAAATTTTTTTTTTCTGACTTTGATTCACGCAAAAAAGTCGATTATATCGTCATAATTAATTTCTTGAACTAGTTGAGCTTCAATAGACAATATTATTATTATTTCACACTAAAAACAAGTTGAGAAGTTATTCATATTTAGTAATTTCAAAACGCGTTATACACGTGAGGTTAATCTCACTAAAGGAACAGAAAGTAAAGAACATTACTCGACAAAGACTATAATTAATCTATTAAAAAATTACCATCTTACCCATACAGATTGAGAAGTAAATTAATGAATTATAATATATTCTATAGAACATTTTTTATAAGAACTAATCTGAACCAATTTTTGAAAATTAGTGTCTTTATTTTTTTTTTGCCTCTGAAATTTTGGCATTTCAAAACTTTTGCCGCCCTTCAAATTATACCGCCCTAGGCCCAGGCCTCACGGGCCTAGCCGTAAATCCATCATTGGATAAAAGACCTATATCCATCTATACCAGTGCAAGAAACCATCGACATACTCACTACAAGACTCAGCGACTTATACGATGATGACTACATTAGGGAAATCACTGATCTGACAAAGACAGTGTTGAAACAGAATTATTTTCGCTTCAACAACGACATATACATACCGATAGATGGACTTGGAATGGGAAATCCTACTTCTTCTATACTAACGGAGATATTCATTCAATACATACAAAAACTTATGGACAAACACGACATAACAAAATACTTCAGATTTGTAGACGACACCTTTTGCATAACCGAAACAGACGACATTAACGAGATACTAACAGACCTCAACATATTCCACACCAACATACGTTACACCATGGGGATGGAAAATGACAAAACGCTCAACTTCCAGGCAAACCGACAGACTGGAAAGTCGAATATATAGAAAACCCACATCCACTGACACGACTATACATGCTACTTAAAATCACCCAACTCGACACAAACTCGCTGCATTCCGACACATGCTACACTTCCGCTCTCAAAGGACAACTACGACAAAGAATTAAAAACAATATACGAGATAGCACACAGCAACGATTACAAACGACATACCATTGACAAGCTATTCAAGAACGTAATCAATACACAAAACGAGACACTCACAAAACGCCACGCCATCACGCACACAGGACCTGACACATATAAAATCACCAACGTACTACAAAAAGAAGGACTCCACACTACGTTCAGAACCAACTACACACTAAGATAAAAGCTGGCAAATGACATTGAGAAGAAAGACATTTACAATATGAACGGTGTATACAAAATAACGTGCAGTTGCACGTACATAGGAAAGACTGGGAGGTGACTGAAAACACGATACACCGACACATACGCTCATTCAGACTAAATAAACGAGACTCTAACTTCGCCAACCACTTGAACGATCACTGTCACGACCCTACAAATATATCCGACAGTATGAAACTTCTACACAGGCAAACAAAAGGACGGAGATTGGACATATTAGAAAACATGGAGATCTATAAACAACGGACATTCAACGGAGACATTATACATGAACAGCTCAACACCAGCTCAGACACAATATTTAGACCACTACTTAAACGAAAGACGCAAACTGAATCACTTTGTGGAGAATATTGAGACATAAAATTCTCCACAAAGTGATTCAAGATCGGAATCATGCAAACTTCATACTTTAAACATAATTTTCTGTACTAAGTGACAACCCTTAGATTGTTGAAGTTTCACAATTTATGTCTGCTGTAACATCAAGGGGAGGATCAAGAGGAAGGGGGGGGGTGGCTAAAGAGGGTACAAAATTAAAAAATGCAAACTTACCCATGCCTATTAGAGGTATCTAATATTTACACAAGACGTTTTTGCTTCACATAAGAACATGTGTAAAGTATTTGTTGTGATATTTTTTGATCCAGTGCATTGGAAGAGAAATGTCACATATCACTTACTCATGCAATTCTTTTAAATGAAGCGCAGAAAAACAGTCTTTGCTGTGTTCAGTCGTATCTCCCGCGCTTTCTTAGTTCACTAACCGGCCGCACGGCTTGGCAGGGTCACCAAGGCTGTGGCCAATAGCGGAAACTGCAGTGCTGGCCTACAGGACGAAGCGCCCGCGTGATCTGAGCGGCCATTGAGTTGGATTACATCGCTTTAGTGAAATGCACATGGTTGGATTGCTCCGCAATGAAAGGTGAACACTGTTCTGCTCCCGCCGCTCTTGTATTCAAAAGGATCCCCGCATTGAAGATACGCTATTATTTTGCACCAGCGAGAAGAAGAAATCTTCTGTGGAACACAAATAACACGTGAAAGAAAACCCGCCGCATGGAAAGTATAGTCTTCTAAAACAATGGGTAGCCATTTTTTTCTGTCTATGTTGTACAGTCATATTTCATAAAGTTAAAGTTTCTTTGTTTTTATCACATCTTTATCAATAATTAATGTTTGTATCCTTAGATTTAAGGTTACCCCCTAAATTAGTATTCTTTTCAGGTTTAAATTGTATCAAATTAGTCTCACTCTGTTATAACCTCTCAGAAGGTTATATTTATATGCTATTCTTTATTTAATATATTTTGATTCTTTGGAGAACTCAAATAGTGGCTTGTATTATTCACTCTCGTCTTTCTATAAAATAGTAAATACTTCAGTATAATCAAGGTGAGGAAATTTATCTCTTTTATTAATTTTATTTCAGTCTAATGCTTTCTTATTATTGAATTATCTCTTTTATTAATTTTATTTCAGTCTAATGCTTTCTTATTATTACCGCAAAAGCTCACCTGACGCCCTTACATTTTTGTGCCGAAACCAGGGACTTTAGATGGCTCGCCCGCCTCGACAAGGAGTATAAACAAGAGAACTAGAAAGTCAGGTCATGACACACATCGAATTTTTAATAATTTTCGCAAAGTAATAGTTGTATACAATAATCATTAATGAATGAAATATACATAATTATACATTGAATAACTAATAAGCTATTTATGGAGGTGGAATCAATTAAGGAACACGAATATCAATGATCATTTATATCCATACACTGTAGTTACAATATTCATTTAATTTGGTTTGCCTAATTCTAAGATAACATTTACAAATCGCGGATATACAGGGTGCCCACAAACCAAACGGCCAAACATTAGGGATCGGTAGAGAATCGAAAAACTAAAACAAAAAGTCCTCTGGCATATGCCTCGTTTTCGCTTCGTTTTCGAGAAAATCACAAAAAACTATAAATAGTTGTGCAAAAACTAGTTAAGGCCAATGGAAGAGCGGATTTTATTCCTTGAATGAATTTTAGCAATAAATGTCATTCCAATACAATTATTGTATTATAATCTTATACTAACAGAAAGGTAATTGATAAAAAAAAATTTTTATTAAAAAATAATACTTTTTTATTCAAATATTCATAGTATAAAAAAAATTACCTATTTAAAGTAGATAACATTATGAACAATAACTGAAGATTAAAACATAAAAAAAGATTGAAAATTTAGAAAATTAATAAAATAATTAAATATTCTTACTTGGAAAACATAAATGTTTCAGTTTTTATATGGGTCTACCTTAGTGAGAAAAAAAAACCCTGAAAATTTTGAAGGTTTTTACCTTCTCTAAAATTACATCGTTAATTTCTAAAGCGTCAACGTAAATGTTGTTCGAAGTGCTGGCCTCTCGCTGCAATACACGCATCACATCGCGTACTCACAGATCGCACTGCATCTAAACATTGTTCTGCGGTGAGCTGGTTGCAAACCATTCTGATGCGTTCGATGAGGTCATCCCTTGTGCGGACGGGCTCTCGGTAGACATTTTCTTTCACGTATCCCCACACGAAGAAATCCAGTGGCGTGCGGTCCGGAGACCGGGGAGGCAGGCACCGGCCCACCTCGTCCTATCCAGCGACCTGAGTAGTTGATGTCCAACCAGTATCGTACGGTCCTTCCGTAATGTGCAGGATAACCATCGAGTTGAAACCAGCACTCAAGCCTTGGTTCCAAAGGGATATCTTCCAAAAGTGCCCGTAAGTCATTCTCCAGGAATAGATGATAACTTTCAGCGTGAAGTCGAGCAGGTAAAAATACGGGACCTATTATGCGATTATAACAAAGACCGACCCACACGTTTACAGAAAACTCATGCTGGTAGTGAAATTCTCTAACAGCGCGGGGATTTTCATGTGCCCAAAGGTGGTAGTTTCTTTGATTGAATATGCCCGCACGTGTAAAAGTCGCTTCGTCCGTCCAGATTACTTTCGAACTTAAGTTTACATCGTTTTGCAATTGTTCTTTGTACCAATTACAAAAATTTAATCGGCGGGGATAATCAGCGGGTATTAAATTTTGTACCTTTTGTGCATGGTAAGCATGCCTGCGGTCAGCCCTTAATGTGCGCCAAATGGTTGTCTTTGGTATGCTTAGAACTGAAGCAGCTCTCCGGACGCTTGTGCTAGGGTTGGTATTGAAGTGTCTCAGTATCCTCTCCCTCCGCCTCAGTTCGGCTTCCATCGGAGCCTGCATACGGTTTCCACGACGATTACATGAGAAGGACCCAGTCTTTCGAAGCCTTCTGAAAGTGCTGGTAAAAACACCTCTGTGTGGGGTTTCTCGGTCCGGAAACCGTCTGCGATATTCCCGAAATGCCTGACGAGCATTGCTATCGCAGAATCCGTAGACGTAGACTATGTCCGCGTATTCAGCGTTGGTAAATCTAGCCATATTTGTTGACTGCACTGAACAGTACTAGCAACACCACTAATGTGAGAATGCGAGGCTGGATTCCCCCCGAAAAGGACTAAAATGATAGTAAACATTTTAATCCTTTCTTTTTAAGTTTAAACACTCAACCTAGACGTTTTATTGATAAGGAAAGCGTGAGAATATTCATGTTTTCTAAATTTACTACTTGTAAATTAAAAAATTAAGCTTACTCAAAAAGCCATTAGTTTTTTGTAATTTAAATACATTATTTAAAAAAATACACTTTTTGCACAACTATTTTCAGTTTTTTGTGATTTTCTCAAAAACGAAGCGAAAACGAGGCATATGCCAGAGGACTTTTTTTCTTAATTTTTCGATCCTCTATCGATCCCTGAAGTTTGGCCGTTTGGTTTGGGGACACCCTGTATAATACTATGAAAATAAAATGAATACATACATTTGTTAATTTATTGAATCTATTTTGGATCTTTACCTGTCTAGTTAAATTTATTATACTATTTCCATAAGTGAATACCGTCAATAAGTAACGAAATAAGGTATGTAAAGATTGTATATTATATTCATTGTCAGACTTTTCTGTACGGAACATATGCATTAATAGATGTTCGTTTTATAAAGTTCTACTTCTTCCTACCGTGAGAGACTTTTGCAAAGGAGGGTCTTTCGTGTAACTAAAAGCTATTTTACCGATTTGAATATTTTGTCAGCATCAACGCTATTACTTACTTTCCACAGTAATTCAAAGTGTAACCAAATAAGAAACGTGAACTCCCTAAGTAGACAAGACCACCTGTTTTCCAGGTCCGTCAAGAATGTCAGTTTTTCTTTTTCACCCTCTTACTTCAATCTCTAGAACTTGCCGGCCACGCTTCAACTTGTTATCAACTCATTTTCAGCAAAGATTGCTTAGGTCACAGTTTTAGTTATTTAGTTACTAACATTATTGGATATTTAGTTACTAACAATACGTCTCAGAGGCGCTGGAACATTATTGGATATTTAGTTACTAACAGTACGTCTAAGAGGCGCTGGAACATTATTGGATATTTAGTTACTAACAGTACGTCTAAGAGGCGCTGGAACATTATTGGATATTTAGTTACTAACAGTACGTCTAAGAGGCGCTGGAACATTATTGGATATTTAGTTACTAACAATACGTCTGAGAGGCGCTGGAACATTACTGGATATTTAGTTACTAACAGTAAGTCTAAGAGGCGCTGGAACATTATTGGATATTTAGTTACTAACAGTACGTCTAAGAGGCGCTGGAACATTATTGGATATTTAGTTACTAACAGTACGTCTAAGAGGCGCTGGAACATTATTGGATATTTAGTTACTAACAATATGTCTCAGAGGCGCTGGAAAACATTATTGGATATTTAGTTACTAACAGTACGTCTAAGAGGCGCTGGAACATTATTGGATTTTTAGTTACTAACTGTACGTCTAAGAGGCGCTGGAACATTATTGGATTTTTAGTTACTAACTGTACGTCTAAGAGGCGCTGGAACATTATTGGATATTTAGTTTGTAGCGCGACGCACGTACTCGTGAGTCGTTCGCTATCAAATATGATAACCACGCGGTATAAAAAATACCAGATGGTTTTAAAAAATAAGTTCAGTTAGTAAAAATAGTTAACCGGATTGCGAGTGCAAAGTTAGAAATGCGAAAGAAAATATCTAGTGTCTCGTGCTAACTGTGACTGAGTTGTGGCTATTCAAACTGGACCATAGTGAATAGTGAAACTACTAGACTTGTTACCTGTAAATATTTTATGCCAAGAAGCTTTTATTGTTTTTAATATACAACTTGAAAAGTGCACAGAACTATTTATTCCACCCCGCTCAGTCCACTAAAAGTTACAAAAAAGTAAGTCTATGAGGCGCTGGAACATAATTGGATATTTAGTTACGAACTGTACGTCCTAAGAGGCAGTGGAACATTATTGGATATTTAGTTACTAACAGTACGTCTCAGAGGCGTTGAAACATTATTGGATATTTAGTTACTAACAGTACGTCTAAAGAGGCGCTGGAACATTATTGGATATTTTAGTTACTAACAGTACGTCTCAGAGGCGTTGAAACATTATTGATATTTAGTTACTAACAGTACGTCTAAGAGGCGCTGGAAACATTATTGGATATTTAGTCACTAACAGTACGTCTAAGAGGCGCTGGAACATTATTGGATATTTAGTTACTAACAATACGTCTGAGAGGCGCTGGAACATTATTGGATATTTAGTTACTAACAGTACGTCTAAGAGGCGCTGGAACATTATTGGATATTTAGTTACTAACAGTACGTCTAAGAGGCGCTGGAACATTATTGGATATTTAGTTACTAACAGTACGTCTGAGAGGCGCTGGAACATTATTGGATATTTAGTTACTAACAGTAGGTCTAAGAGGCGCTGGAACATTATTGGATATTTAGTTACTAACAGTAACGTCTAAGAGGCGCTGGAACATTATTGGATATTTAGTTACTAACAGTACGTCTCAGAGGCGTTGGGAACATTATTGGATATTTAGTTACTAACAATATGTCTCAGAGGCGCTTGGAAAACCATTATTGGATATTTAGTTACTAACAGTACGTCTCAGAGGCGCTGGAACATTATTGGATATTTAGTTACTAACAGTACGTCTGGAGAGCGCTAGAGCAATATTGGACATTTAGTTACTAACAGTAGGTCTAAGAGGCGCTGGAACATTATTGGATATTTAGTTACTAACAGTACGTCTAAGAGGCGCTGGAACATTATTGGATATTTAGTTACTAACAGTACGTCTGAGAGGCGCTGGAACATTATTGGATATTTAGTTACTAACAGTACGTCTGAGAGGCGCTAGAGCAATATTGGATATTCATTATACAACGTATGGGAATTCAAACGAAGACCTAACACTAAGTTTTAGGATGTATAAGTCTTAAAAGAAAAGAATATATTTCAAACCTTGACTCACTTGCACCAGACTCCACTTTACTGACCGGGGTTTACTTTTTCTTTGGGAATGGAGAAATCAAAGTATGGCCGTAGGATTAGCTTTCAATGGTGAACAGGTAGAATTCCCATTAGTTCAAAAATATTTTAAGTCAAACAGATCACTGCTCTGAATTATTTTAGTGCTTGTATTTGATTCCTTCATCTCCGCAATTCGTATTTCAATCAATGAAATTGAAGCGGTTAAATCTTTGCTGGAGGTGAACTTACTCTCTTTTAACTCTGAGATCACAAATTTATTTGTTTTAACACAACGCCTTTTTTTCGTAATTATGAACTCTTCTCTATAATCCCCAAAATAACATATGGAAATTAAAATTATATCCTCTTCTAGGCTATGTTGTAGATCAGATGTTTAGTTCAGTTGTTTAGAGAGATTAGATGCAAATATCTCGGTTAATATTCAAGTCGAGAATAAATGTATATAACAATATTTATAGTAAATTTAATTTGAAATAAGATTATTCTTTACAATTTTTCGATCCGACGAATAGTAACGGATATATTTCGAATTTTTGAAAATCCTCCCCTCTAAACCCCCCCTCTTCGTGGTCCGATTTCAGCCGTTAACGACCTTGATCTTTCTGTTTACATAAAACGACTAAA
Source organism: Riptortus pedestris (assembly GCA_019009955.1). Lineage (NCBI taxonomy): Eukaryota > Metazoa > Arthropoda > Insecta > Hemiptera > Alydidae > Riptortus > Riptortus pedestris. The sequence continues at coordinate 90,805,325 of CM032231.1, read as the reverse complement.
TATTGAGTTTGGTAACGATCAAACAAAAATTTCGACCACTAGAGCGATAACAGACACATATATATACGTGTGTGGGTATATATATATATATATATATATATATATATATAAAGTTTTGAACAAATCTCATTTTCGTCATCTACTAGGTAGGATCAATGGACATTTGAAGAAAAATTTCAAAAATTCCGTCTTGTGAACAACCTCAATAGCTGATTTTCCTTAAGGGAAATCTGCTAAAAGTGGACGTTAATAAATAATAATATAAGTTGTTTGTAAACATAACAGGCTACAAATTGATTGCCACTATATTGTTCACTAACTGCGGTTGTATACTGTAAAACGTTATTTTGGACTTACAGGGCTATTAGGAGCGATTGTTTAAGTTAAATGTCTTATCGTCCACAGTAAAGCCGCTATTTTTATGGAATAAGCAGTGAGATAGATAAATATATAGACAGATATCAACTGTATGGCATTTCCAATGTGATAAATATTTCATTATGATGTATGTTATGATTTTCTACTTCAACATTTCCAAGCAGATATAATTAACACAGGGACACTGCCCTCTGTATCTGCTAATTATGAAAACACGAAAATACCCATGAAAAAAAAAAAAAAAAAAAAGCATAAATACATATGGTTTAAAAGAAAAAATTGAAATTAAAACGTAAAAGTATGAAAGAATTTAAACTAATTTTTGCAAAACTAAAACCATTAAGCAGTACTCTAGTCCACCGATGTCCGAATATGTTAAATAACGCCCTCTTATACTCACTGCGACTTATGACGTCGGGTTATCAACAGATTACCACAAAATTCCAGCCAGTATGAAATTATGAAATTTATTTAATTAAATATGTCAATGACATGTACTAGAAATTATGTTCACACAGTGAATATTATATTTGAAAATATGTACATAAGATTAAATGTTATATCATTATTTAACGTACACTTTATGCTGCAGAAGCTAACTGGGATGGGTTATCACCAGGTTACCAACTTTTTCTAGCCGAGGGGGGGGGGACTAAGGATTCTATTTAATTAGTTTGTCGCTAAATTCCTATTGCCACTATGAGAATTGAACTCTATTTTTACGAAATGAAATTAAGACAAACTCATATGACTAACCTGAGACCTAAAAATATTTAAAAGAAAATAAAAGAGTAAAAATATATATTTTAAATATAAATAAATAGGATAATTAATATATTTATTGAGTAACTCGGGAAAGGTCAATCACATAATATAATAGCAACATCAAAATGATGATGATGGGGCTCAGGTTAGCCATGCGAGTTATAGCGTTGACCTTTATCTCACATGGTAAACCTAGAGTGGCGAGTTCGATTCTCGCCTGGGCAAAGGAAATTATTTAGTGACGAAATTCATTAAATGACGTCCTAAAATCCCACCCTGGCTAGAAAAGGGTGGTAACCTGTAGATAACCCGTCCCGGTTAGCCTAAGTTGCAAAAAGTGGACGTTAATAAATAATAATAATAATAAAATGATTTTATTTACATGTTGGATGATGACATTCATATGTTACTCCCCAAATATTAGCCAAAATGTCTTGAAATAATACTACTACAATATAATAGAAAATGAATAAGAAACCTACCAAATATAAGTTTCATGAACTTTTTGGTCTATTTGCACAGCTGCTGCCGGTGCGGTCAGTTGGGGAGCCGGATGACATTTGAAGTGAATAGTCGCTGAGTAGGGCTTCTTATCACCCCTTCATTTCCGCCTTTCAGCGCTACTCATGGACACGGGCATCAGCGATCCAACCCCGTTCATCTGATACCGGCTGAAACTTCACTCCTCCTTTTCAAGAAGCAGTCGTTCCTACAAACTGATTTCTGTATTTACTAATAGTTATACTCTGATAAATATTTAAAATATTTGAACACATTGTACACCTTTTAATATGAGGGGTTGCTATTAAAGTCAATAAAAAAAAAGTGTTCGTTTGCACTAGATTTGAAGTTAGTTCATTCTTAGAATATCCTTCATGATGACCACCGCACACTGGAGCGAGTGATAGGGTAAGCCGGACATTCATTAATATCTCCGTTTCTACTGGTCCTAGAATATTGATTCTGGTGTCATTTTAAAGCACATCCAATACTCTACTGAACTACTTCATCAGCAATTTATTAAGCAATTTTACCAGATGCGAAATAACGGTAGGAATTTTAAATGTGTACATACAGATTATGTATCGCTCACTAAGTAGAGAATTGTGATTTGTAGACACATAATATCAACATATGCTTTATAAATTTTTATTTGTTTAATAAATTGAAGTTCACAAACGCAATACTAAAATTGTAAACAAAAATATATCTAGAATAAAAATTTAAAAAGAAAATCTACGTATTTAATTTAATAATGAGAATTTGTAAGCTGGAAGAATATCTATCATTTCTAAAATTTCAAATATTTTTATAAGGTCCGCGGGAGGTATAATACGTCTTCCGCACCGAAAGTGTTAACACTAAATGTAAAAATATTTAATGTATAGGCAAGTTTAGGCAAGATCTGACGACCTTGTAAATAAGACAATATGCTCCTAAAAGCATGCCAAGTGGTATTTTTTCAAGCAAATACAAGCGATTTGGGAATTCAATTAAATAAAATTATTTTCAGCTTGATGTAAAAAAAAAAAAAAAAAATTAGAGGCATTTTAAAAACCTTTTGTGCCAGTTTTTGATTTGTTTATAATAACCCTTAATGTGTACTGGAAGCAACAATAATTTATAAAATGGAAATAAGAGTTCACAATGAATTTAATAAGCCAAAGCTTTTTTTAACATAGCAATTATAACCAGGCATTATGTAAAAAACCATTGAAATAATATGGCTAAAAATCAATCTGCTCAATTGAAAAGGGTTTATGTGGTACTAACAATACAATCAAAATCCCCAATTAAAAACTTTTATTTTTCTCCCAATGTCCAACATTACTGAAGGATCGCTCCAGTGTGCACCGTTGGAATTATCCTTACGTTGTGTGCTTATCAGTCACTTAGGTTGAAATGAAACTACACCAGCTCGCCAACGATACAATAAAATATATTATATACGTCAAGGTGAACCGAACAGTGTTGTACTTAATCTCAATATTGTAATTAAGTCCAAGTAAAGGGGAGTTGGACGTGATTTCATTGCTGTAATGAATAGAAAAATGTTCTAAAACCAATCTTGTTAAACCATTGATGCTCTTCAATTGTTGTTCAATGCATTTTTTGTAGGTCAAGTATGAAGGGAGTCATTGAAACTTTCCAGCTGTCAGCTTTCAGTAACTCCCCCCCCCCCAACCTTCCTCTTCTAATCATCGTTTTTTGCACAGAAGTAGAGAATATGATCTGATATGGGATCTCATGTGTGATATACCTGCCCATGGGAAATCTGCTTAGCTTAAGCCGCCCATGCGAGACGGAGTTTTATAATGGTATGCTTGTTTTGATAAATTCTGTTTATACTGAAAGTATTCTCGATCCTTTTCGTTTCCGTTTCGTATCTTACCCAAACAATGTTTATTTCAAGAAGAATGTTTTATTTTTAAAATCGTTACAATTTTTTGGGCGTGTTTTATAGTATTTATTAGACGAATCCTGATGAATGTTCTGTAATTTTATTTTTACAGGATTTCTCTTTTAATTTAGAGAATCAAAGTACTCTTTAAGGAAGTTACGCCAATAGTTAACATAAATATTAAACAAACGGACTCACGAACTTTTTATATCGCTAATGCGTACAAAGAAATTTGATTTTTCTTATTTCCACTCGGCTCTTAACTCTTTTCCCTTTCAGTCAATTTTGAAAAAAGAAGGCGCTTTTTCAGAGTTACATGAATCTCAAATATGAAACGTCAACACTGACAAGACTGGCCGTTTTAGTGAAGCTTCGTACGATAATCTGGAGAACAAGAAGAAGTAGAAAAAATTGGACCTTCCCCGATTAATTTTTGTTTCTTTAAATTTTGAGTGTGAATGTTATTCATTGGAGCGCTTCACAAGACACAATTAGATTACATTTCACATCTCAACATTACGTACACATATGTTTAGCCTAATATCTCTCTGACAATCAGAGAGAATGATACACAATTTTAGATTTTCAAAAATTAAAGTAAATCGATTTCAAATCATTCTCTTCTCAATCTTATAACCCGCATACTCGTACGTCATAAACATGAAATCATGGATATAACTATTTATCATAATCATGTACCAATAAATATATTCTTTCCGACAAATAGGTTTCAATAATCAATAATTATTGATATTATATATGACTATTAACTCAGGTGAAATCAACTACTTGTTTTACTTATGACGCGAATTTCCAGACAAAGTTTTCAAATGACCATGGCATTACGGGGAGATGGGGACTGTTCAAATTTATTTAGATTGGTAGAATGACAAATTCAAAATATCTTCTTTGGATTAAAAAAAGTTATATATAATCAATCTTGCTAAGGACATTATGCTGTAGCATTGTGCCGTTGTACGATGATTTCATCGATTAAGATTTCATGTTCTCCTATACTAGTTGTCCTATACCGTACTCGACATATAACTATTTCAGTCAACACTAAAGATCATATCTGTTATTGGCAGTAATTGCACCAGCAATAAGGGGATTAGTGGGCGAAATTCGAAAATTCCAAATATCTATCGTTATTAAGAGTCGAATCAAAAAATATTATAGAATCAACATTGTTTAAATATTGATGCTCTGCAATTGCAGTTCTATATATTTTTTTGTAAGTTAAATATTAAGCGAGTAATTCTAATTTCCGGTTTTCAGTCAGAATATGTGGTGAGATATAACCATGTGTTTCGTCCCAGTATGTAGAGAATCTGTTTACTTTACGCAGCTCCTGTATGAAGGGCTTTTCTCCACAAACTCAAATATTAAGTGTTGTTTACATTTTTTTTAGCCTTCAGCCTTTAGCTAACCTTCCGTCGATTCAAGCTGATCACGTGAAGCAATTGTGTGACTTCAGTTCACATCTAGCTTAGATTTCATGAGTTGTCTGGGGTTTTTAGCAACGGGCATTGCAGAACATAACATTATCATATTACTCACTTGCTATAGCACGTGATATTGGATTATTATACAAAGCCCCATCCTGCTCAACCTTTCATTGCTCCTCGATGCAAAGTTCGTTGATCATCTAGGAAGATGTCATTGTTTGCTCGTTGCTCTCCGGGCGGGAGTATTTTTCTGTCGGATGGTAGGGGAGGTGTGGGATTATGGGGTTTGTCCCCTCGGCCGAATAATGAAATTAAGGTGGACTAAGTGGCTAACGAGTAAGTCAGTGACAAAGCGGGGAGGTAATGAACTTAGACCAGCGGCGATCCTCAGTCGCTAATATAGTTAGTTCGCCAGGCACTACATTCTAACCCACTACCGTGGCTTTACAAAGCACCGCTCTCTGTATTTTATTACCCTCCCAATTTTTCTTCTTTTTCCCTTTACTCCATTCCTGTCTTTTTCATTTAGACTACTTTTTTATGAAATCCTCGTTTTATTTTTATACAAAATCAAAGGTAAGTTTTATTAAGTTTTTGTCATAAATTATTAGTTAATATCCAGACAGGTAGCCTTCATAACATTTTTATTTTTTAACAATTTTGTGAAATTCTCTGTTCACAGTTCTGTTCCAAACAATGTATATATATTAGCTCGTCATTACTGGGGATGATTTATTTCAACCCATTACATTATCGATGGGTGGAAATAAAAATTTTCCATTTAAAATGATGGCATTTATGTTTTTGGTTATTATTTGTTTGGAAGAATATGGGGGAATTTATGTAAACTTTCATTCTGGTAATCTCATGTGAAAAAACAGTGCATAATCCAAAACATGGCTATTCATTTCTACTTCAATGACAGTTTGTTTGTTTGTTTCATTACGTCTTTGGGCAAAAAACTACTATGTTATTATCGTCCGGTAATATCCATAACTCTCGTTTTTGATAAGTAACTCAATTTTTTGAGGGAATTGTGTTTATGTAAGTTTTAAAACTAGTTATATCCTCATTTATATCGTTATATCCATTTATAATTTAACCAACATCTTAATTTCAATTTATTTGCTATCAGGCAATCATACATCTATTCTTAGTTAATCTTATGTTATTGACAATGGTAGGAACGTTTTTCTTGTATTTATTTAAATATATATTTTTCGTTTCTCTCTTTTTTTATTTTTTACATCCGGATACAGACATGAACTTACACTGTTATATCTTATTTTCATTTACTCATATACATCATATTTTATGTCGTATGTAGACTTAATTTTTTTTATACAAATTTTTAGTTTTCATAAAATTAAATAATTTCTGGGGGGGGGCATCCCCAAGGGCAACTGCTATATTATTTAAAATATTGCATTCTTTACGAATACTTGAATACGTATGACATTCCATTAATGTATGGTAGATAGTTGAAATTGTGCTACACTTCCCACATATGGGGAAAGGAGGTTGATATTTTGCCATAAGATAATATTGCGTAAATCTTGTGTGGCCTATTCGGAGTCTTCCTAATGAGTAGTCCTAGACTGTATCTCTGCTGTTGTCTCTTGTCGAATATTTCCATGGACGGATGGAGGTTTTAATAGTTTTTAGTTTATTGTTCTGGGTTTCGTTCCACATTTGTTGCCAGTTTTTATCAATTTCTTCTTTGAATGGTTGATAGAGTTCTGCAGATGTAATTGTTGTTGGGGTGATGGAGTCGAGTTGGTGGGCTTCTCTGGCTGCTAAATCTGCTTCTTCATTTCCATCTATTCCCACGTGGCTTGGAATCCACATGGAGTAGACTTCCCATTTCAATTCTAAGAGCATTTGTATATAATTATGTATATTTTTTTTACAATTGGATTGTTCGTAAATATATCTCTAATGCTCAATAGAGCACTCAACGAGTCGGTGCATATCAGGACTTTTTCTTGTGTTGCGTGCTTGCAAATTCAGTGATATAATGCAAACTGAATTGCGAATAGTTTGGCCATATTTCAAGAATTGCAATAGTGATTTTGAAAAGAACTGTTATGACCCTTGATAAAAACATTGATTTTATAATTTTATATTAATAAAACAAATGTTTTACACAAGGTAACGCAATCAGGCATAAAACCTCTAAATCATTATTTATACTTGAGGATTTTAGAAATATTTAATGTTTACCAAAACTGTATCATATTAATTTCCTACTCCTTCCAACAAAAAATTCGGTATTATGTACTCAAGCCTATGAATACATAAATATAAGTGCTTCAGATATGGCAAACTGAAGTTTTCTAACCTAGTTCGTGCAAAGGAACCTCTTAGTAAATGAGAATTCTTCTAATTACATATTCATCGCCATCTTCCATCCTTTTCATTCATTTTATGTACATTAATATATGTCTGTTCAGAATGTGAGCCTGGAGGATAAAACCGGAAGGAACATACTGGGAATAAGACACTGATAAAAAAATTGTGTCTCCCGTTACAGAATTTAATTTTCCAATTTAAGCAGAAAAGTTTGTGAAGGACAGAACAATTTATATGCCAACTCACCTTCGCTACTACTTCACTACTTGCTAAATTCGATCTGCTTTGGCTAGCCAGTTTAACATTTATGTTAACTATTGTCATAACTTCGTTAAGGAGAACTTTAACAGAATATTGAACAAGAACGTGAGCGAGTTTAAAAAGTACTTTTCTAAATTAAAATGGAAACCCTGTAAAAATAAAATTACTTCAACAGAAAATTGATGAGGATTTATGAAATAAATACTATAGTAAAAAAAAACAAAAAAAAAATTGTTAAAATTTAAAAAAAATAAACTTGATTTTTAGTTTTACAAGAAAAGTTTATATGTCAGGTTTGGCAACAATACGATAAAACTTCCGACTGCTAGAGCGGTAATAGATAAGTATATATAAATTCAATTTTGAAGAGTCCTCATTTTTTCCATCTCTTAGGCGATGGATGGACACTTGTGGAAATTTTTCGTAAATCGCATATGACATAAACCATAATTTTGAATTACCCCCCCCCTATTATAGATGCATAATATATTTACTGTGTATATTTTTGACCTTACAATGTTGGGTTCATAGGAAAGATGAATTTTAAGATTTTTTTTTCTTTCTTACGATCCAAACTTAGAACGGCTTTATGGCATAATCACACCAAACTGTATATACTTTACTGTTATTTCAAAAACCATAAATACCAAGTTTCATTTCTTTTGGGAATAAAATTGTTGCTTTTCATTGCTATTATGGAATTTCCTAAATGTTTAAGTATCAAATGCTATGCGTGTGAAACAAATTTTGCTCGATCTAAGAGTTTGATGCGATGGCAGCTTTAATTCATTCAAATATGTCAATACATTGGTTAGAGCATTGCATTATAATAAATTACAAATAGGTGAATCCAAAACATCCAAAAGAATACCATTTATTTATTACTATATTTTATTTTATTGTGTTTTTTAGGAGAAAATTTTATATTAGTTTTAAATTTAAAGTTAATAAATCAAACTTTTATCTTTTAGTTTTACCATAACGCTCAAAATGATACGTATTTCTGAAAACAAGAAATCGGTCACGACTTATACTTTTATTTAATCCGTTCATTGTAAACGTTTTCCATTTATATTGAATGAAATAAAAATCAACCATCAAGGTGACTAAACGATTTTCATTTATTTGTAAGGGAAAAGCTGGAAAACACTGTGACTGGAATTCCGGGCTCCGTTCTATTTAGTATATTTCGTCTTCCAACAATACAACAAATTGGAGTAAAAGTTAACCAGTAATTTTAAAAAGAAAAAAAAGTTCATAGTTATAAATGCTAATTTTTGACCCACCAGTCCTCAATGGCCAAGCCTTGCCATACGGTTTTCGTTGATGGTGGTTTCAAGTTTACCCATCACTTGCCGACTTCTGGTGGCACTACAAGCCAAAAATGTCTACTTCTTTATTTAAGTAGTTCCTCCATTGTATAAAAATGCTGTGTGTGCCAAGGGGAAACAAATAAGAATTTACAACCCGAAGACCAGTAACCAGAAGTAATTCTAGTTTATTGTGCATTATTAGGCGTCAAACATGATACCTCTGGTCTAATAATCGAATACGTAAGCCACTAGACTACAACGTTCATCATAATAAAGAATGTAATTTCTTATATGAAATAATTTATTTAAAAAAATATTAAGCGTCTATAACAAAGTTTATAATAAGAAAATTAAAAACTATGCTTGCAGCTATCCTCATGAATAATTTTTTTATACCGCGATATGTTATTAATGACCGTATTACATCATCTTATAAATTATTACATCTTATAATAAGTTACATTTAATGAATCATTATTGGCAACTCTCAAAAAGTGTAAAAGGCCACTATACTACAAAAGCTATTGAACTGAAGAAACGCTATGCGTTGAAAACCCCCGATTTGGTGTCATTACACGTGCAGATTTATAACCTACCTAAAAGCATGGGCTTCATGACATGGAAGAAGAATATAAATATGAAAGGAGATAGATGGTGGCTCAAGTTCGTGCCTCAGCAAGCCGCTATGAACAATTATCCAAAGTTAAGTCAAGGGATTTTCCGCTCTCCTGACAGTAACACCATTTATTTCATTTATAATGCCTTCCTTTTGGTTATTTCCCCAGTAGGTGTAAACTTTACTCTGCTCATTTTAATCCTGTAATTGTTATTGTCAATAAGTGCTTTTCAAAAAGGCTTTCATGCTTAATTCATACTTAACTGGCGCCCGAAGGGGGACTTATCAGAATTTTTCACGTCAAATGTTATTTCTCATAATTTTGAAGACTTTGGGTTTTATTCTTTAACTGCTCATTAGTACCCAAATTATAGTGAACCTAGTACTTTAATTCGTGATCTAGTTCCCGAATCCCTAATTATATTGAGCAGAATAAAAAATTACAGCTACTGTGGAAAAGAGTGAAAAAAATGAAGGCATTATAAATGAAATAAATGCTGATCTTGATGTTGTCAGGAGACCGGTTGTTCCCTAAACGTAACTCAAGATAACATCCTGGATGTTGGGTAGGCTCCAACTCTCTTCTTTACTGGTATTCATAATACATAAAGAGAATGCATTGCTATTATTATTCTGTATATTTATTGTATATGAGTAGTACATATGATTTTAGCAGATTCCCCTTGAGGGAGATTAGCTATTGAGGTCGTACCCATTACGCAAATTTCGAAATTTGTCTTCAAATGTCCATCGATCCTGCGCAGGAGATGTCGAAAATGAGGTCCGTTCAAAATATTATATATATGTATGCCTGTTAACGCTCTAGTGGTGGCAATTTTTGTTTGATCGTTACAAAACTCGATATTTGAACGTTTTATGTAAAAATAAAGATCATGTTCGTTAATGGCTGAAATCGGAACAGTGGAGAGGGGGTTTAGAGTGGATGATTTTCGAAAATTCAACATATTTTCGGTTCCATACGTCGGATCGAAACATTGTATAGAACCAATCTTATTGTAAATTAAATGTACTATAAATATTGTTATACATATTTATTCTCTATCTTGAATATTAACCGAGATATTTTCCTTTTTATTAAGTGTGTACGGATAACGGACGAGGTATTTATTGTATATGAGTAGTATCTATGATTTTACCAGATTTCCCTTAAGGGAAATCAGCTATTGAGGTCGTACTCTACTGCTCGTACGCAAATTTCGAAATTTCTCTTCAAATGTCCATCGATCCTACCTAGTAGATGACGAAAACGAGGTCCGTTCAAAACTGTATATATATATATCTATATATATATATATATATATATATATATATATATATATATATATATATATATATATATATATATATATATTTGTCTGTTAACACTCTAGCGGTCACAATTTTTTTTTTCGGAACTTCGAAATATCTACGTCACTAGTCGGATCGAAAAATTGTATAGAATCAATCTTATTGCAAATGTAATTTTCTATAAATATTGTTATGTACATTTGTTTTCTATCTTGAATATTAACCAAGATATTTGCATTTTTCAGCCCCCCACTTCTACTCGTATTACATAAGCAATACTCTATTATACAATAAAACACATTATTCCAAGCTTAAATAACAAATATTGTTTTCCTTTATTATACGAGATAGATGCAAATATGCTCTTGTGACCGCCTCCCCCCCCCCCGAAATTCTTGGAATACTAAAATTTGATTGATGGAGATAATCAAATAATAATAATAAAACTGATCTGTTTCAGTTATTGTTTTTCTTTCCGGTGAGCCGTTGGCAGACCTGTTTGTTTACATTTCAGACGCTTCCCACCGGGAGGGGAAAGATTTCTTATTACCCTTTGTATTTATTCACTTAATATTCACGGTTGTGTTGTGTCAGAAATATGTAGGTTTATCTAATATTAAACTTCACGAGGGGAATCTGCTTAGTTTACGCAGCCCCTGCGTGACGGACTTTTTTACGTTTTATGTTCTTGTCAATGGTTTTTCGATTTACATATAGAACAGAAATGTTCGTGATGTGATCGGTTTTTAATGTATTTTTATTCAGTTTTAGGAATAGTATTTTATTATTTTTTAATTATGATTTCAGTTTTTCTACATTTTATCTATAACACTGCAATAGGCAAAGATTTGTCAATGTTTCAACAGGTCACTGATGATGATGCACTACGTGGAGTGGTTAGTCGCTTAAATAAATTATAATTGTGGACGTATAGCCCTTAGGATATTTTTTAAAAAATCCTACACTTCCCTTATTATTGAAAAGAAAATCATTTCCACCTACGAAAACCCAGTTAGAGTTTAGAAAACGAAAAATAGTTTGCACCCCCAAAATTCCTATTTATTTTAAATATTATTTTGTTTAGCACGTTCCAGCCCTTTGTAGAAAAGGTCAAGAAGTTCAATGATTGTGCCATTTATATTAAGTTAATGACAGGATTCATTAGAGGATATAGAGAGACAGTGGTGCACTCTATAGGAGTGTTGGACTAGTTCACTAATGATCACCAAACAGACTAAGTTAACCTTTGGCTCTATCAGGCTCATTGTGTACCAACATCGGAATCAGCCTCATTCACCAACTCCAATTGGTATTCACAGATCCAACAAAGGGGTCTTGCCAGTCAGATCAACAGAGCGTTTTACTAGTTCTGCCCTATAATTATATGCTATGATTAGAGGCCATTATGAGCAAATATTTGTGTGTTTGCATTATAATTCCCGCAAGCTACCGACTAACTGAAGCGCTACCAGTATAGAAATAAAATCACGTACATGTGGACTATAAACATTTTGAATGACTTATACATATATACGTTAATTAAGGACCTCTGTTGCCTACTGTATAAGAAAACGATTTTTTCTGTAATCGTTGAATAATGGTAACATTACTAAACGGAAATGAGTGAAGAAAGTGAAACATTTTGCAATAGAGTGAAGAAAGTAATCACTTTCTTCACAAGTGAAGAAAGTGAATTGCCTTCTTAATTAGTAATAAGTATAAATTAAAAAATAATTTGAAGTTGGAAATTAAATGCTTTTAAATGTTTCTTAACATTGTAAGAATTTATTTTAACAAAATAAATTGAAATGTGAATGAATTATTGGTGGAAATAATCAATATATTTTAAAATTTAAATATAATAATAATTACCTTCCTTGTTTATAACTGCACTTGTTTATAACTGCACTACTTCACAATCATCGCTAGTTGTTTTATAACTATGCTTATAACCTTTCACAACCATCCTTATAACCTATCAATAACATACCATAATCTTCACAACATCCCAATTTTGTTCATATTCTGGTTAGATCTGATCATGTATTACACGATTACAGAAAAAATTTAATATTACACTAATTAGTAGAATTTACAACTCTCGTGAAATTACCACACTCGCTTCGATCGTGTGGGTAAAAGTTTCACTCGAGTTGTAAAATGATCTACTTTCGTCACTTGTATAATAAATAACTATTCTTCCCTGGATATCATTAGAATCTCAAATAAAGATTGCTTATATTATTGACGTAAGAGATTTAAACAAAAAAAATATTAATTTTGACGTGCGGTACACAACTCTTTCTCAACATTTGCTAAATCCATAACTGCTAACTTAAGACACTCGCATACGTCAAATAATTTGGTTTAAAAAAAAACAACTAATAACTCTTCAATTGATTTCTTTACATATTATTGAATATCATTTATACTTACATAATACTCTCATTATAAAATTGACTAAAATTCCGAGAATACATTTTATAAAATCCACTAATTTAAATAATTAATTATATATAAAAAAAATAATTTCGTTAGCAATCAATACTACAATACAGTTAAAAAATGTATAACATATTAGCTTTATAAATGATGGGAAATTTATCTCCCGTTAAAAAAAAAAAACAACCTACCTTTTCACAAATTTTGCTAAGGCGTTCTTGCTTCCTAATGACACATGTCTTATACTTTTATGATACAATTGAACACTTTAGATAGGATTCATCTTGTGTATAAAAATATTCTTTAGACATGAATATCTTTAATTTATTTTTAAATACATAATATTTTTTAATAGATTTAACAAATTCAGGCAGAGATTAAAATAGTTTTACTTGCGAAAATGATACGCATTTCTCCTAACATTTATATTTGTGGTTGTGGGTTTGAAGCATATTCCTTATCCTTTTAATTATTATGGGTTATTCTTTTTTCGTAAAATAAATTCCTGTTTTGTTTAACAAACAATATTGTTTCGTAAATATATATCTAAGATAAAATCATTATTTTTAGCAGATTTCCGTTGAGGGGAAATCAGATATTGAGGACGTACTCAGGACGCGATTTTCGAAATTTTTCTTCAAATGTCCATCGATCCTACCCAGGAGATGACGAAAATGAGGTCCGTTCAAAATTATATATATATATATATATATATATATATATATATATATATTTGTCTGTTAACGCTCTAGCGGTCGCAATTTTTGTTTGATCCTTACCAAACTCCATATTTAAACGTTTTATGCAAAAAATCAGATCAAGTTCAATTTTATTCAATTTATTTATTAATGGACACCACATCGAAGGTGATTTGCCCTTTCAAAAGTAATAACAGGTAACAATAACAAAAAACATACCTTAACAGCAAGTAACAATAATAAATACCTTAACAACAAATAATAACAAAAATACCTTAACAGCAAGTAACAATAATAAATACCTTAGCAACAAGTAATAATAACAAATTCCTTAGCAAAAAGTAATAATAACAAATACATTAACAACAAGGGACAATAATAAATACCTAAACAACAAGTAATAATAACATATACCTTAGCAACAAGTAATAGTGCCACATAACTTAGCAATAATACTAATTATAACAAGTACCAAAAAAAATAAAAAAAATACATATACAGTTGGTGGATGATTAATGCATGTTAAATGTTATCATATATTTCAATTTTGTGTAATTATGAGAATATATTGTTAATAGTTCCGTCAATAGTTCTTGTAAGTCGTAGGGGAAGTCCTGGTTTTGTCGTTTTCGGCATTCTGTCAGTATATGTCTTATCGTCAAGGGAGTGTTACAAGTTGAGCAAGTAGGTCTGTCAGTCTTTGTCATTAAGTATGAGTGTGTTAATTTAGTGTGGCCGATTCTAAGTCTCGAGAGAACTACTTCTTCTCTCCTAGAGTATCTGAAACTTGATGGCCACATGCAAATAGTGTTCTTTATAGCTCGAAGTTTGTTGTCAGTACTTGTGTTAGATCAAGTTCGTTAATGGCTGAAATCGGACTAGTGGGAGGGGAGGTTTAGAGGGGGGGGGGATTTTCGTAAATTCGAAATATCTCCGTTACCATACGTCGGATCAAAAAAATGTACAGAACCAATCTTATTTTAAATTAAATTTACCATAAATATTGCTATATACATTTATTCTCTATCCTAAATATTAACCGAGATATTTGCATTTTTAATAAATTTGGGCCGATAACGGATGACAGTTTCCCGCCAAAAGCTAGTTCGGCCCTTTGCCGTAACTGTTCGGCTTTCGTATGGAGATTTCTCTTTTAGATAACTTCACATGGGAAATCTGCTTAGTTTACGCAGCCCCTGCGTGACAGACTTTTGATTTCTTACAGAGTGGCCGACAGGAGTCTCTCCGATTTCTGTGGAATTTAAAATTTATTAGCATCCTTCTGCAATTTCAATACTAAAATATGTTTTTTTTTTTTTTTAGTTAGCCCAATTTGTAACTTCATAAGTTAACCGACTGTGGAAATGTGCAGAGTATATTGTCAGATATTTTCCATTGAAAGATACATCGTAACTCATTTTGATAAGAATAAAACCGATTTTAGTTATCAATGTTACCAACGGTCTTAGAATTATGGTAATGGCGTTTCCATTAATAATAAAGACATAATTGATAACGTAAATTTTACCCTAAGATGGTATACATCAATTCCTGTGGAACAAACACAAGTTCTTAACCGTGGAAAGAAAGCAGAAAGTCTATAAAATAAATAAATAAATTTTTTTCTGCAACAGTACACATTAATAAAATACTAATTTATGAGCCAGGAGGACACACAATTCATACACATATATTAAAATCTATATACGAGATTTGTGAATACAAACCAGATTTATGAAACGCTAAGAATTACGTAATGAGGTAAATTGCTGGCCTATCAAAACTAGAGATCGTGCTGGAATATAATGCACAATTCACCCCCCAGGGGGGGGGGTAATGTTTTTTTTTTTCCTTTTTCCTCAGACCGTAGAAGATGGTAGCCAGAGAGATTGGATATCACACATCCCTATGGCCTAGGGCTATGCTCTCCCCTAGTATTGTTGCCCTAAACGTCTGGGTCTTCATCTATGCCTCATCAGGGCAGAAGCAGTTAAAGGAGTAACTGCAGCCATCATCAAGTTTTATCACAGCTAACAGTAACTTTTTTTATGTTCTTATTTCCTTTTTGCGCCTATTCCAACTTTTATTTTTTATAAAAGTTAATTCTGAATTAAGATGAGTTCTATGAACACCAATAAGCCAAAACGCTTAGTTTATATTCTATAGATACGTGTTTTTGTTTTTTGCTTTATTTTTGGAGAATTTCAAACACTTTATATAACTGGGTCTAAAATAAACGGAATTCCGTTTAAGAGATTTGTATTTGTACGTTTTAAGAATTATTTATATTATCATTCTTCTTAATCCTTTTCGAAACATTAGCATGTATGAGAAAAACATGTTTTCCACGGAAATGCTTTCCATGAGCAATCTATATAACGGAAATTCTTCTAGGCCTAATTATAATCATGAAACGTTTAGC
The DNA here is from genome assembly GCA_019009955.1 of Riptortus pedestris. Lineage (NCBI taxonomy): Eukaryota > Metazoa > Arthropoda > Insecta > Hemiptera > Alydidae > Riptortus > Riptortus pedestris. The sequence goes on along the minus strand of CM032231.1, from coordinate 90,788,921 downwards.
TTTTCGTATCAAGTATCATTCGAATTTTTATAAATACGTTTTCATCAACTCAGGTTATTTTCTTCTTCATTCCCTAGCTGGTTGCCGCATTACGTAATATACTTGAGAACTGATATGAGTGTTGGTTCTAAGAGCTTTAGCACAGGTTACATTTGGATAAAAAACTTTATTTTTGTCAAAAATATTACTAGATATTTTTTTCTTGGACACATTTAATAAAATCCTTCGGAATTTTTGGTGAAATGCTTTTTCTTTCACCATTAATTAAAGGAAAACTGGGCTAAAACTCATAATGATTATTAACTTCCTTCAAAAGTCAAGCTACCTTTCCCTAACCGTTATAAAAATGACATCTGTTAAAATTATGTATAGTGCCACTTACATATTATATAATATATCATTAGCCACGCATTTTCAAGTTAGGTTATAATCACATGATTTTAGAAATACTTCTGAGTTATTAGTTTAATAACTGTTAAAATTTATTACTTTCCACAGCTGTTATGACTTACTTAATGCAATATTGTCAAGTATGAGGGTTTATTGGCCATCAAAATAATGTTATTTTTCTTAATTTTATACTTGTAATAAATGTGGTTCAGTTTCTCTCAAAACTTTCTTTTATCAATATTTATAATAGTTTATTAGTAAGAGTTTTATCACTGGTATTTCTAAAATCATGTGATTATTACCTAATTTGAAATACGGGGCTAATGTAAAAAAGACCCTATATTTGTGTGTATGTGTGCGCTTGCGTGTTGTGTGTGTGTGTGTGTGTGTGTGTGTCTGTGTCTGTCTGTCTGTCTGTCTGTCTGTGTGTGGTATTTGTTTTTCATATGTTTCAAAAAGATTTTTTATAGATGATTGTACGAAATTTGTTTAGTTAATGGAAATGCTTAACGCTAGTGACGGGTGATTTTCTCATATCTATATTTTGTTTTGGTATCATTATTTAATCCTTTGAAATTTCTTTCTGACTATTTACTAAGGAGCACGGAAAATGTTTGTCGTTTTTCCCTCCACATAAAGGATAAGTGGTTCATTAGGGATACCAAGTCTCCAGGTAATGTTAAGAAAACCAGGATTCACAATAATTTCATGTGAATGCGAGAGTTTTCTTTATAGCTGAGCGCATTACGTAACAGCTTTATCCTTGAACCAAATAAATAACCATTATATTTCAACGTTATATTATGCTGTATCTAAGAAAATGCCATTATATATGTTTTGTAAGTTGTTGTGTACTTAGTTATTTTAAAACTTGATTTCGGTAAGCAGAACTGAAGAAATCAATCTATTGAAGTACGCAAACTTATGCACTCTAAAGTTTCGAAGTTTTCAGAGCACGGAATACATGGAAATTCAGAAATGAAGATGTAATCAGGTTAATATAATTTATGTATTTTAGTTTTACATTTTTTGTGTTATGTGGAGTAATTAATTATTTTAATGACATCGGTTTAAATAATGTAACCATTAATATGAAACTAACTAAATGTGGCATGCATAGTCTGAATTTACTCTGATAGGCTTTTTTATCAGTGGTACGACAAAGGGTCACCATACATTTTCGGGGCTTCATTGGCACCTCTTCAGGGGCTAAAATGCAAAAATAATAATAAAATGTTTAAAACTCTAAATAATTAATATAGTGAATTAACATTATATTGCATCATAATCTAAATAACCTAACAGTAAAAAGTCCGTCACGCAGGTGCATCGAAAACCAAACAGATTTCCCTCGTGATGCTTAACAATAGATACATCTATATAATGATAACACAAGAGCCCCGAAAACATCAAGTGAAAAAATACAAATGATAATAAGAAGCCTCCAGACGGGAAGCACCTGAAACGTAAACAAACAGGCGTTGTTAACTTCTCACAGGAAAGGAAAATAATACGAAAATATATCAGAATATAACATATAATTTTTTTTTAAACTACTTACTACTGTAAGTACTACCTAGTACTGTAATTTATAATGGATCAGAAATTTTTTTATTTCAATCAATAAAATTTTAGTAGTACAAGAACTTAAGAAGGGGGGGGGTCACTAGGACATATTTGCATTTACCTCGTATAATAAAGGTCTCTGGAAAAAAAATATATGGTATTTAATCTTCGAATAATGCGGTGTATTTCATAATAGAGTGTTGTTTATGTAGCATGAGCAGAAGAGGGGGTTTGCTGAAGGCTGAAAACTGGAAAAAGCAAATATATCGGATAATATTCAAGATAAGGAATAAATGTATATAACAATATTTATTGTACATTTAATTTGCAATTGGTTTTATACAATTTTTTTATCCGACGTATTGTAACGGAGTAATATTTCGAATTTTGGAAAATCCCCTCCCTCTTAACCCCCCTCCAACTGGTCCGACATCAGCCATTATCGACCTGATCTGTCTTTTTTACATAAAACGTTTAAATGTCGAGTTTGGTAACAGTCAAACAAAAATTGCGACTGGTAGAGCGTTATCAGACAAATTTATATATAAAATTTTGAACGGACCTTATTTTCGTCATATCCTGGATTGATGGACATATGAAGACATTTTTCGAAAATCACGCCATGAGTACGACCTCAATAACTGATTTCCTTTAAGGGAAATCTGCTCATAAAATCTAATACTTTCATACCTGAATAATTTAAGCGGATCTGACCTGCTCGAATGCTGATCAAATACTAAGTAAGCTTCACCAGGTGGTAGACAATGCCAAACATGGCGGGACTTGATCAGCTGATAGAGTGAAAATATCACTTTATTGATTAATTGAAAAATTGTAAATATCTAATACACAAAATATGTAATACATAATGTAAAATATTCTGGGGATACTCAAACAAAGTAGAAACTATACTAATTCGAATTAAAGACTTCAAGCATACGAATAAAAAGTACGATGCATATGAAAATGAAATACAGTCTATGGGAGCTCAAATATAGAGGAAATCTCGAATAATACGAAAACATGTTGCTAGCTCACATAGAAATGAAAATAAATCTACGTTAACAGACCATGCTATTAATGTTTATCACCTGATTGATTTTCTAATGTAGTCAAAGTAATGTATGAAGAGAAGAATACATTTAAAAGGAAAATAAAAGAGTATATATATATATATATATATATATATATATATATATATATATATATAAAATTGTAACCTCTGTCTGCACATTCATTTTTTTCGCGAAATTTCACGATAACTTTTCGTTTCACATGTCATAGACACCATAACTGCATTTTGTTTCTTTCGTGTCTGTTTGTTTGTTACCTTTTCACGCATAAACAGCTGAACCGAATTTTATGAAACTTGGTATGTATATTACTACTAACCCAACTTAGATTTAAGGCTAATATTCTCTGAGACCAAGAGGAGAAGGGGTTATAAAGGAGGCCTAAAATTAAAAATAGCGATATTTCGTTTCCTATTGGTTTTTCGACAAATATGAACATAAAAAAGTCGTTTATTTTGTTATTTAGAGTAACTTTTCTTATATACACTTTCGTCGTATACTGAAGTATAAAGGATTTATACGCTAAACATTATAGTGGGAGTCAACAATTTTATTTGGCACAAAAGACTCAATCGAACTAAATAAAACTCGGTACGCGTATTAGCACTAACGCCTTCATTATAACAAGCCAGACCAACATTTCTAGGGATGGGCTGGAGTGGGGGTTATAAGGGAGGCCTGAAATTAAAAATAGCAATATTACGTTTGCTATTGGTTTTTCGGAAAATGTTCATATCACAAAAGTTGTTTACTGTGTTATTTAGAGTAACTTTTGTTATGTACACTTTTGTCGTATACATAAGTATAAACGAGATATACGCTAAAACCTTTAGCGGAAGTCAACAATTTTATAGGGCGGAAAAAACAACCGACTTAAACAAAATTCGGTATGTGAATTAGCATCCTCTCCTCCATGAAAATAAACTATGTTAACATTTCTGTGGAAGACACGGGGGGAGGGGGGGGGGTATCCGGGAAGCCTGTTATCTCATGCACATTACAGAAGGTTTTTATTTGTTATTTAGAATAACTTTTGATGTATCCACTTTTGTCGTTTAACAAAGTATAAACTGGGTATTCGCTAAAACTATAGCGGGGGTAACCAATTGTATTAGTATTAATTAATGTTTATTTGTTATAAGCGTAATATTGCTGTTTTTCGACTTATATGGTAGTTCTATGTATAATTCGTATTAGTGAGGTTATAAATCTCAAGCGGAAGGGAAAGTCGCACGGAGGCCCGCCCACACAGTTAACTGTATTAACTTATTTCCTGTTAAATGCTGGCACTATTGGTATTTCTTTCTACTTATAACCGACTATTTCTAAACTATGTGTGCTCGGAGTGGGTTTGACAGAAAATATGTGCATTATAGATACTATTACAAAATAAATGCTATCCATGATCATGATTAGAAGTATTCACGGTGTGTCCAACAGTAGAGCGGGATTGATTGGGAACTCATTTTCATTTACTCTTTGTAATTAAATTTTCTATTCTATAAGTCCCCACAGTTACCCTTATGGAAAAATAATACGCCCAGACAGGAAGTATAATTGTACACATTGAAGCCTTGCTATAAAAATACCCTCAATATTCAGCTAGTATATATATACTACAAATCCGGTAACAAGAAAACAGATTAAAAATATTTAATGGTATCTTCCATTATTCCATTAAGCAATAAAGTAATACATTTGATTTATGTTCAGCTGGCTCGGTTCCACCAAACTGGATGAACCCACATCAATTGTTTAGGTATTTAAATGTTTAACGTTATTGTTATGACACAATATTATGTTAATTGACTATTATATTTCTTATGTGCTTAATTTTTTTTTAAATTTACATTGTTATATTTTAAAACATATCAGCGCCTGAAATGGCCCTTAAGGAATTGAATATTGTTTTCAAAGTGCACATAGACCAATTTAGAGTTCAAAATTAAAACTGGTTAACGAAAGTTTCAGAAATCGTACTATTTTATGTATTTATGAATTTCTGTCATAAACATGCCTTTATTAACTGTTTTTTAATGACCATTTATCAAACAAAACTGCAACATATTTAGTTTTAGATAGTTAAGAACACAGTCGCATAATTACTGTCTTGGAAAGGGCTGCTCACAATTGAATGGGATTAACTTTACAATTAAGGATTACAATATTCTATACCGAGATATCCATTGTGTTATTATTTTCTGGCTTGAGGTCCCGAATATGGAAATAAACATTTCTTTCGCAAACCAGCAGAATTAAATTGAATGATTTTCATCCACATTATGGGCACTCGTGCATACACGCCAACGAAGGCACGCACTCATACACTCAAATACATTCGAGTGTCATACTTTAAAAAATCGCAAAATGTATTCTATTAGAAGTTATATATATATATATATATATATATATATATATTTATATATCTGAGAGAGAGAGAAAGTGTGAGAGAAAGAGAGAGAGAGAGAGAGAGAGAGAGAGAGAGAGAGAGAGAGAGAGAGAGAGAGAGAGAAGTATTGGGATGTTGGGTTTCGTTTTCCGAGATTGTAAATAAAACATTATTTATTCGCGGGTGTTCACAAACATTTTTAGATCTGAACAACTTATTTATTTCAGTTTTTAAATGTAAACAATGCCACTGTTAGTGAAAGCCATGCAACAATGAAAGAAAAAAAAAATCTTTGTCACCCTAACGAATTGTCCTTCAGTGGAGAGTGATTTTCAAAAGGGAATGTTTAATAGAAAATCCACATGATGCATTTCAATTTTCCTTTTATGTGGCACAGTCAGTCCTCTACACAAATGGACAGGTGTGCATGGACACTTCATCTCCAACGTCACTTCCCCTGCACTCTATATTTGAGTGCGAATTCTGGTATTCTCACAAATAATATTGGCTGTGTTAATTGAATTTTTATTGAGTAGCAGTTATAAAAAATATCCACAGTGCAATGTTTGATACATTAGGAAATCGATCTATTATTCCATAATATTAAAAAGAATTCAATCGAGCAACTACTTAGTAACCTTATAAACATGCTAGAATGACACAATAATCACATCATATCTAATCCTATTCAAAAATACAAATTGTTATTCTAATAAAAAAAAATGAAAAAATAAAGAAAACAAAATGTAACTTTGTCAAACATTTTGCAAAATATAATACATTCTCATTCAGCACATATAGTCGAAGGTATTTTTGTTTGTATAATTTACACTCACACAAATTCTTGTTTGATTGCAGACACTAATAATAATAATGAAATTACCACCCCCAAGAGCGATAATAGACCATGAGTGCCGATGACACATTTTTCACTTAAATAACGTATTAACTTAATTAAACTTCTTTCCTTTAATACTCTATACATATAATAAAGTCCATCATTCAGGGGCTGTGTTAATTAAACAGATTTTCTCCGTACCTAACGTATTTTCATTTATCTCAAAACGCAAACGTCCCTGAGAACAATATTTAGGATTCAAATAAAGTGATTCATAACATAAAAGGATATTGTTAATATGATATGAGTAGGAGTGGGCGTTTACTAAAAAACAAAAACTTAAAAATGCAAATATCTCGGTTAATAATCAAGATAGTGAAACAATGTACATAACAACATTTATAGAACATTATATTTTCAATAAGATTGGTTCTATAAAATTTTTCGATCCTACAGGTAATAACGGAGATATTAAGAATTTTCGAAATTCTCCCCTCTAAACCCACCCTTCCCCTGGTCCAGTTTCAGCCGTTAACGAACTTGATCTTTCTTTTTATATAAAACGATTATATATCAAGTTTTGTAACTATGAGACAAACGTTACGACCGCTTGAGCGGTAAGGGGAATATATATATAAATTTGAACGGACCTCATTTTCGTCATCTACTAAGTAGGATTGATGGACATTAAAGGGAAATCGGCTAAAAGCTATCTAGCCTAATGAATAACTTGTAATAATACTTATAACGAATAAACCCCTTTTAAAGAATATTAAACAGGTAATTATTCGGAATCTATACTTTTGTATTATTGTTGAAATCAATTAGAGGCATAAGAAAATAAATTATATTTTATAAACTTGTCAAATAAACTCTAAAATAATAAATGTCCCTTCTCATTATCAATATATATCTAAAGGTATTGTTTCCTATAGAGTTCTAGAGAGGAATATTCGAACAATAAGTGTTTTACTCTGTTAAAAGTAAATCGAAGACGAACATCATGTTGTACTGTACATTGATTTTTTCCGCAAAATTTCACGATAACTTTTCGTTTCACGTGTCATAGACACCATAACTGCATTTTGTTTCTTTGGTGTCTGTTTGTTTGTTTGTTACCTTTTCACGCATAAACGGCTGATCAACTTAGACAACAGGAATGGGGGTTATAAGGGAAGCCAGAAAATAAAAATAGCAATATTTCGTTTCCTATTGGTTTTTCGGCAAATATATACTTAACAAAAGTTGTTTATTTTGTTATTTAGAGTAACTTTTGTTATATACACGTTTTTCGTATACCGAATTATAAACGAGATATACGCTAAAAACTACAGAGGAAGAGAACCATTTTATTTGGGACAAAAGACCCAACCGAAATGAATAAAACTCGGTATGTGTGTTAGCACTAATGCTTTCATTATAACAAGTAATACCAACATTCCTAGGGACGGGCAGGAGTGGGGGTTGTAAGGGAGGCCTGAATTTAAAAATAGCGGTATTTCGTTTTCTATTCGTTTTTCGGCAAATATGAACATAACAAAAGATGTTTATTTTGTTATTTAGAGTAACTTTTGTCATATTCATTTTTGTCTTTTAACAAAGTATAAACGAAATATACACTATAAACTAAAGCGGGAGTCAACTATTTCATTGGGCGCTAACGATTTAACCGAACTTAAAAAAACTTGGTATGTCAATAAGCATAAATTCTTCCATGGTTATAAGCTATATTAAAATTTTTAGGTTAGAACGAGAGTGGGGGTTATAAGGGAGAACTGAATTAAAAATTCGCGATTTTTCATTGTCTATTTGTTTTTCGACAAACATGCACAAAACAAAAGTTGTTTACTTTGTTATTTAGATTAACTTTTGTTTAATACATTTCTCCTGTCTGGAGCAAGTAATTTTAGTAGAAACATTGATATGCTCAAAAACTCTTTCCAATATACATTACGAGGTACCTCACGTGGAAAAATTAATTCAAATCTATGTTAATATTTTCTTCTTAATAATTGAAATCTATGCATAATGCACAGGAGACGGGAAATATGACCATATGGGGGACAATGAAGTCTTACATAAAGAAATTAATTTTATTATTAAAAAATCCACACCAACGATTGGTATAAACCCTAAACACTGGGACGGGTAAATGTCAAAATCTTGAGGAATGTAAAGCCTTGCCAAAAAAATACCATCACCATTAAGACTCAAATCAATTCCCGGGCGAAGCCGGGTATCTGAGCTAGTCTGCTATATATTTGTTAATGTTATGGACAATATTTCTGTCGGATTGTTTTAAGTAGACCTCACTAATGATTCTTAATTAACTTCTCTGCTTTCTCATAGGAACGTAAAATTTCAAGTAATTTTCTGGTTGGGGGAAAGAATAGCCAGAGGTACGTCTACAAAGGTGTCTGTAAGTGGAATTGATCACCTTTTGAGAATATGTTACTAGACACCTTTTCTAAAATATCATTTTTGTTTTAATTAATATTATGGGGTGAAAAATAACGCAAAAATGTCCATCAATAAATTTAGGAGCAGCAAGTTTTTAGCAGGTTTCCCTTCAGGGAAATCAGCTATTGAGGTTGTACTCATGACGGAATTTTCGACATTTTTCTTCAAATGTCCATCGATCCTACCTAGTAGATGACGAAAATGAGGTCCGAAAATATATATATATATATTTGTCTGTTACCGCTCTAGCGGTCGCAATTTTTGTTTGATCGGTACCAAACTCGTTATTTAGTCTTTTTATGTAAAAAGAAAGATCAAGTTCGTTAACGGCTGAAATCGGACCAGTGGGAGGGGGGGTTTAGAGGGGAGGATTTTCGAAAATTCAAAATATCTCCGTTACTATACGTCGGATCGAAAAATTGTATAGAACCAATCTTATTACAAATTAAATTTACTATAAATATTGTTCTATACATGTATTCTCTATCTTGAATATTAACCGAGATATTTGCATTTGTATTCTGAGTGTGATCGGCAGGGGTCGGCTATGTTCGGGACGTTCATCCGAGAGCTCTGGTGGCTGTTTCCATAACTACACGTCCCTCTTGAATAGGTTTAGAGATACCTTACTACAACAGTTGTTATTTTGCAGATTTATCTAGTGTATAACTTCACGTGGGAAATCTGCTTAGTTTACGCAGCCCCTGCGTGACGGACTGTTTAGCCCCTGTGTAGTTTCTGAAAGCTCTTTCGAGGCAATCGATGTTCTAGCACCGCTGATATTTTCTTTTAAAAGTAAATATTCAATTGTAGTGATCTACAAATACGGAAACAGATATATTTGGGTCGGTGGAATACAAATGTGCTTGAGAGAAATTTATTAATGGTGGCCCATATATAATATAATTTTGGCGGCCATGGTTTTGGAGAAGCGGGATTACCCGAAAGGGAAGATATGCCGATTACTGGATTAAGAAGGCCCACTCCCGGAGTTAGCAAGGGATCTATAAATTGTGGCTGGCCAACAATGGCTATTCTCCTTCCCTATACCGGACATGTTTTATTCGAATATCTCAAAAGGTTTCTGTGTGTCTCCAGCATCTCTGAAATTCAAAGAAACTGGCACAAATTAGACATCAGACCTGTATTGTTTGGGATGTTATAAGTTTGACAGGTTTAGTTGCATACAATAGGTACATCATATGTCAAGAAATATGGGTAGTTAACATTCAAAGGACGAAATCCATTTGAATTTAAGACAAACACTGACCAACCGTCTATACAAAGAATACACTAAAATAATTGAAGAGTTGCTAGCAAAAACCCTACTAGTCAAAAAAAGTCCGGGGCTGCGTAAACTAAGCAGATTTCCCATGTGAAGTTTAGCAATAGAGAAATCTGCATACTGGTAACACAACACCACCTTGAATAAATACAAACGGTAATGAGAAATCTTTCAGTTATGAAGGTAAGGTATGGTTAGAAACGACGTGTTAGAAGCTTCCACCAGAGCCGAACAGTTACGGAAACGGCCGAACTAATCCGAACGATACAAGACCACGTCCCCCAGACCATAAGAATGCAAATATCTCTGTCAATATTCAAGATAGAGAATAAATGAATATAGGAATATTAATAGTAAATTTTATTTGCAATAAGATTCGTTTTATACAATTTTTCGATCCCATGCATAATAACGGAGATATTTGGAATTTTCGAAAATCCCCCCTCTAAACCCCACTCCCTCTGGTCCGCTTTCAGCCATTAACGAACATGATCTGTCTTTTTACATAAAACGGTGAAATATCGAGGTTCGTAACCATCAAACAAAAATTGCGACCGCTAGAGCGTTAACAGACAAATATATATATATATATATATATATATATATATATATATATATATAAATATATAATGTTGAACGGACCTCATTTTCGTCATCTCCTTGGTAGGATCGATGGGCATTTGGAGAAATGTTTTGAAAATCGCGTCATGAGTACGACCTCAATACCTGATTTCCCTTAAGGGAAATCTACTAAAACTGAAAAATTAGTTTGAGGTGCCATTATGTAGATTACAGTATTACACATATACTGATTCAATTGAAATCGTCAAAAACACTTTACGTCGGAATGTTTCCGGAATTAAAAATATGGCGATTCCGCGAAACCCCACTAGCCAGGAAGGCTTCGATTAAGGACGTCCTACAACTTGCTGACTACCTGGAACATCCTGCAAGCAAGAAGTATTACACATACTGTTTGCCCTACCTGCAGCACCCGACTCACCTTGTCTTCACTACTAAACTGAAAACGATGACAATAGTGACGGATATGAAGATTGATTTTTCCAAATTATTGTACACGTTATTCAACATTTTGCATCATAATTTTTCTTAAATTGATCATTTCTCTTGTTACAATGATTAAATCATATAAACAAGTGCCTGATAATGTTATATTTCTTCTACCTGATAATGTTATCTACATGATATTTGACTTTAAGGTTTTTGTTGGATTCTACCGAAAACCCCATTAGTCCTGAACATTCTTGTTACCCATTGAAAGAGGATATATTTTATCATCTGTAAATTAGTGTAGATTACATTCCTGATCTCCAAGGAGTTTATTAAAAAAAGTATCAAAATTTTATTCCCACATGGAAGGAATAAGGATAAACGGTTTTTTAATTTACCAAAACAGTGTTTTTTTTTAAGAAGAATAAGATTTTCTTCAAAGCAATTATTAGTTGTGCCATTCTGTTGGTCTTTTATATGTATTATACTAAGTTTTAGCAAGGCAGAAATATGGAATGCTATGCGGGACAGCGTCATCTGTAAGATTTTCGGTCACGTGGCAAATCTTCTTTTAGCAGATTTTCCTTAAGTGTAATCAGCTATCAAAACGCGAATTTGAAAAAGTTCTTCCAATGTTCAGCGGTCATACCTAGGAGATAATACCCCTACAATTATTGACAATAAGCTGTTATATCATGAACCACTTTATTCGAAGTTAAAATACCAACTTTTATATTCATTGAACATTCACTGTGAGAGATACGTACATGGGCATGGGATGAGGCCGACAATCAAAATATTTTTTTGTATTGATTGGAATATGTTTATTTGATTTATACAATAAACGTTATTTAATCGTTTCATTTAACACTAAAGCGCGTTATTTAACACCGAGTAACACACACATTAGTATTTTATGGTTACCCGGGCATACGAACAATATGGAAAGTACAGACATCGACAGATTAGCAAAGTGTACCGTAGAGAAACCAGACATTGACATCAACACTACAAACCACCAAGACACATTAGCCGAATACACTAAGGAACTACAAGAGAAGTGGCAGCTATCTTGGGATAACACAAACGACAATAAACTAAGACAAAAGAAAGAAACAGTTAAGGTATGGCCATCAAATATCAGGAGCACACAAAGAAAGGAAGTTATGTTGACCCGTTTGCGCATTGGCCATTCCTTGCTGACCCAAAGACACTTTATGACAAACAAGGACAAACCGACTTGTAGATATTGCAACGAAACTATAACTGTACATAACAAATAGACTAACTGTCGACGAAGAGACAATTTAGACATTCCACATGACTTACAGGAACTTTTGACCGATAACAGTAATTACATAGACTCAGTCATTAAACATCTAAAAGACATTAATATATACAACTCACTATTTTATACGATTTTTACACACAACTCTTCACTTTTTCCCTACATTAGCAGGGTGTATACACTTTTTATTTTATTTTTATTTTATTTTTTTGTTTCCCTTTTCTTTTATTGGTTTTCTCATTTCCTTATTTTTTTTTATTTATTTAATTTTTCTTTCCCTCCCCCTTCCATACTTACATTTTCATTTAAATTATTTTCATTACCCCGATGTTTCTATATACAATATCGTTCGCCTCATTTTTTTTTGCATTTCGTTTTTTTAGTACACTTGAATAATGAGTAAATCGCCGGGGTTGAGAAACGCTTTTAAATAAATAAATAAAAATGAAAAAAAGTGCATAATCATTAAAGCCTGAAATCGAACCAGGAATAGGTAGAGAGGGGAATTCGATAATTCAAAATATCTCAGTTCATCCCATATCGAAACTTTTTATAGAACCAATCTTTTTAAACTATTATTCATGATCTATAAGTATTATTCAATGCATTTTTATATATCTGAAATATTAAGAGAGTTATTCCTTATTTTTTTTTCATTCCTCAGTAGACCCCGGACTTCAAGTCATCAGAATATTTCTTAGAAATAGAATAGAAACTACATCGTGAAAAGATATCAATAATGTGTGATACCAACACTTGGTAAATCTACTTAGTTTACTCTGTCCCTTTGTGTGTAGGACTTTTCCAAGAATACTCCGAGGCGGTGTAGTTTTTTTCTGCTTAAAGTTCTCTACGTACATTTCACGTCACGGTAATCCTTTTCTCTTCTTATCAGTATGAGCACCGCAAGATACAACCCTATAGGTCTTCGTACAAGAGTTATATAGCCAATTAAGGGAAAATTAGTGATAAAGAGTCTGTTTTTGAGCAATTAATTTTATTTATTTCGATGTCATTTCAAATGACTGGCGTTCATAAACTCTAACATTTACAACTTAAAGGTTGTAGGCAATTCCACTTTATAGAGCAATAAATCAAAGTCAGACATATAACCAGAAAATACGAGGTGGGTATTATTTGGGTTTTATTCAGGGTGTAAATATGAATATAATAGCTGGCTCATTATTGACCCCCGAGGAAAGCCTCGTTTCGATTGTCTGCCATTTGGAAGTCATTTTAAACCCATTATCATCATCCATTTCTACTTTTTTGATCTCATTACATAAACATAACCGATGTATCTGATCAGAAATAGCACTTATTGTATGTTTTATTAACTATTTATCATTACCATTTTTCCTTTGTATAGTTTGTGTACATTATATATATATATATATATATAGAGAGAGAGAGAGAGAGGAGAGAGAGAGAGAGGGAGTGAGAGAGAGAGGGAGAGAGAGAGAGAGATAGAGAGAGGGAGAGAGAGAGAGAGAGAGAGGGGGAGAGAGAGAGAGATGGAGAGAGAGAGATAGAGAGAGGGAGAGAGAGAGAGAGAGAGAGAGAGAGAGAGAGAGAGAGAGAGAGAGAGAGAGAGAGAGAGAGAGAGAGAGAGAGTGAGAGAGGGAACAAAATATCGAATTTGGTATGTGTATGTATATATATATATATATATATATATATATATATATATATATATATATATATACAGTTTTGAATAGACCTCATTTTCGTCATCTACTAGGTAGTATCGATGGACATTTGAAGAAAAACTTCAAAAATCGCGTCATGAGTACGACCTCAATAGCTGATTTCCCTTAAGACCGACTAACAAATATAGTAATACTATAGAAACTGCCGTAAAAACTCACTAATGCTGTGTTTTGCAATATGACTTTACTGATGAGCAAACCTTTTTATAATACGGGCTTATTCCGGATCTCTAACTAAAAACATATCCGTATGATAGAAGAGGATTTTGGTGTTTAGTATGTTCTTTTAGTTTGTCAGTTACAACACGAACTTTTTACGGAGAATACAAACAGGATTCAACTGACCGTGTAAGGAGTTGAACAAGAACCATTAATATTAATCTTGGTGTAAGTAAACCCTCTCCTTTCTTGGAGTTTGAATATGTGAAGGCAGTATGTTGAAACTTTTGAGGGAGAGATATGAAATCCTCTGGTTGGGAAAAATAAAACTATAAATCTTATAATCTTAAACTTTTCTAGTCGGATTGATTCAAGGAAATGTTGATACAGTTATGAACTTTTCATCGCTAAGAAGGCTGGTTACATATCGCTGGCTAAAGTAATAAATGTTGCAGTTTTACCTCTAAAACTGTTTCCGGAAGTTATTGAGTGGGCCCACTTATTCTCTCTCTCTCTCTCTCTCTCTCTCTCTCTCTATATATATATATATATATATATATATATATATATATATATATATATATATATATATATATAAGACTTAAACAAAAGAATATACGCATACAAGTTTGATGGATCAAAATGACTTTCTGGAACTTTGGGAAACAATCTCGCTGATTTACCATCAAAATCAGACTCAAAAGGTACCAAATTTCCAGAATGTTAAACAAAATCTCGCTTAAAACACAATTACTAACATAAACAATTAATAAATGGCAACAGAAATGGTATATGACTACGAAAAGACAACACCTAAAATTATTTATTCCAGACATTAAAGAGTATTTAGGACAAAAATTAACATCAACAGACTATGAATTGACTCAATTTTTAACAAGACACAGAACTACAAACTCTTACTTTAATCGTTTTGGCCTGGCATATCAACCAAACAGTTACTGCGACACTACTACTGAACAGACTTACTGTCACTTGCTCTATGACTGTAGCCTAATAACGGACCAAAGACAAGAATTTAAAACGAAAGGAAAACGGCAAAAAAACAATTGGCCTGCTTAGGAAAACGAAAGAAATGTATGAATTATTTAAAGCTCCACAACTGTTAATTTAATTATTTAATTTATCAATGAAACCTATATTTGTTTTTCTAATGTTTCTGTTGTAATTAATTTTATTTTACAAATAATTTATACATTGTATTTTTAATATGTACCAAGCAAATGATTGTACGGGATGTGTGGCAAATAAACTCCCTTCCAATAGGGTTACTTCAGGAAGTACTTTATTGTTAGATATCACGAGGGAAATCTGCTTAGTTTACGCAGCCCCTGCGTGACGGACTTTTTAATTCCCGAAACAGACCGACGAGAGGTGTTTTTGACGATTTCGATTGTATCAGTACATGAGAAATACTGTACACTACATAATTGTACTCAAACTCATTTTTCAGTTTTTTTTGACTAATAGAGTTTTTGCTAGGAACTCTTTAATTTTTGTTCTGAACATTTTATCCTAGATTAAATATTACACCAGTTACTCGGGCTCTCTAATATTATCGAAAATTCGAGTATATTTGGGGAAATAAAAAGTCCGTCACGCAGGGGCTGCGTAAACTAAGCAGATTTCCCACGTGAAGTTATACAATAGAGAAATCTCCATACGAGAGCCGAACTGTTACGACAAAGGGCCGAACTAGCTTTTGGCGGGAAACTGTCATTCGTTACCTGCCCAAATTTAATAAAAATGCAAATATCTCGGTTAATATTCAAGATAGAGAATAAATGTATAAAACAATATTTATAGTAAATTTAATTTAGAATAAGATTTTTTTTTTACAATGTTTTGATCCGACGTATGGTAACGGAGATTTTTCGGATTTTCGAAAATACCCCCCTCTAAACCCCCCCCCCCTCCCACTGGTCCGATTTCAGCCATTAACGAACTTGATCTGTCTTCTTGCATAAAATGTTTAAATATCGACTTTGGTAACGATCAAACAAAAATTGCAACCGCTAGAGCGTTAACAGACAGACATATATATATATATATATATATATATATATATATATATATATATATATATATATGTTTAAAATTTTGAACGGACCTCATTTTCGTCATCTCCTGGGTAGGATCAATGGACATTTGAAGACAATTTTTGAAAATCACGTCATGAGTACGACCTCAATAGCTGATTTCCCTTAAGGGAAATCTGCTAACACCTGTGAGTCGTCCTGTTCGTGGGAAATCTGCTTAGTGTAAGCAGCCCCTACGCGACGGACTTGAAGTTCATGTCTGAGCTTTGCTTGGGTTTGCAGAGGTCCGCTTGAGGTAGACTATCATCGAAGGAACGAACCTCTTCAAATGCATGTTTCATCTGGTTCGAGGCCATGTCCAACTATCACAGTACACAGCATTAATTGAGCTAGTGACAATGTACTAGTGAGCCGGAACACCTATACTAGATTAACTGCCTAGGTGCTCATTATTGACTGATCATATGACAACATAGTCCTTCATTGCGCATGTAATGACAACACAGCTTTCCTCGCACTGTATACCCATTCAATATATTGTCAAAATCGAATTTAATTGAAACAGAATTATATTGGCTGAAATATAAATTTTAAAAAAGGCAAAAGCTTAAGTCAATGAAATTGCATAGATTCTAGATACATGTTTTGCCCATTTTAAATTATTCCTTGAATATATAAATATTTTATGATTTTCAAGTCAATAATCAAAGACGTGGCATCATTTTCGTTTCTTTCTTTTGCGGGTGGGATTCAAGTTTATTTCATTGCGTAGCCTTCTAATTTTGTTTTCTTTAAACAAAAGTAAACTCACTCTTAGCTATTAGTTAATGCATTAAATGAACAATATTTTGGGCAATTTTCTTTATATAGTTTAACTATGGATACATTATACTTAATATATACCTAATTCAATATCAAAAATACACGTCATTCACGTTAAAAATAATCATTTGGAAAGTTCTTTCATTCCTAGAGTCTAGAAAAACTGAAGGTTTTCCCCCTTACCCGACATGATGCAGTTACTTTCGTTGTCACATTGAGTATAAAACTCCGGTTATACACGAGTGTGTATGAGGGAGATATTAGTTTTAAAAAAAAAAGCTAACTATATTTTATTTTCAATTATTTTAAATTCATTGATAAAAAATTGTAGAAACATATTCCATTTTATTTATCAATTTATTTATTTTTATTATAGTTTGTTTAATATTTCTTATTTGATTTCCCTATTATCCAATGTGACCCTTTTTTTCTTTTTCTCCTTTTTTTAGTTTTTATAATTAGTTTTAGATTCTATCTTTTGTTTCTTCCTTTATTGTGTTCGATTTCTGTTTTTTGTGTTCCATTTCTGTTTCGGTTCCACTTTTGTTTTCTATTTCTGTTTTGTGTTTCATGTCTGTTTTTGGTTTTCCATTTTGTTTTTGTGTTCTATTTCTGTTTCTTGTTTCCATTGCTGTTTTTGGTTTCCATCTCTGTTTTTTGTTGTATTTTTGTTTTTCGTGTCCAATTACTGTTTTGTGTTGCATGTCTGTTTTTCCTGTTCAATTTCTGTTATGTTGTTTTATTTTCGTTTAAATTAATTTTTTTTCGTTTTTTAATTTTATGCAGTTTTTATTCTTAACAACATCGCCACAGTTGCAAAGCTCCAAATAAATAAATAAAATTATATGAATAGGGAAATTAATTGTCATACGTTTTATATAATAACTTACTTTACAATTGTCTTCTGCGGCATATCTCCAGCAGTGTCTATAGTGTGGTAACCCACGATATTTCGCCGGTCTTCCAACCGGCTTCTGGTGGTCATGTTTTGTGTGTGCTTGTGGCAGGTTGTGGTAAAGTCGCATTAAGAGCTGCCACAAGCACACCCAAAGCATGACCACCAGAAGAAGCCGGTTGGAAGTCCGGCGAAATATCGTGGGCTACTACAACATAGACACTGCTGGAGATATGCCGCAAAAGACAATTGAAATAGATTCCCAGCGACGGAGTTTAAAACAACGAATTTACTTTACAAAAAATAAAACAACATTTTTACAAAAAAAGTCACCCTAAATTCATGCATATTTTGAAATAAAAGTCTATTATATGATAAATTATTTAAAGTATGTTGATAACATAAATTAAAACATTTTATTTATTCTATAAGTAATTTTAATATTCTAAAATAAATTAGTATAAATATATTGTTGGCTGATTAAAGGACGAAAATTATAACAGGAGAACATTCAACTGAATGATTCATTAAAAATACAAACACACACATTATATATGTATAATATCTGGTAGTTAGTAGAACTATGTTCTCACAATAGGAAGGAACTCTTAAATATACGTACATGGACTAGCCCTGAAGGCAGGTGCAAAAAATCAGATTGATCATGAACTGGTTGGTAAGAGGCTCTGAAGTTCCGTAGAAGATGGGAGCTGATGGAGACCCGACTGTATTCTGATCGTTCCTTGGTTAGAATTAAATCAACCAACGATTAAAGAATTCCAAAAATGAAAAGAACCTGTGTACAAAATAGACACAGGTAGGTTGTAGGTTTGCAAACAAAACCAAGATAAGACGAAGTACATGGTACTGACCTGGTAATCTAACTCTCAAAGGCAGGTTGAGTTTAGGGGACATAGACTTCTAAAATGAAGGAAACCTTATAACCTCGGACAGACATGTTTTCTCCAATCTTAAGATCAAGGAGAATCTCAAGAGCCATGAAACTAAAGGCCTATTACTCAATTATCTATTCTGTACTCAAGTATGAAGTGTGAGAAAAGGGCATCGACGGCACACCCGGAAACCAAGGTTGATACGTTTGAGCTAAAGGTTTTTAAAGCCATAACAGGCTCAAAGTGGAGAGGTGACTTAGGACTCTGAAGAAGGAAGACAATAGATGAGGTTAAATCTGAAACGAGACTGTAAGAGGTTACAGAGAGCGGGACATGTGGACAAGAAGAAACCCAAACGGCTCCTTATCCAAGACAATGAATGCGACAGTGGTGGGTTCCCGGGAGATCGAATATGATATAGGTTGACAGAGTGAAGAAGGAGTTCCATGTACAGGGCTGAAAGCCATCGCCCATGACAGTCAGGGGTTGGGGGGAAATCCAAGGACTTTAAAAACAACTGAAAATATTTATATAAATATGTTTGCCTGTATATATTCATGTATTTTTATATGAATTTACATTTATGTATGATGTAACATAAATGAAAACGTGCACTTTGCCCAAGAGACATGGCTGTGGCGTTGGCCGGAAAACTGGCACCTCTGGTGCTAAACGTTAATAGGACATTCTGTATGGATCTCGTAAGTTTATCTTTGACCATCAGCCTTCGTCAATATACCTTCTAGTCAATTGATGAATGATATGCTACCAAAATAATAACTCTGGAGGGGCTCTAGAGTACCAAATAGGAACTAGACGATACTTCCTTGGTACGTATATTTAAATACAGCATTATTTGTAATCCCCCCTTATGTTCTACTCTTCAATGCCACTAAAAATCGTTGTTAAGGCACTCACCTCTGCCCAGGAGTCTACTAAATTTTTTCTACGTATGATTCCACGTTCTGGAGCCATAAACTACAATTAGTAGTCGTTTTATAAATCAACAATCTTGTAACTCATGTTAACCCTCCGACAGGTGCGTCCTAGTTAATGACACACTTGGGCGCGTTGGCTACAGGTGTAGCCATTACTAAAAAATGATTTGCATAAGAAAAAAATTAAATATAATTAATTTTTATTATAAAACAATTTATTGTATACAATTTTTAAGCAATTATATTGGTGAACAAATCGAAATCAGATTTTATTGAAGTGAATAACATTTTTTTTTTTTTTTTTTAAATGAAAACACACTAATATACTGTCTATAAACAAAAAAAACTTAATGGAATTTTCTTTTATTAAAACTTATTAATGGAAAATAAAATACTATGTACAAAATATAATAAGTCCATATACAGCCCCTTTTATAAACAGTCAGGACAAATTTGCCACATATGATCTTTACATATAAATGTTTTTGTAGTTCTAGCGACATTATATTTTTGTGTTTTTTGGTCAACTAATTGAACACCAATTTTCGTTTTATTATAAAACGTGATTATGTCTGATTTTTTCTCGAAACCACTTTCTTCATCAATGGAACTATCATGATGCATTGTTGAGATTAAAATCAGCGCTTTATTCTTTTTGGTACAATATGAAACCAGTGTGCTGTTCTCTTGAAAACCAAATATTGAACTATATTGCTGACGAGTTTTATTGGGCAGAAATCCTTTTCGTATTTCTGTTCTGTTCTTCCAAACTGTGCCAACGTAAGTTAAATTTTTTTTGGAGTAACTTAGTTGCAAGAGAATAACTGGAAAACCAATTGTCCCCAGTGATGTTTCTTTTGGTATTTTTCCACAGGTTTTACCAACCTAAGGACAATAGCTAGCTTCCGATGTATTCCAAATAGAAGGCATAAACCATCAAAAGCAATTATGTGCTGTTTGCTAGGCTGAATTAATAATGGCCTCACGTAGGTCATCAAATTGAAGGTATAACCAGTTTTCGAATCTAAAAACATTTTAAAAATAATTTTATGCCACTTTTTGCAACTACTTGCTGGTTTGCTAGGACCACCCTAAATAGGAATTTGAATTTGAATGAATAATGGCCCTCGCCAGGCGAGAAATCAACTCGCCACTCTAGGTTCACCATTTGATATTAAAAACCCTTATTTGGAAACCTGAAGCTAAAAAAAAAATAAAAAAAAATTTGAAAAAAAAAAAAAAAAAAAAAAACAAAGAAACATTTTAAATACAGCTCTTATGGGTGCCAACTTGTCAATGGCCTTCCTTTGATCTCTGTCACGTACATCATCAAACCGAATGCAACGAAGGAGGATTCGGAATCTTTTTTCACTCATAGCAAGACTCGACCCCAGAGCCTCTGGAATTGTCCCAGATTTTGTGAATATTTTTCCTAGAGCTTCTCAGTGACCCAATTATGTATAGTATACCTATAAGAGCTCTGATTTTGCATTCATCGGTATCCCGTATATCTCGCTCCCGATGAAAATTTTCCCGAATATGAGAAATGTAAATATTAGTACAAACGGTGATGGTTCTAACTATTTCATCGATTATCATGAGGTTTATGCACTCGATTTCAGTTCTTGCATGCTTAGCCCTATTTTTAGGCCCAGGTAGCAATTTTATAATATTATGGACACGAGTACGAATATTAGGGGCAGGTCTATTCATTTTCCATTTGATGTCATGCTTTTTCGATATATAATATTTATCACTTACGAAGGTACATTCCTCACCATCTTCACTTGTATCATCTGCATCTTGTTTAGAAAGAGAGTCGTGATCACTTTCGTGTACAATATCTTCTTCTGACTCCTGTTGATCATCCACCTCAGATTCCTCACCCGATGAAACTTCTCGCAACCATTGAGAAAGAATATTTGGATCACTGGTGCGTTTTACAGAGCTGTGTTGGCTCGAGGAAAAAGCCATCTTAACTTTATTTGTTGTGATAATATTGAAAAAACAACAAAACAAAACGATAAACTGAAATTGCCAATTCTCGTAGCTGTAACACCGTTGGGCGCGTTGGCTACACCGGTAACACACTGGGAATTAAAGATCTGCTGTAAGGAGGGTCAAGGCCACTTGTATACTGACTAATAGACATAACCTGCCTAGGAAGGTATTTGTCCGTCGAAAGCTCCCAGCCCATGCATCCGCTTCCTACGAACATTTAAACTTTGTCATGGCTACGACCGTAGCCACGCGCCTAACGGAGGGTTAAATCGGAAAGCATTCTAAAGGAGTACAGTTACTTCCCCCTAGCAACTCTTCTTCTTTTAACTGCAAACTAAACATTTATTCCACCATTTTTATTTTCTCCATATTAAACGATTTTCCAAAAAGGTGTCTTTCAAAGCAACGATAGTCTATAAAACTATTTCTACATGTTTTCTGTATTAGTCTCAGCCCTTAATCTGGTTACAGTATAGCCAATAGCTGAAATTGTTCTGACTGTCATCACAATATTACCAGAATAAATTGTGTGATGACATGGCTGTTCTACATGCTACCCCCAGTATTTGATGTTTTTTCCAAATATTTTAAGGACAAAAATACAAGCTACAGTTTATCTCAAGGTCTTAAGGCGGAGGGTAATCTTGTTATAAAATGACTGGCGTGTTTGTGGAGTTAAATACAATATTTTTTTTTTCGTCATATAGTCAAAATTGGTACACGATAATACATCAACAATTGGCATTTATATACATAGGAAATGTGAAAGCAGAAGGTATTTTGAACTGCAAAAATAATGATATGAAACATTTAAAAAAATGAAATATGAAACCAATATTTTCAACATTAAATATAGCCTAATTCAAATGATTTTTAAATAGTGCTCTGCCAGGAATGAAAAAAATCGTTATATAATAAATAAAGCTCTATTTTCTATTCAAATTCGGCAGGTGTCAATTCTAAACTGAATTTAAATTCAGACCATTCTACGAACAACGGCATTAAAATTGAAAATCTGGTATTTTTGTTTGTCTGCTTGTTTGTTAATTAATCACTCAAAAACGGGTACAAATATTTCTGTGATCTATTGTATTTACGGGTCAACTATTACCAAGGTACAACATAGGCTATATGAGAATTCAAATATTTATCAGGGATGGGAGAGGTGATACTTCGAGGTGAAATCTCGTATATGTCAAAATCTTCGTTAATATTAAGAACTGGAGAGAACTAATTGTTCTTAGAACAACCAATAACGTTATTTATTAGCAGATTTCCCTGAAGGGAAATCAGCTATTGAGGTCGTACTCATGACGCGATTTTCAAACATTTTCTTCAAATGTTCATCGATCCTACCCAGGAGATGGCGAAAATGAGGATATATATATATATATATCTATATATATATATATATATATATATATATATATATATATATATATATATGTGTGTGTGTGTCTGTTAACGCTCTAGCGGTAGCAATGTTTGCTTGATCGTTACCAAACTCCATATTTAAACGTTTTATGTAAAAGTAAAGATCAAGTTCGTTAACGTCTGAAATCTGACCAGGGTGGGTTTAGAGGGGAGGATTTTCGTAAATTCAAAATATCTCCGTTACTGTACGTCGGACCGTAAATTTGTATAATACCAATCTTATTGCAAATTTAAAGCTCTATAAATGTTGTTATGTACAGGTTTCATTGTCTGTAGAACCGAGATATTTGCGTTTTTTAGTTTTCGGCCTTCAGTAAACCCCACTCCTACTAATGTCATGTCACCAATAAGCTGTTATATTATGAAGCAATTTATTCGAAGCCTAGGTAACAAATATTGTTCTCATTGAACTTTTACGTCATGAGATAAATGGAATCGGCTTAGTTAACGCAGCCCCTGCGTGACGGACTTTTTTTATTAATGCCCAAGTTCTGACTTCCAAATTGCAGACGATCCACGAATCCAGCACTTGGGGCGAATTGCCTTCAACAGCTTTGCCGATGGGCAGCAATTCTCCAAGAGGTCACAGACTCCCCACAAATACAGCCTCAAGCCCACCTAATCCCCCTCCACACTGCCCTTGGACTGCTCGGCAACCAATAAACCATATTCAACATCCAGCTCTCTAAACCTCTCCTTCTTCCGCCTCTACGAACAACCTGAATAGCAATCGCCTTCCTCTCATTTCAATACCAGCCGTAAACCGAAATGTTGAAAAACATATGGAAAAACCCTCCTCGAAACTCATGAACCTGGACAATTTTTGGCCCACCGTGAACAAATATTGATATTTCCTAACGAACTTCAGTGTTAATAGAGCTAACACTCCAAGTCCAGAGCAGAACAGCTGCGCTATGCGATAACACTCACCGCCTCTGAACAATATACAACGTCATTATAGATAGCATTCATGGAGAAATTTACAAGATTGGGGGAGTTGATATTCACGTCAAATAGGTCACATCATTTAATGTGTACCAGCCAATCATCTCTCCTAACTCCATCTAGTCATTATAGATTATGTGTGTGTGTGTGTGTGTGTGTGTGTGTGTGTGTATATATATATATTCATATTCATTCATTCTCTGGCAGATTGAAGAATTTCATTGAAAATTGCACCATGACCATAACCACTGACCAACCTTAATCTTTCTATCTCATAACTCGAATAACCCCAAAACTGCTAGCTTTAGAATTTACATTTTTATTTGAGCTCCTTCTCTTTTGATTGAAATCGACTAAGGGTAAGGGGAGTTTAAGGGGACGTTGGCAAAATAAAAAATACAATTTTTTTCATCATATTTCTCTGGACGTATTAGAAATGCAAATAACAATAGTGTGGGGGCTTTTTTTATTTATAAAAATACCTTCAAACTATTTTATATGAAATTTCCAATCCAGTTAAATTTACTAGAACGGAGAAATTGTATAACATTTTCAAATGAAATAATTTTAAAGGAAATGATACTGAAAACTGTGTTTATTAGCAGATTTCCCTTAAGGGAACTCAGCTATTGAGGTCGTACTCGTGACGCGATTTTCGAAAGATTTCTTCAAATGTTCATCGATCCTACCCAAGAAATGTCGAAAATGAGGTCCGTTCAAAATTATATATATATATATATATATATATATATATATATATATATATATTATATATATATATTTGTCTGTTAACGCTCTAGCGGTCGCAATTTTTGTTTGATCGTTACTCGATATTTAACCGTTTTATGTAAAAAGACGGATCGAGTTCGTTAATGGCTGAAATCGTACTAGAGGGAGGGGGGAGGGGGTTTAGAGGGGAAGATTTCCGACATGTGGTCGGGTATAGTACGGATTAGGCCGGCCATTTTCGTAACTGCTCGGCTCAGGTGGAAGCCTCTTCTAACATTACCTGTCGTTTCTAACCTTACCTTCGTTACTTTGTGGGATTTATGCTAATACGTTCTGTTCATCCCCCTCCCCTTCTTTAGTTCTTGGACTACTAAAATTTGAGTTATTAAAATTTAAATTATTCTTACAATTCAGCCGGTTCAGTTGGGAATTTACTTTAATTAACTGAATGATTTCTCATTACCGTTTGTATTTAATCACGGTGGTGTTGTGTTACCAGTGTGCCGATTTCTTTAGATCTCTCCTGACGGACTTTTTTATTTAATAAGAGCATAAAGACTTCTTCATGACTTCATAATGAGCCCAAATCAGATTTGTACTAAACCGTTACCATTTTCCATTTATAGACGTGCCCTAATACTAGTCAGGTCTAGAAGATGGGTTTAGAGAAGTGTTAAATTATAAAGGAGTCACCGGTTAGCCATGGGAGTCATGGCTTTCTCGGTCTTTTGTCTTACTTAGTAAACCTACAGTCCTGAGTTCGATTCACATCGCTGAGCAATAGGATTGTATTTATTATTTACGTCCACTTTATACAACTTTGGATAATTGTGAACCACCCTTTTCTAGCCAGGGCCTAAGGAATTTTTTTTAATGAGTGCTTTACTAAATAAATTTCTACTGCCCAGGGCGGGAATCGAACCCGCCACTCTAGTTTACCATATGCGATTAAGACCAACGCCTAAACTCACTAGGCCAACCTGAGCCCCTCCCCCGTATTGTATTTAGTGTCGATCTCATTAAATAAAATTCTTAGTAAATGTCTACAAAAAGGTGGTGACGTATAGATAACCTGCCCCGATTACCCTTAGTAGCATAAAATGGATAATAAATAACAGTTAAAATTCCAAATTCTATTTTTCTCCTATCAAATTCAATATTTGACCAATCCTATGAACCAAATATTCTTCCCCAACATTTCCTCTAAACATTGTCTAACTGAAATATTAGGGGCGCAATATGAATATTTGCGTTATCCGTTTTCAGTAAACCGCAACATGCTATTAAACATCATATCGAAAACTAGTCTTTTTTTACTTCCATGTAAAAAAGTAGAGTAGGTACTTTATTCACAAAACCTTTCGGTTTCCAGATTTGAACGACATTGTTCTGCCCTTTTCTGGGCCCATTTGACGTATGTAGCTCGCATAACTCAAAAACGAGTAACCTTAGAATGTTGAAATTTCATATTTATGGCTTTTGATACCATAAAGTTGTGTACCTCTTCTTGAACAAAATTGATTTCGGGAAAGGAAGGATTGAGAGAGACAGAAATAAAACATTGCAAAATCATCCAATAATATTAGGGGCACAAATATTAGTAAAGATTCAAAAATTCAAAATATATCCTTTATTACGCCTAGGGCCAGAAATTGTTAAATAACCAGGTTTCTTTTAAGTTTAATTATCTGTAATTGTTGTTGTACACATTTTTATTTATAGCTCCAATATTGAACTTGATGTATGTATTTTTATTTCCAGCCTTCAGTGAACACCCACATCTAATCATCTCACGTAAACTATGAGCCAATATATCAAAACATGAGTTATTCAAAGATAACATGCGAATTATTGTTTATGTTGAAATTTAATATTTGAGATAAATGCTTAAATATGTTTTGTGTATGGTCATTATTTAAAATTTGTTTTTATAATCTACACAATTTTTATTTGATAAATACCCTCCTCGATATTCACGCAGATCAAAAGGTTACATTTGTTACTGACTGATCTCAGAAGAAAAATAGGAGGTTTAGTGTGGTGTACCGAATATTTGAAATAACTTTGTCTCACGGAAATATATAACTTATATAATGTTGTTACAAATTTAATTATCTACAGTTATTGTTTTAAACATGTTTTGTCGTAACCCGAATATGAACCAAGTTGTTTGTAATATTTTGGTTTCAGTAACTCCCCAGTTCAACTCATCCTACTTTATGTAACTGAGTCACACAACTCTAGCATATATTTCAATTCCGGTTTACATTAACAATGATTTCTCACTCCGGAAAAAATAGAAAACAGTTGCTGATATGGAAAATCTGCTTTGCTTTTACGCAGTACACTTATATATATTCTTCTAAATCTGGGCTCAATAATTTTATATGTTCTTCATAGTTTGATGGCTAGGGTCAACAAGAGTAAAACAGTTTTTTCGTGCAAACTTTATTGATATTGCCCTCATGTTTCCTGGCTTACATACCACTTTTCAGGGACTATTCCTTTTCAAAAAAATAATAACATTAATTTAACCAAGCCCAATGACAATTGTTTGCTAGATACTGTATTAACCCTAGTATTACTGACCTCTCCCAGGTCACATGGATTACCAAGGGGGGTGGCTCCTTGAGCCCACAACCTTAAAAAACTTTTATTTTGGTTCTATATTTTTTTTTTAAATTTTTATTTCAATTGGATTATGTTAAATGAACGTTTCTTATGACACCTGTGGAAAAAAAAATTAAATAAAGAATTCAAATAGTAGGTGATAGTTGGGTTTCGGCTAATAAAGTTTTCTAAAGTCTTCTTTTAGAGGATTTTTTATTTGCTGACAGTTTTGGGCAACCAGTTTTTTTATATGGGGGAAGAGCAGAGAGCACGAATTGCAAACAGTGGAGACTACATTATGACTGAGGGGAAAAAATGAAAAAACGAAGGAATATGGGAAGGGGGGGGGGAGTTTTCCCTCAGTCATAATGTAGTCTCCACTTTTTGCAGTTCGTGCTCTCTGCTCTTACCCCATATAAAAAAACTGGTATGCACATTATCATATTTTTTTTTTTCGATTTAGTACACTTTCATTTCATGTTATGGTGTTTACACCCACCCCCACCCTACTTTGCTTTATATTCATTATAAATTACAACTCACGGCCATTGTACACTTAAAAGATAATAATATGCTCCGTTTATTTCATTATTGTATATTTATATTTTTCGTTTTCATTCTTCAGCTCTGAAGAAGGGAACCAACGGTTGCCCGAAACTGTCAGCAAATAAAAAATCCTCTAAAAGAAGAATTTAGAAAACTTCATTAGCCGAAACCCAACTATCACCTACTACTTTGAATTATTATAGTAACGGCTAACAATACAATTGATTGATAAATAAAGAATTTTAAAAAAAAGTTTGGATGGGGGAAAAAAGGATGACTTTAAATTAAAAATAATTTTATTCTACTAGAGGAACATATCTAAACATTGTTAGAATAAAAAGCTATCTATATCTAAGTTATTATAACATAATAGAATAATAGTTTAAGAAAATCTAATTATCAGATTCGTAATTGCAATTATCGGTGCTTTTGCACTATAATTTTTTTTTCGAGTGTTTGTTACACACTGAACGTTTACATTTGAAGTAACACAACTTAAATTTTGATAGGTTGTTGTATTTTTCTTTTTTTTGATTAGGCTTCTCTAACACAAGTGTAACACCTTAGCCTTCCACTTGATGAACCTTGTTCCTCCAATTGGGGATAAGTCAGTTCTCGCCCTAGAACATGCTCCATGGCCTTCACTGAAGACCTAGGAATGCCCACAAGATTTTCACTCCTTTCAGCAACACACAATTTTACTAAACTCTCAGATATTTCCAATAAAAAGTACTTTCTTCGGCCAGCACTATTTCTTCTCCATGTTGTGTTTTTAAGAGTAAATACTGTATAAGAATTGAGGGCTGTTATGTCCAAAAGGGAGTAGAAAAGAAATAATGGCCACCTTCTTGTCCCCCTTTTACAAGAATATTGCCTCACCATGGAATCGATTGTATCTATTCCTCCCTTAGCATCATTATAAAATAGATTTATGTCTGATTTTTTCTTAGGATTTCGGGGATGAATATGAGGGTCTTGAAGTTGAGTGGATAGAAGCAGTAAATTTCTAGTTGGTCTAGTTCGGATTATATACGATTGAAGTGTTCAGGGAGTTTGTTTGATTTTGGATCAGTGTATAAAAATAGGGAAGAATAGAGCTCTCTTCCCTTGACATTTTTCAAAATGTCGGGAATATGTTTCCTTCTGCTTTGTAAAGTTCCTACGTAAGTCAAATTATAGTTTTTGTACAGATCTCTTTTCTAAAAAGTATCTATCAGGAGCAATAATTATATATTATGTATATTACCATGTCAGAAATATATTTTTATATGAATAAAAATTATATGGGGAGGATATATATATTTTTTTATTGGGGGAAAAAAATTTGAGAAGGTTTGTGTATGTTAAAATTACATCAAAGTAATTATTATTTGAGCAATATAATTAATAACACTTGAATTACTAGTTAAAAGTAGTAGTAAATATCAGTGGGCTCAAGGATCCCCCCCCCCTTGGTACTTAAGTGTATAACTACCCCTTGCATTACCAAGGGGGGGGGGCTCCTCGAGCCCATACGTCAAAAAAAATTTTTTTTCTCAACATAGAAATTTTTTTATTTCATTTTGTTGTTATGCCCTCATTCTAGGATGTTTTTCTGAGGAATACATAAAATATCAAATATATCCCATTAAAATCTGGTGATAGGGAACAAAAACAAAAAGTTGTGGGCTCAAGGAGCCCCCCCCCCCTTGGTACTTCTAGGGTTAATATATGCCTATTTACATGATATAACTATTAAATCTAATAACAGATTGCTAAATTTGTGTCGCAACAGCAGTTGCAACGAACGAGCACTTCAGAAATGTAAGTAGCAACCTGTAATTATATTTAATAAATATGTCATGTAAGTAGGCACTTATTAATACAATATCAAGAAAAGAATTATAGGGCTTTGTCAAAAAAATGTTAAAATCATTATAAGGAAAAAGGTGGTGAGTAAGCCACGAAACATGTATGGCAGTATCAATAAAGTTTGAGAGAAAAAAATGTTTTTATTGGTGACCCTAGCCATGAAAGTATGAAGACTATATGATAATTTTAGATAGTTTATGCTCTACCCTGTATGAAGAAATTTTTTTTAAGTGGAGATCTTATTATTCTTGCCAGACTCAGATTCGGTCACACCTACCTAAAATATAGACACTTAATGGCAAGGACAGACAACCCTGCATCAAACACCTAACGATAAAACAAATACTGACAGACTGCATCCAACGAAAAAACCTTCACATACCAGGATT
The DNA here is from genome assembly GCA_019009955.1 of Riptortus pedestris. NCBI lineage: Eukaryota > Metazoa > Arthropoda > Insecta > Hemiptera > Alydidae > Riptortus > Riptortus pedestris. Next base: position 90,758,643 of record CM032231.1, on the reverse strand, counting down.
ATTAACTGACAGATGCTAATATATGTATTTTAAAAATAATAACTTATCTAAAACATATAAACATTTAAAAATTCATATAGTATAAAATAGAATAGGTCTACAGCATACTTAAAAAGATTTAAAATGGGATAACTTTTAGCAGATTTCTCTTAAGGGAAATCTCGCGATTTTCGAATAATGTCGTCAAATGTCCATTGATCCTACCCCGTCGGATGACGAAAATGAGGTCTGTTCAAAACTATATATATATATATATATATATATATATATATATATATCGTACCAGTGGGAGCGGGGGAGGTTTAGAGGGGGTAATTTCGAAAATTCGAAATATCTCCTTTACTATACGTCGAATCAAAAAATTGTATAGAACCAATCTTATTGCAAATCAAATTAAATTTACTATAAATATTGTTATATACATTTATTCTCTATCTTGAATATTAGCCGAGATATTTGCATTTTTATTAAGTGTAACGGACGAGCTATGGTCCGCTACTATTCGTTCCCGCCGAAAGCTCGTTCGGCCGTTTCCGTAAGTGTTCGGCACTCGGATGGAGATTTCTCTATTTTATAACTTTACGTGGGAAATCTGCTTAGTTTACGCAGCCCCTGGTGACGGGCTTTTATTATATTCATTTAGACAAAGGACGGATATGAGAAACACTCAGATATTTAAGGTATATTTTCCTTAATATGAAAATAATGTACAACCAAGGTGTACACGAAGGAATAAATATATTATTCTAACTACCCCTTTACAATTAGAGATCTTGCCAATCACCATTGATGTAGGGCACAAACCAAATAAAATAAAATTATTAAAGGAGAAAAAGGGAATACAGTGTGAGAACGTCTTATTTATGCCGGCTTCTCGGAAAATTGAAGATTTATTGCGTTACCTCAAGTCACACCTGTATACTCTGATGAAGAGAAATTCCCAGCGAGTGACCTCCCAGATTTTTCCATCCATCTTTCTGGGTCATTAACGGGCCGAGTGATCACCGTGGAAATAACTAAGGTAGAGCAGAAAGAGGAAGTGGAAATCCGGAGCTTAATGTACCCCCTTCCAGAGCCAGAGACTTATTATCAAGGCATCTCGACATGACATTAAGCCACCGCAAGAGAGGACAAAACTCCAGGTTCTCTCCAGTCGGACTGCTTCTTAAATCTCCAGCCACCTGGAGCATTAATCTTTGAATCCCTTAAACCTAGGAGCCTGGGCTTCCTCACTGGGGTTTTTTTTCCCATGCCTGTCTCCCTCGGCCCACTTAGGAGATTTCCCTTGCCATTTGCGAAACTGTTGTGGCCGCAACTGCTTTCCTCTTCAATAATTTCTTGCAAGAAGTCCATGGTGAATTAATAAGACTATTTCAATAGCCATCTATTTCGAATTTATGTTCAAATATTTTGATACAACTATTTTATTTAGTATTTCGTTAGCTTCTACCCATCTTCAATAAGAGAGAAAAATCTAACAATCTTACAAATTCGAAAATCTCATGTGGGCACTTTGACTTCCTTACAGTCGCAATAAATTAAATAATGGGGCTCAGGTAAGCCATGTGAGTTAAAGCGATGACGTTTATCTCATATGGTAAACAAAGTTGCGGAGTAAACAAGGAGTGGTGAGTTCAATTTCCGCCTGGATAATAGGAATTTATTTAGTGACGGAATTCATTAAATAAAATCCATAGTCCCACCCTGGCTAGAAAAGGGTGGTAGCCTGTAGATAACCCGTCCCAATTAGCCTTAGTTGCAAAAAGTGGACGTTAATAAATAAATTTAAAAAATTAAATAAACAAACAAATATTTATTTGATGCACTATATTTAAAAACACAAACAAAGGTGGTTTTTGATAGGTTCATTGAATTCCATTTTTATATGAAACAAACAATTTTGTATGGAAACATCAGAATGGTGAAAATAATATAAATGAAAAAAAAGATCGACTGGGGGGGAGAAATAAATAAAAATAATAATAAAATAAGGAAAAGAGAAAAGCAAAGAAATGAATACATTAAAAAAAAGAAGAAAAAAATAGGAAAAAAAGGAAACCAAAAAAATGAACAAATAAAAAAAGGGGAAGGGAAAGGGAAACCAAAAAATAAAAATAAAATAATATATTAAAATAATAATAAATAAAATTAATGTTTATACACCCTGCTAATGTAGGAAAGAAGTGAGGAGTAGTGTGTGTGTGGAAATTGTAGATTATAGTGTGTTGTATATATTAATGTCTTTTAGGTGTTTAATGATTAAGTCTAGGTAATTACTGTTATCGGTCAAAAGTTCCTGTAAGTCATGTGGAATGACTAAATTGTCTCATCGTCAAAAGTTAGTCAATATGTGATGTACAGTTAATGTTTCGTTACAATGTCTACAAGTCGGTGTGTCCTTGTTTGTCATTAAGTGTCCGTGGGTCAGCAAGGAATGGCCAATGCGAAATCTGGTCAGCACAACTTCCTCTCTTCGTTATTATTATTATTTATTAACGTCCACTTTTTGCAACTCAGGCTAATTGGGACGGGTTATCTACAGGTTACCACCCTTTTCTAGCCAGGGTGGGATTCCTCTCTTCCTGTGCTCCTGTTACTTGATGACCAGTCCTTAAATGTTTGTTTTATTTGTCTTAGTTTATTGTTATTTGTGTTTTCCCAAGATTGCTGCCACTGCTGTTGTAGTGCCTTAATGCATTCGGCTAGTACGTCTTGGTGGTCTGTACAGTTTATGTCTATGTCCGGTTTTCTACAGTACACTTTGTTAATCTGTCGATGTCTGTGCATTCCTTAATGTCTGTATGACCAGGTAACCATAAAAGACTAATGTGTGTGTTACTAGAGTTAAGTCGGTGAAGTTGTTCAAAATTTTTGATAGCCAAAGGATTTGTCGAGTAAATGTTGTTGAGTGCATATAGTGAGCTTAATGAATCTGTGCACAGAACTATTTCATTTTGGCAGCATTGGACTCTTGACAAGGCTAATAGGATGGCCTGCAGCTCAGCTGTATAAGAGCTAGATACAGGTGTCAATTTTTGTTGGTAATTATTGGACCCAACTATCGCAGCAGAGCCTGTACCACTTGCTGTCTTTGAGCCATCAGTATAAGCAAACACACTATGAGCTTTGTCCCCCAATACTGACCTAAAATAAGCACTGTACATGTGTTGTGATGTTGGGTTGGATTTTTTAAACTTTCCTAAAGATGTGTCTATTGTAAAATTTTGAATACGCCAAGGAGGATATGGAAGTAACTGGAGAGTGTATATGTCCGTGTTTGCTAATGGTATTTGTGCAGTGTAAAATGTATATCTTATGGAAAGTGGCTTCGGTCTAGTTCGGTAAACCAAATATTTATTATAATATGTATTATGTAGAACTGTCGTTGAGCATGGAGTATTTAAGAATTTAGATCTTAGGACATATTTTATACATAGTTTCTTCCTCCTAAGATCTAAGGGTGGTTCGCCAGCCTCCACATAAATGCTGTTTACCGGACTTGACCTAAATGCCCCTGTAGCCAGGCGAAGACCTGTGTTGTGGACAGTATCTAACATTTTTAGAACTCTTGGACGGGCCGATGAATATACTATGCAGCCATAATCCAGTAAAGACCTGGTGTAGGCACGATAGAGTTTTAGCATAGAGCATCTGTCCGCACCCCACTTAGTATTGCTTACAACTCTTAAAAGATTCAAGGATTTCTTGCATCTTGCAAGAAGACCTTTAATGTGGGGTATCCAGGTTAATTTTTTATCAAATGTTAGACCTAAAATTTTAATGCTATCCACATTTTGAATAGGTCTAACCTTAGACATTTGACATGGTAAACCTAGACTGGCGAGTTCCATTCTCGCCTGGCCAAATAGGAATTTATTTAGTGACGAACTCTGGCTAGAAGAGGATGGTAAGTATAAAGTGGATGTTAAAAGAATAAATACATTAAAAATGATTTCATCCTAAAGTAACATAAATATCTCTGTTCTAATACATTAGATAAAAAAATGACATGAGCATATTTTATTAATTTTTTTTTTTTATTTCTATGAATATATGGTTTTGTACAACTTTTGGAGCTCAGGTTAGCCATGTGAGTTAAAGCGTTGGCCTTAATCTCACATTGTAAACCTAGAGTGGCCAGATCGATTCTCTCCTGGGCAAATAGGAATTTATTTAGTGACGAACTCTTTAAATAAAAACTTAGTCCCACCCTGGCTAGAAGAGGATGGTAACCTGTAGATAACCCGTCCCAGTTAGCCATAGTAGCATAATGCGGACGTTAAAAAAAAAATACATTTAAAATGCTTTCAATCGAAAGTAACACATGATATCTCAGTTCCAATACATTCGATTAAAAAATGTCATAGAACATATGAACAATAATGGTTTTATACAACTTTTACTTCCTTGATCGAAGTAAAGAAAGTATCGTAATCGCGAAAAATTTCATTCTCTATTTTGAACGGAATTATCCATCTTCTTTTCTTCGGACCTGGATCTTTCCAAGACCAGTTTAGAATATTTTCGTTGCATCTATAACTATATACGTACGTATCTCGCTTAAGCCAAAAACGAAAAGGATTAGAACTTTTAAGTTTACTATTTAGTTGTACATTATAGTTGCTTTATTTCATTTTTTTAATTAAAAGCGACAGAAGAGAGAAGGATTAGGAGCTGGAGAATATTGCAAAAAAAATAAAAATATTTTCATCCCTCTCTATGCCCTCCCACCCCCTTCATACTAGATTTTGATTGATTTACTGGTGACCTACAGTCTTTAAACCTCTCCTTTACTGTCGAAAACATGAAGTTTCGACATTTAAAGGCTAGCCGTTTTTGAGTTAAGCGAAATACGAATAGATGCCACCAAAACGTATATAAAAAAGTCCGTCACGCAGAGGCTGCGTAAACTAAGCAGATTTCCCATGTGAAGTTTTACAATAGAGAAATCTGCATACTGGTAACACAATACCACCGTGATTAAATACAAACGGTAATGAGAAATCTTTCAGTTAATTAAAATAAATTCCCAACTGAAACGGCTTCTGAATTATAAGAATAATTTATATTTTAATAACTCAAATTTTAGTAGTCCAAGAACTAAAGAATGGGGGAGGGGAGGATGAACAGAACGTATTTGCATAAATCTCACAAAGTAACTAAGGTAAGGTAAGGTTAGAAACGACACGTAAGGTTAGAAGAAGCTACCACCTGAGCCGAGCAGTTACGAAAATGGCCGACCTAATCCGAACTATACCCGACCTCAGACTTCATAAAAATGCAAATATCTCGGTTAATATTCAAGATAGAGAATAAATCTATATAACAATATTTATAGTAAATTTAATTTGCAATAAGATTGGTTCTATACAATGTTTTGATCCGATGCATAATAACGGAGATATTTTGAATTTTCGAAAATACCCCTCTAAACCCCCCCTTCCCTCTAGTCCGATTTCAGCCATTAACGAACTTGATCTGTCTTTTTACATAAAACGGTTAAATATGGAGTTTCGTAACGATCAAACAAATATTGCGACCGCTAGACCGTTAACAGACAAATATATATATATATATATATATATATATATATATATAATTTTGAACGGACCTCATTTTCGTCATCTCCTGGGTGGGATCGATGGACATTTGAAGAAAATTTCGAAAATCGCGTCATGAGTACGACCTCAATAGCTGATTTCCCTTGATAACTCCGTTGAAATCTATAAAACGAAAGCTTCTGGAGATTAAAACACTACCTTTCCTTCCTAAGTGGAAGTGGTACATATAATTATTAAGAATTTTTTTTTTTTCGTAATGAACATATGTATGCTTTTAATACATACTCCCTGACATTTAAATTTGAAAGAAAATGTATGCTCGTGTTAACGGGAATATACCACGCACTCTTATCTGTTCATTAATTTCAGTGAATAACGCAGAAGACTGGTTAAATATTGACAAATACTCTAGCAAAATGATAACAAGTATTATTTGTCTCTTTTGTATTCTTTAGGTTAAAAATGGTGAAAATCATCCTGACGTCATCCATTCCACGCGACTGTTCAGGCTGTGTTAATTGATATTAATTTCCAATTATTTCGTTTAATGAAACATAAATTAATTAACTTAAATTCCTCCTTCGTCATGCTTTTCAGTCGAGAATAAACTTTTCCAATAAGAAGCAATCGGTAGGAGGTAGGTTTGTAAGTGGGTGTTGAGTGTTCCAACATCCGTGATTGACTACAGTTATTCAAGGTGTTTATTGTATAAAAGGTAGGAATGGACTGCCAAGTACAGTAGCTAGAGACTATCAATCTAGCAGATTTCCCTTAGGTATTGATGCACTGCTCATGGCACGGTTTTTATCAGTAATCCCGGCAATCCTAATTAGTACATGGAGAAAATGAAGTCCCTTTACATTCCCTTAAGGGAAATCCGCTATTGAGGTTGTACTCATGACGAGGTTTCGAAAATAATTCTTAAAATATCCTTAGTGTCTGACCAGGAGACAACAAAAATCAGGTCCTTTGTTTTATAATGATCAAACAAGAATTGCGACCGGTAGAGTGTTACAGACCAATGTATAAGTATATATATATATATATATAGATATATATATATATATATATATATATATATATATATATATTGGGTTTGGACTGTGCCTACCCTGCAGGGCAACTTGCGCCTCGTGCAAGACGCTGCCTTGAGACAGTTTTTTTTTTTTTATTATTATTATTATTAATATAGGAGCACCCGCAACTAGGTGATAAGTTTACTTTAAGCTGCTGACTCATACCGTCAACCACAACAAAATGGCAGGACTGATATTTCTGATCGACAGATTACTGGATATCCCCTTACCCCCTTGATGAAGTGTAGGGAACTACGCGATTTATTCGCCTCCAGCAACGGGTACAATGAACGCCTTCTGGATATACTGATAAGCAAGTAGTTGAAGACACGAGCGGCCTTGGGGAAATGGACACAAGGACGGAAAAAGTTCCAATTTCGCTAGTATTCCGAACATGGGGAAGTTCGCGGAGACAATGGGCCAGGAGATAGGAAAAATAGGTCATAAAACGGCCCTCAGAAATAAGCATTCCCTTAAAGCCATGTTTCCGAAGGGAAAAGAAAGAGTGGATACTCTGGACAAGTCTGGGGTGTATCGAGTATCTTGTTAGGATTGTGGGTCGACATAAGTAGTACAAAGTGGAAGATAAATAAGAGCCAGATTAAAGGAGCACATAACGCGCGAGAACATGCGCAAACAGAAAAAGTCCGTCAACAGGGGCTGGGTAAACTAAGCAGATTTCCCGCCTAAAGTTTAACAATAGATAAATCTACATGCCGGTAACACAACACCGCCGTGATTATTAAGTGAATAAATACAAAGGATAATAACAAACCTCCCGACGGAAAGCACCTGAAACGTAAACAAACAGTTCTGCCGACTTCTTAATGGAAAGAAAAAAAGTCCGTCAGGCAGGGGCTGTATAAACTAAGCAGATTTCCCACGTGAAGTTTTACATTAGAGAAATCTGCCCAATAACAACTGTAGTAGTAAGGGATCTCTAAACCTATTCACGAGGGACGAACAGTTACGGATACGGCCGCCAGAGCTCTCGGCGGAAAGTACTGAACATAGCCGACTCCGGTCGACCACACACAGAACACAAATGCAAATATCTCGGTTAATATCCAAGATACAGAATAAATGTATAGACTAATATATATAGTAAATTTAATTTGCAATAAGATTGATTCTATACAATTTTTCGATCTGGTCCGATTTCAGCAATTAACGAACTTGATCTTCCCATTTACATAAAACGATTAAATTCCGAGTTTGGTAACGATCAAACAAAAATTGCGGCTGCTAGAGCCACACACACACACACACATATATATATATATATATATATATATATATATATATATATACAGTTTCGAATGGACTTTATTTTCGTCATTTCCTAGGTAGGATCGATGGACATTTGAAGAAAAATTTCGAAAATCCCGTCCTACGACCTCATTAGCTGAAGGAGAACCAAAGTTCCATGAGGATCCAGTATATATTATTGTATGAGGCCTAAAACAGTATGAAATTGAAGGTAGCTGATGAAATTAGCTGGGATAAGAACCGAAATTGGACCAGGAACAACTGCTATTGAGGCTACTAGCTTCCGATACATGCCGCGGGAGGCGCTAGCTGTCCTGCAGGATAGGTACAGTCCGAAGCCGACCTCAGTCAAGTCCAGTAAAAATACTGTGTACATACAAAACACAAATAATCTTGGGAAGGTATACCCAATCTATTTATTATGTATTGATTATTTGTGTTTTGTATGTACATAGTATTTTTAAACAATATTGTTTTTGGTATATCAACTAAGGGGTTAGTTCCGCCAGTATATATGATACTGTAGTCATACCTGTAGGTGGAGACCGTCGTCACTGGCTGATCAAACACTTTCGATGCGAGGGCAACATCTTCAAGCCTGTCTAAAGTCGTACTGAGTGTCCGTTTGTTTGTCAGTTGTATATATGTCCTGTTTTCCGTTGTAGCTTGTTTACATTTTCAAGGGTTGTTTACATGAAAGTACAGGTATTTTGTTTGTCAAGTATGAGTTTAGTCTTGTCAGGTGAATGATTTGGGTCAAATCAGGTATAGAAGTCTGTGGTGTAAGTTAAGCTTATTGAATTTTGAAAAGATGAAACTAAGCTCGTCGTCGCTTCGTCTGTTGTTCATGAGTATGTCCGTCTGTAGATATTTTTCGTTTGTGAGTACGTTTAAGCAGTTTCAGTGGTCTGAATATCGTATCAGAGCTAGTGTTATAATGTCACCGTTAAATGTGCTTTGTTAGTAAATCTCCATGTTCTCTAATATGTCTAGTCTACGTCCCTTTGTTTGTCTATTTAGAAGTTTCATACTGTCTTTTATATTTCTAGGGTCGTGGCAGTGGTCGTTAGTCATCGTGATCAGCCAGTGACGACGGTCTTCACCTATAGGTATGATAACAATATTGTTTTTATCCTCCAATTAAAAGTAGGCGTCAGATTGATTCATATAGCGTATAGACCAATTTTTATAAATTTTATAGTTTTAGGAAAATTAAGGAGTTTGTACCACAAAATAGTTAACTTGTTGTAGTTGTATATATTTTTTGATTGTTTGTGTGTTGACAGGGTACGGATGATGAAGTTTTTGGTTGCTTCTTCTCAGTCGCTGTTAAATATACTGTTTGTGAAAAAAAAGCCTTTTGTTGCGTTTTATTCTTGATATCATATTCCACTGTTTAGCACTTCTCTTAAAAAAAGGGGTACCATACTCAATAATTTACCATTTCATCGCAAAAATAAAATTTCTGCTAATGGCTATAACTGGTATCTAGGGAGACGAAGAATTCATAATAGCTCGGATATTATGAAACGTATCAAAAATTGGTATGAGCAAACTAATTCGCTATGTAATTTCCTATACATGTTGTATTATGGATGTAAATCCTCACAAAAAAGTATATTGAAAAATCTGAGTGGTTACTTGACCCCTTCCCCCTCCATAGCTTGCTCATGTTAATATATCAAATGCCAAGGGAAAGAAAAATGTCAAGGGAACTATTAACTCCCAAGTGTGTTTAAGAGACAAGTAATAACATTTGTATATATTGTACCCTTTTGTAATTCAGGTAATTGTTCACAAAAAAAAGAAATGGGGATTTATTGAAACCTTGAAAAGAACCGTTTAAAAAAATAAACTGGGAGAAAGGAAGGAGAGGAGTGTTTCTTAGGCGATAAAATAAAAATATATTTAATGCTCAGATTGTCCCGATACAAAGCTCCCTCGTAACCTAACTCTTACTGGAGTGATTTTAAAATTGGTTTTTCATCGATCAGCTACAGCTTTTCAATCGTGATAACGCGATTTCCAATTCCTTCCTTACTTTTATTCCAGAAAATAAAATTAAACTCAGAAAATGATAGCAACAATATTAAATAAACTTCTAAGAATAGACAATTTTATTTAGAACTCTCACTCCTTATTTCCCTATATTCTAATTGAACGCTCTTATCAACTTTTTCAATGATTCAACGTTTCTTCTCTTTGTATGTAAAGTATCATAAATACATCAATCTGATATTTTAAAAATACTTCCATATTTAAGTTTACTCAGTTGGCAAAACTTCAATCATCATTGAAATTTTACAATTTGCTAACCAGCCGCAATACATTTTTCAGTTATTCTGCCAACCGCAACTGCAGTGTGTCCGTATAATATTAATATTTATTAATTATTATTATTATAATACGCCCACTTTGTGATAACACTAATTTGAACGGGTTCTGTATAGGTTACCATCCTTTTTTAGCTAGAGTGGGATTAAAATGATCCTTGGATGAAGTATTTTATTTAATGAGTTATCCACTTCATAAGTTCCTATTGGCCAGGTTATTTAGTAATGTGCGATATTAATCTCCACTGAACTCGCGAAAGTTATTTGTGTCAGGTTGTGAAGTGTCCATTTTCTTTTTTTCAGAAGTCCTTCTTATACGCATCTCGCCTACTTCCCCCTATTCCTGATCTCCTGACAAATAACAAAAAAAAAACAGTTTCTTTGATTTTTGATTTGATATATTAATATTTATACATCCATTGTAGAAAAAAGTCAACACCTATTCTATGTTTTAAATATTTATTGCAGAGCTACAAATTGTCAGTAGATCGTATCAGATCTGCAGAGAATCTAGCACGTGAGAAATCCGCTAATGTTACGCTGCCTCTGCGTAATAGACATTTTAACAACAGTTTTGAATTTGAGTTTGTTCTACCTTGAGGATATACAAGATCCTGGCCTGACACTAAGACAAGACCAAATGTCACGGTAAGGACCCGAGACACCTCTGCTACGTGCTGGGAATTCTGCAGCTCTTCTCCTTCTGCTTTAGAGACATGCTTCTAAATTATTTATATAGAACCGTTATTGTGGGTTTATCTTATCTTATCCTCCTAATTCTATTACTAAAGCCCTTATTCGATTTCGGATCGGTGTCCGATTTTCCTTAATGGAGGTCGAGGTCTGCTACATTCGAGTGCTTATTGAGTGTATATATATATCTTGATGTTCAACTTCGTCCATATCACTTCCATCTGAGAATATATTTTTATAGACACTCTACGAGCATAGAATTGGAACTAGACGCCTGAATTCTACAAAGTGGCTACTCCAGACTACGAGGTGATTTATATCATTGCGAGCACTCTTGAATAGTGGATTCTAGATTCTCATCTTTTTTGGTCCTTAATTTCCTTCTGAAGGCGCAATAATACAGTGAGATAGAAAGAAAGGGGCTCGAGACATAAAATAGGGTTTATGAATCAAGAATTTGTTATGGTTTGTGAAGATAGGTATTACATGAGAAAGTAATGGCTCGCCAAAAACTTTAATATTACGTTTCTTAATTAAATACTCCAATATTAAACATATCCGCCGAGAACATACAGTGCTGTGAAAAAGTCTTTGAACAAAACTGTTCTTGTGAGAATAATTTAAATAATTTCATTTTAGCACTTAATTTTTTATTTATTATTTTGCTAAGAGTCCTAAAAGTATTGTGTATTTAACTTTCTAATGTAAAAATGTGTACAGTGGTGGATAAAAGGATTTATAACTGCTTGTCAATATTGTCACTATTAGGTTCTAAATTCTTTTTATAATCCTTTCTATTGACATCATTTTAATGTTTAAATTATTATCATCTCTTTCTCTTGAAATCAGTATAAACGTTCAGTTGGAAGGTACAACATATTTGTGAAAACAAAAAAAAACGTTTTTATTCATAGAATACTGCGTTTTTTCAAACAGTAAGTAAAATTTATAGTGTAAAATAATTTTCTTTAATAAACTTATTTTTTTCTGTACTTTAAACTAACTGATTTTCAGGAAATGGCGAAAATTAATCATCTTGGTAGACAGAAAGTGATTATTTTGTATCAGCAGGGCCTTATTATTTGTGAAATTCAAAGGCAAGTGAAAGGTTCTATTTCAGGAATACACTATATTATTAAAAAATTTAAAAACAGCAAATGTATTGTGGACTTAAAACGTTCTGGTAGGCCCCGAAAGTTAAACCGTGCTGCAGAAAAACATTTGAAGTTGTTATCTTTGCGCAACCGCAAAAAGAATAGCACACAACTTGCTCAAGAAATAGCTAAAGCCACAGGTACACAAGTATCTTCTTCTTTAGTTAGAAGGACACTTACAAGTTTTGGACTTAGGAGATGTGTGGCTAAGAAAAAACCATTTTTCCGTCGTGGAAATAAAGGAAAGCGTTTGAAATTTGTGAAAGAACATGAAAATTGGACCGAAGAGGACTGGAAAAAAGTTTTAAGGATCGATGAATCAAAATTTGAAATGTTTGGCTCTAGAAGACAGTATGTGAGGCGGCGGCCAGGAGAGGAGTATTTGGAAGAATGCTTAAATCCAACTATGAAGCAAGGAGTAGGTTCTATAATGGTTTGGGGTCTCTTCCTTGGCTATGGAGTAGGAGATCTTGTGAGAATAGAAGGGAAAATGGATGCTAAAAAATATCACAGTATTCTTACATCTAACGCAATACCATCTGGGTTGAGGCTTATAGGGCCGGGATTTGTTTTGCAGCATGACAATGATCCAAAGCATACAGCCAGAACTATCAAAGATTATTTGGCAAGAAAAGAAGAACAGGGACAGTTAAAATGTATGGAATGGCCACCTCAGAGTCCTGATTTTAATCTTATAGAGCATTTGTGGGAATTTCTTGATAGAAAAAGAATTGAAAGGCAACCAAATTCTTTAGAAGAGCTGTGGAGAATCCTAAAAGAAGAATGGGAAAAAATTTCCCCTGATTACATAGCCTCTTTAATTTCTAGTGTTAAAGATAGATTGCTGAGCGCCAAAAGAAATAAAGGAGGACATACTAGATACTAATTTTTTGTTTGTGCTATATGGTTATTAAATATTTTTTTCGCTGAAATATTATGTGGGTGGTATTTTTAATTAAATAAAATATTTGTTTCACAATAATTTTGTTTTTTTCCTTTTCTTCCATCTTAGATTATTTAAAAAATTACTTTGTTCAAAGACTTTTTTTTTCTTTTTCAAAGACACTGTATATAAGAAAGTGTGATGCATCGTAAGTCGGGCAAACCTGGTTGAAAGAGCATGTTACTACAGATACGGAGTTCCTCGCGCAGATCAAGTAGAGCCATGATATGTCGGGTCTAAAATTTGAACGTCTTTATGAAGATAAAAAGTCCGTCACGCAGGGGCTGCGTTATCAAAGCATATTTCAAACTTGAGTCACGTATTTTCATTTATCTCAAAACTTAAAAGTTCAATGAGAACAATATTTGGTATTTAAACTTCAAATGAAGTGCGTCATAATGACAGCTTATTGTTAATATTAGATGAGTAGACGTGTGGGTACTGAAGGCTGAGAACTAACAAATGCAAATGTCTCTGTTGATGTTAAAGATAGCGATAAAATGTACATAACAACATTTATAGAACATTACATTTCCAATAAGATTGATTTTATAGAAATTTTCGATCCGACGCATAATAACGGAGATATTTCGCATTTTAGCAGAAATCAGCTATTGAGGTTGTACTCATGACGCGATTTTCGAAATTTTTCTTCAAATGTCCATCGATCCTACCCAGGAGATGACGGAAATGAGGTCCGTTCAAAACTGTATATATATATTTGTCTGTCACCGCTCTAGATGTCGCAATTATTATTTAATCGTTACCAAACTCGATAGTTAGTCGTTTTATGTAAAAAGAAAGATCAAGTTCCTTAACGGCTGAAATCGGACCAGTGGGAGGGGGGATAAGATGGGAGATTTTTTGAAAATACGTCAGATTAAGACATTGTATAGAACCAATCTTATTGCAAATTAAATTTACTATAAATATTGTTCTATACATTTATTCTCTATCTTCAATATTAACCGAGATATTTGCATGTTTATTAAATGTGGGCCGATAACGAACGTTTCAGGACAAAAGCTAGTTCGGCCCTAACTGTTCGGCTCTCGTATAGAGATTTCTCTATTGTATAGCTTCACGTGGGAAATCTGCTTTGTTTACGCAGCCCCTGGGTAACGGACTTTTTATTTAAAATCACAACCCACACCCTCCCCCCGCCACCTTTCGGTCAGATTTTAGCCGTTAAAGAACTTAAGGGAAATTTGCTAAAAGGCATGGCTCTTAGTATAGCTAAATACGTGTAAATTAAATTATGCAGGATGAAGAAAGGAGACCTTAAGTTAATCAAGGTAGGAGAGAGCACCAGGTTGGGTGGGGCATGTCTCAGAAGCTTCTCTTGTCGCTCTCCGTTCCCGGGGTCTCAGTCACAAGAAATCCTTGGTTCAAACAAGTTCTCTGTGAAGATATGAGTCATTGTCTCGCTTCTCTATTATTCCCGATTAAACGCTATGTCCATATATATCTCCCCTTGTAGTTCATCTGGTGTATTTTTTTTAATTGTGGTATACATTTTTATAGGACAATTTATTTTTGACTATTAATTCAACTTTTATATATATTATCTGCAAATATTCACTGGGCCCTAATTCGAATCATTTAGTTTACCTTCTTAGTATACGTATTTTTAAATATGTATGACGTTTTTTAATAGTTTGTGTTTTCCAATAGCGCAATAATGATGGAGTGAGCGCTCCGAAGCCACTCTGCAGCTTACAATACATATTTCTGAAGGAACGATACCATTATGCGTTGATGCTCCCTTCCATCACTTCAAAAATGGGCATATCAGAAACTTTGAATATTCAATAGTGGAAGCAGAATGGAAAAGCAGGTTTTGGCGGGGCCCCAGAAATTAGGGGGCTGGGCGTAGGCAGAACACTGTTCTAGTAGCTACTTTCGCTGAAGATAAAATACAGACTGGGCATGACTTTAGTCGAACTATTCTCCGTAAGTAAATGGAGAACTAAAAAAAAAAAAATAATGGTGAACTAAAACTCTCCTTTGATGAGGTTAGACCTGTACCGATCTAACGGTACTCGATCAGAAAAAATCAACCAGGTTATACCAACCATCACATTTATACATAGTTTTAAATTATTATTATTTTTTTTAGGTGTTTACCTTTTTTATATTTTCATTCTTTTCTTTATATTTTTGGCTTTGTTTTTGTTGCAAACTTATTACTTTTATTTTAGCTCAACTTTTATTTCATTAAATTTACTTCTTTTTTTATGTCATTGTTAGTGCGTGCGGTTAGCCTTTATGTTAATAATAAGAAAGAAGAATAAGAACTGAAATAAAATAATTAAAAGAGATAATTTCCTCATCTTGATTATACCGAAGTATTTACTATTTTTTAGGAAAGATGAGGGTGAAATAATACAAGCCACTATTTGAGTTCTCCAAAGAATGAAAATATATTGAATAAGTTATAGCATATACACAAACTTTATAGTAATGAACCTTCTGATAGGTTAGAACAAAATGATAATAATTTGAAACAATTGAAACCTGAAAAGAATACTAATCTAGGAACTAGCCTTAAAACTAATGAAATAAACATTAACACTTATTGATAAATATGTTATAAAAACAAAGAAACTTTAAATTTATTAAAGAGGGCTGTAAAACATAGAAAGAAAGATAATGGTTGACCTTTATGAAGTTTGTAAACTTTAGCGGCAAGCCAATACTTTATATACACTAAATAATGAATGAAATGTCCTTTATCATGAGTACTCATTCGATTGGCAACGTCGATAATGCAAGCATTATAGTAAAATTAAGAGGTACCTTTGATGAAAATATACTTTCCTTGAGGCGGACATTCCTTCCAGTGTTATATGTGTTCCACATCAGATTCCTTCTTCTAACTGGTGCAGAATTATCTCCTCTATCTTCGATGCGGAGAGTATCATTCTTTCTGAGAAAAATCGCCGTGAGAGCCGAAAAACGTGCACGTTTTTGGAGCATAAACAAAACCAAGTGCCGGACACACGACCAATATGGCTGCCCAGCCAAAAACGAGCGCTCCATCCTGTACACAAGCGCTGCAGTTTCCAATCTTGGCCACTGCCTACGGCGACTTCCTCATGTACGACCGGTTAGTGAACTAACTAAGCGGGAGTACACGACTGAACAGTCATATTGTTGCTGTCCAGTTAGCAACTTACCATCGTTCAGAAGCCAAACTTAATTCTTCAAAAAAATTGTTTTTCTTCTTCTTAAAGACTTGTATTATTTTTTCTATTTCTTGGAGAACTGAACAGGAAGTTAGGAGGTCCTCCTCGGTAGCTAGTGGCTTTCACCAAATTCATTCGCAGTTGTTGTGTTGATTATTTTTATTACGCAATGGACATAAACACCTGACTCAGCGTGCCAGATGATTCAAGATCTAATAAAGATTTGTATTACTTTAAATTTTAGCTAGGGTAAGTTACGTTTACAGTTACATATGTTTGAATAGCGAAAAAAAAAATAAAATAAAACTATTTAAGCAGTTTTTAACTAAACAATTGTAGAAAATTGTGAGAGGGTCAGCTGAAATTACAGGGAAATATTTACTTTTATTGACAGTTAATGATTACAGCGGCAGTACCTACTATATTGTAAATCTGTGGACCTATAAGAAGAATAAAATGTGTAATGCATATTGATATTAAGGTGTGTGCAGAGGTCAGGGGTGAGAATGACCTCAAGAATTATAGCTGGAACCTAACTGCTTGGTATGCATAGCTTGGAGCATGGCAGAACCCCACCTGTCGTCTTCCTATCCTAACCCCACTGTCTTCTCAGAATTGGATTCTCTCCTCTATGATTTATTTTTCTTAACTTTTAGCTCGACCAGGAAGGGACACAATTTTGGAATATACATACTGTATTTGTCGTCAAATGTTATAATAGTCATCACCCAAGTGCTGTGTTGAATAAACATATTTCTTAATTCCTGTAATACCACGCGTATGACCCTACATCATCCTACATTCTATTCTGTTTCTTCACAATATATGAAGCAAATGTAAAAAGTCCATCACGCAGGGGCTGCGAAAACTAAGCAGATTTCCCATGTGAAGTTTAACAATAGAGAAATCTGCTTACTGGTAACACAAGATCACCATGATTAAATACAAAAGGTAATGAGATACCTTTCAGGTAATTAAAATAAATTCCCAACTGAAACGGCTTCTGAATTGTAAGAATAATTTATATTTTAATTAGTCAAATTTTAGTAGTCCAGGAACTAAAGAAGGGAAGGCGGATGAACAAAACATATTTGCATAAAACTAATAACGGAGATATTTTGAATTTTCCAAAATCCTCCTTCTAAACCCCCCCCCCTCCCTTTAGTCCGATTTCAGCCATTAATGAATTTGAACTGCCTTTTTACATAAAACAGTTAAATATCGAGTTTCGTAACAATCAAACAAAACAGACTATATATATATATATATATATATATATATATATATATATATATATATATATATATATATATATATATATATAATTTTGAACGGACCTCATCTTCGTCTTTTCCTGGGTAGGATCGATGGACATTTGAAGAAATTTTTCGAAAATCGCGTCATGAGTAAGATAAGGATTTCAGCTATTATCGAATACAATTACAGTGTTGAATGAAACAGTTAATTATTTTTACTTGATTTACTAAAATATAAGTTATATATATACTACTTAAGGCACCCGGCGATGCCCGGGAAATCATTGTCGACTGTTTTTGTAGCAAGGCTTCAATGTGTACAATTCCACTTCCCTCCACGACGTATTGTTTTTCCGAAATAGCCAATCCTAAAGTGTAACTTATGGGGAATAACAGAATACAAATTTTAGTTTTGAAGAATAAATGAAAATGTGTTCCTAATCTATCCCTCTCGACGTTTTGACTTACCGTTTTTGAATAATTCAAACTATAATCATTGATAGCATGTATTACAATTAAATACCATCTATTGTATAATGAACATATTTCCTATCAAAAACCAATCCGAGAACACATAGTTTTATACATAAGATTATATTCGTAATAATAAATCTCAATGGAAATCACTTCCCGTAATGCCAGCATTTCACAGGAAATAAGTAAACTCAATTAACTGTTTCGCCTCCCGTCAATTTCCGCTCTCGCATGAGCGTTGTCATCATTGTTTTCCTTAGATTATTGATTCAGAATATTATTTTAACAATTTATCTACTGATGGAACTAAATAATAATGGCACCCTAAAAATAATTTTATTTATATGCAAAAAGCTAGATGAGAGGAAGAGAGCCCTCCTTTTAACCAAGTAATACTTTAAACATTCATATCGAGTATATATTAAATTCCGGAAATGCTCTTATAGTTTAGAATTGAAATTTTAGCTCAACAGAAGACGTTAACAGATATAGTTAAGTGAAAATAATACAACTAGAAGTAGAGTCCTTTTTTTTTTTAAATTAATCAATCAATATTATTGCCATTAATTAATTTTTGTGATGCGAGGTATAAAATGTTGGAAGGGTTACGTATACAAGAATTACTAATATAGGACATTTCGTTAAATTAGAAAGAAAATGAGGGTCATTTATGGAAAAATAGTTTAAAACCGATGACACGCTTTATAAATTTATATAAGGAAGCCTGAGTCACGACTTTGATTCTTATCTTTAACAGCCTAAACCTGTAATGCTTGTGGAGTAAAGTTCCTTGGTATATCAGAAGTGCTGTCTGAAATACTAGGGGATGATAGCCTCTCTATAAAAAAAAAAAAACTTGTAATTTTTTATTAATTACGGGACTAAATAAGTGATATAATATAGGACTTCGACATATGGAGACAAAACTCACTGAGATAAATATTTTTCCACTTTGATGTCCCGACTGGTGGGATTTAATGTATACATTCATGGATGAAAAAGTGGATATCACTGAGAAAAAGGAGCGAGTCAACATCGCCGATTTATATAAGAAGAGATAATGATGGAGAGGTGTTGATGGGGCTGGGCTCTTCGAAAGGTAGCTCTGGAATAAATATTTAAAACATAGAATAGTTGTTGCTTTTTTTTTTTTACAATGGATGTATAAATATTTATATATGAAATCATAAATCAAAGATACTGTTTTTTTTTTTTTTTTTTGCTATTTGTCACAAGATTAGAAATAGGAGGAAATAGGCGAGCTGTGTAAGAGAAGGACTTCTGAAAAAAAGAAAATGGACCCTTGACCACTTGGCACAAATAACTTTCGCGAGTTGAGTGCCGATTAACATCGTACATTACTAAATAACCTGGGCAATATCAACTTATGAAGTGGATAACTCATTTAATAAAATACTTCATCCAAGGATCATTTTAATCCCACTCTGGATAGAAAAAGTCCGTCACGCAGGCGCTGCGTAAACTAAGCAGATTTCCCACGTGAAGTTTTACAATAGAGAAATCTGCCTAATAAGAACTGTAGTAGTAAGAAACCTCTAAACCTAAAACATTATTTAGGGCGTAATAACCCAGTAGTTTCTAACCCCAAAAAACAGTTAACCTAACCTCTAAACCTATTCACGAGGGACGAATAGTTATGGAAACGGCCACCAGAGCTCTCGGCGGAAAGTCCGAACATAGCCTACTGGTGACCACACGCAGAATACAAATGCAAATATTTCGGTTAATATTCAATATACAGAATAAATGTAAATAACAATATTTATAGTAAATTTAATTTGCAATAAGATTGATTCTGTACAATTTTTCGGTCCGACGTACAGTAACGGAGATATTTCGAATTTTCGAAAATCCTTCCCTCTAAACCCCTTTCTCCCACTGTTCCGATTTCAGCCGTTAACGAACTTGATCTTTCTTTTTACATAAAACGACTAAATATCGAGTTTGATAACGATCAAACAAAAATTGCGACCGCTAGAGCGGTAACAGACAAATATATATATATATATATATATATATATATATATATATATATATATATATATATACAGTTTTGAACGGACCTCATTTTCGTCATCTCCTGGGTAGGATCAATGGACATTTGAAGAAAAATTTCGAAAATTCCGTCATGAGTACAACCTCAATAGCTGATTTCCCTTAAGGGATATCTGCTAAAACCTATACATAGCCCGTCCAAATTAGTCTTATCACTAAGTGGGTGTTAATAATTTACATTTTCTTTTTATACGGACAAACTGCAGTTGCGGTTGGCAGAATAACTGAAAAAAACTATTGCACTTGGTTAGCTAATTGTAAAATGTAATTAAAAATTTGATTGATGATTGCAATTTTGCCAACTGAGTAAACTTAAATATGGAAGAATTTTTAAAATATTAGATTGATGTATTTATTTACACTTTGCATACAAAGAGAAGAAACGTTGAATCATTGAAAAAGTTGATAAGAGCGTTCAATTAGAATATAGGGAAATAAGGAGTGAGAGTTCTAAATAAAATTGTCTATTCTTAGAAGTTTATTTAATATTGTTGCTATCATTTTCTGAGTTTAATTTTATTTTCTGGAATAAAAGTAAGGGAGGAATTGGAAATCGCGTTATCACGATTGAAAAGCTGTAGCTGATCGATGAAAAACCAATTTTAAAATCACTCCAGTAAGAGTTAGGTTACGAGGGAGCTTTGTATCGGGACAATCTGAGCATTAAATATATTTTCATTTTATCGCCTAAGAAAACCTCCTCTCCTTCCATTCTCCCAGTTTATTTTTTTAAACGGTTCTTTTCAAGGTTTCAATAAATCCTTATTTCTTTTCTTGCGAACAATTACCTGAATTACAAAAGGGTACAATATATACACACTTGTCACCTATTTTGGAGTTCCCTTGACATCTTTCTTTCCTTTGGCATTTGATGTATTAGTACTAGCAAGCTATCGAGAGGTGAGGGTGTTATCGTTTACCCACTTCAGATTTTTCAATATACTTTTTTTTTGGGGGGGGGGGCTTACTAAAACTGAATACTAAAAAAAACTCAGTTAATGCTTAAGAAAAAGAAAACATCCATAAAACAACATTTATAGGAAATTACATAGGGAAGTAGTTTGCTTATAACAATTTTTGATCCGTTTCATAATATCCGAGGTGTTATGAATTCTTGGTCTCCCCTTTCCAACATTGCCAGATTTTAGCCGTTAACAGAAATTTTATTTTCGCGATGAAATTGTAAATTATCGAGTATGGAACTGATTTAAGGAACCCCCCTTTTTTTAAGAGAAGCGCTAGACAGTGGAAGGTAATATCAAGAAGAAAACACTATATTTAACAGTGACTGAGCGCTTTCAGTGCAAGATCGTTATCATCAGTGCCCTGTCAACACACAAACAATAAAAAAAAAGTCCGTCATGCAGGGGCTGCGTAAACTAAGCAGATTTCCCACGTGAAGTTTTACAATAGATAAATCTGCCTAATAATATCTGTAGTAGTAAGAAACCTCTATACCTAATCACGAGGGACGAATAGTTACAGAAACGGCCGCCAGAGCTCTCGGCGAAAAATCCGAACATAGCCAACTCCTGCCGACCACACGCAGATACAAATGCAAATATCTCGGTTAATATTCAAGATAGAGAATAAATGTATATCACAATATTTATAGTAAATTTAATTTGCAATAAGATTCAGACTATACAAGCTTTCGATCCGATGCATAATAACGGAGATATTTCGAATTTTCGAAAATCCCCCCTTTAAACCCCCCCTCTCTCTGGTACGATTTCAGCCATGAACGAACTTGATCTGTCTTTTTACATAAAACGGTTAAATGTCGAGTTTCGTAACGATCAAACAAAAATTGCGACGGCTAGAGCGTTAACAGAAAATATATATAAATATATATATATATATATAATTTTGAACGGACCTCATTTTCGTCATCTCCTGGGTAGGATCGATGGACATTTGAAGAAATTATTCGAAACTCGCGTCATGAGTACGACCTCAATAGCTGATTTCCCTTAAGGGAAATCTGCTAATATATACAACTACAACAACTTAACTATTATGAGGTACATACACTACGATTTTCTTAAAACTATAAAATTTATAAAAAATGGTCAATACTCTATATGAATTAATCTGATGCCTACTTGCAGGATAAAAACAATATGGTTTAAAAATACTATGTACATACAAAACACAAATAATCAATACATGGTAAATAGAGTGAGAAGGTTTACATGAAAGTTTGCATGGAAGATTGAAGGTTAAACTGAAACCGTCTTCGTCGCTATCGGTATTTAAAGAAAGGTCTTAGGAGCTGTAGGAGAGTAGGTCAAAGGTATGGGGAAAAATAGGCTAAATTAGGAGATAAGGAACTCTGAAGGTCAAGGTCATTGAAGGACCGAAGGCCTGTGACGGTCCCTGGGCGCTGCCTAGACTCCGTCGCCTGTGCCCGGTCCTTGGAGGAGTTGATGGGCTTACAGCGCCATCTTCCGGCCCGTCACCACTGGCCGCTTGCATGACTTTAAATAGGACCGCCACGACTAGAAAGCTTTCCGCTAAGTTTGGACAGATTAGACCCGCAGGTCTCGCAGACCAGTGGATACTCCTTCTTCGTGTGATACGAGTGGGTGTGACCGATCCTGAGACGTGTCAGCACCACCTTTTCCCGTCTTTTCTCCCTTGCAGACGGAAATAGAGTTTAACCAGAGACTAAAACTTGTAAAATAACCAATAATTTAATTTATATTCCAATTTAAGAAGAAATATACAGAGAAATAATTGGACCATATTACTGTTCCAATGAGGCTGTTTAACATTTTTCGCCAAAGCAACGGAGATATCCATGGCTATCTTTTCGGTAATTACAAGAAAGAATGCAACTTTTTAATTTTGACAATATTACAAGTCCCCACCCCCAATACATGGTGTGGCAGTTATCCGCACGATGGTGACTTACCAGGGGCTAAGCATTACAACGAATCCGGAGATATCTGATCTAGGTTTAGACTGTGTGACTTGCCCAAGTAGATCCCAACAGGTATACAGGAGAGGATGTGGCATCGGACCCATCCCCTCCTAGGTATGGCGATGGCATCCTCCGATATCATGACTGTGTGGTGACAACCGAAGGTGCTGTAGGTGCTTTGCCTTTGCGTATCTGGATGTATGTCAAAAGTCTAGGCTTTGGGGTATAGACCTGAGATACTGGCACCGCGGGGTTGACGGAGGTCCGTTCAAAAATGTTTATTCATATATATATATATATATATATATATATATATATATATATATATATATATATATATATGTCTGTTACCTCTTTAGAGGGTCGCATTATTTGCTTATCTTAACTAAACTCGATATATAGGCGTTTTAAGTATAACTATTGATCAAACACAGCTTACATCGAACTAGAGAGAGGAGGCGTTTAAAAGGGGAGAATTTCGAAAATATCGTTATGTTTATTACAAAAATAATAAACGTTGTTTATTAGAGTTCCTTGGATTGCCAAATTAAACACACAAGCTTTATCCCTGCACAAATTATTTGACAATGCACTACACACTTAGTAAAAAATTCTTAACTTTTACTCACAGACTCACACTGATAACTTTACTGTTCTTTTTATTTGCACAGTACAATAACTCATGATCGCTGAAGTTCACAAAAAAACTGCACTGTACTGATCTTCACAAAGAAAACGGCACTGCACTGTTTACTGAGGCTGCACTGAACGCACTGTCATTCACTTGAAGAGAACTGAGAATAAACTAAACTCTCGAGTGAGCTGGACCGCTTTTAAAGACGATCGGTGACATAAAAAAACTGTCCAGACAAGTCTAGATCCCAGACAGGTATCGCCGAGAACATTCTTTGTCGCCAAAGGTCCTACCTTCGAGCGTTTTCTTTCTCCTTACTCGTACCTCATAAATATGTTATTAACTCTGTTTAATTTTTTTCATGTATTAGTTTCTGCAACAATATAAATGTTTTCGTTATTATACGTCAGATCGAAACATTGTACACCATATTCTGATCGCAAATCTAATTGCCTATGAATGTTGTATATATGCATTCTCTACCTTCTATATAACCCGAGCCTAATGCATTTTTTTTTCAGCCTTTTGCAACCCCCCACTCTTACAGAGGAAGGGGGATATCATTCAAATTGGAGAGTATAACTTAAACTATTAAAATAGTAAATGACCACACAAATGAACGCTTTCAATTTCAGTTTAGGCCTGCTGTTTGGTCCCAGAACGCATTGAACATTTTAAATTCAGCAAAACAATATAATTTTGAGGGTTGGTCGAGGAGGTTTTAGAATGGATGATAGGAAGTTTGAGATAAGAAGAATGGCATATTAGAAGGGGGAGTGATAGAGAGTAGGGGGAGGGGAAGGTAAGAGCTATTTAAAATAGATTAGATGGAAGACGGGAACGGTTATACGAGGTTGAGTGGGGTGGAGGGGGGTGGTAAAATAAGCAGGGGTTATTAGGTTTCACGAGATTGCAAAGCCCTCAACAATGCCCCACATCTTACGCATAAAAAAACTTATATTTCTCTCCTGTTATTATTCAAATTTATTTTAAAATATATATATAAGGAGAAGAAGAATTAGATGGTCTTAAAACAGGGTATCCAGTCAGAGAATACAGAGAGAAATATTATTTTTTTCTCGAATTTCATTCCAGAGGAACAGCCTATAACCACAATCAGAGGACTTCTTATGCATGGCTATTTAAAAAACAACCAAAAAGTGAAGATTCTTGTTCAACAGGGATTTCCCTACAGTGCTTTAGCCAGAAAAATTGAAAATTTGGCATTGTATAAGTGTCTAAAATGCGTTAGGGACACAATTCGATCACATGTTATTTAGAACTAGGTTTGGAAATTTCTTAATAATTCAGGGTGAAATTAAATTGTGAATTTAGAATCAGAAAAGAGTTGAAATCCCTTTATTGTGTGGGATATATGCAAATACGCAGTGTGACGACGTCATGAAATAGGATTTTATGGTCTAGCCTTAAACATACCTATTTACAATACTCTATATTTAACATTTTCATTGGACACTGATGATCATACAAGTTAATAACTGAGATAGAACGAGGAATGTGGGTTAGTTAAGGGGATGGGGAAATCATCTCCGTTATCATGGGACCGATCATGATGGAGGACCAATTTTGTTAATCTATTACTTAATATTCTTCTTAGTTAGGAAAAAGAATGGAGAATATCTTAAATATTAATTGAGTTATTCCTTCTTGTGAATTTGAAATAGAGAATTCATGTTGAGATGATATCACTAGTGTTCCATTCTACCATGTGACAACTTTGCTTCGTTTACACATCCACTGCATAACAAACGTTTTTCTTTTAATCCTGTGTTCGAGAGACAACTTTCTCGTGCGGTAGGGTACTCTTGCAAAGCTCGGTACCTGTACGTGAGTATCACACCTCTTGAACTTTGTACCTTAGGAGTCTCCTATCCTTCCAGGTTAGGAATGGGAGTACAAGCCACAGAATTATCCTATCCTTCCAGGTTAGGAATGGGAGTACAAGCCACAGAATTATCCTATCCTTCCAGGTTAGGAATGGGAGTACAAGCCTCAGAATTATCCTATCCTTCCAGGTTAGGAATGGGAGTACAAGCCTTAGAATTATCCTATCTTTCCAAGTAAGGAATGGGAGTAAAAGTCTCAGAATTATCCTATCCTTCCAGGTTAGGAATGGGAGTACAAGCCACAGAATTATCCTATCCTTCCAGGTTAGGAATGGGAGTACAAGCCTAAGAATTATCCTATCCTTCCAGGTTAGGAATGGGAGTACAAGTCTCAGAATTATCCTATCCTTCCAGGTTAGGAATGGGAGTACAAGTCTCAGAATTGCCCTATCTTCCAAGGTTGGAAATGGGAGCACAAGCCTCAGAATTGCCCTATCTTCCAAGGTTGGAAATGGGAGCACAAGCCTCAGGAGTCTCCTATACTTCCAGGTTAGGAATGGGAGAACAAGTCTCAGAATTATCCCATCCTTCCAGGTTAGGAATGGGAGTACAAGACTCAGAATTATCCTATCCTTCCAGGTTAGGAATGGGGGTATAAGCCTCAGAATTCTCCTATCCTACCAGGTTAGGAAGGGGAGTACAAGCCACAGAATTATCCTATCCTTCCAAGTTAGGAAAGTGAGTAAGAGCCTCAGATTTATTCCATCCTTCCAGGTTGGGAATGGGAGTACAAGCCTCAGAATTATCCTATCCTTCTAGGTTAGGAATGGGAGTAAAAGCCATTGGGAAAATTTCCATCTTTTCTTTCAGAGGCCATCCTTTGGCTAACTCCCAACTGCACAGTAAAACTTCATTGTGACGAAAACGTCACACAACTATTTCTAACCGTGACCCCTACACTTGCTCCAACCCCCTCCTCTTCACCAGATATTGGCATTTTTGCATATCCGTTTGCATAATCTCTGTTAAACGATCTAGGACGTGATGAACAAGCAAGGGCCTGAAAACATGAATACATTGGAATATTTCAAAATTTAATGAAGTAGGAATAAATTTGAGCAAACTGTGACTAAAATTAAGCGAAGGGACAATTCAGCAAGAGCACTTACCTACCGTTTTCAGCCAAGAAAGTTATCTGATAAAGTGTGAAGCAAAGGTAGTGAAAGGCAGCAGGGAGAGACGGAGGTCGGTTTATTTCCAAGGTCGGGACATAACTGACATATAAAGGTAATTAAGATGAAACTCTTCATCACTTACTCCATTCCCTAACTAGGGTAGACAATATAAACAGTGACACAGGAGAACACAAACACGTTAGACAAAGCATACAGACTCCACCTAACCGGAATAATGACTTAGAACTTGAGGACAATTAAATTTAAGAAACATTGAAAGGCCTAAAACCGGATAATGATGGAGGACGGGTTAAATGTCAAAACTCTTCAGAATATAATTATCATTTTTATAATGCGTTTATAACCTCATACGAGGAAGCATTCTCATACCAGCAAATACTAAAGTCTTGGAATCAAAACATTCTAATATCCATTTTTGTACATTTCTCTTAAGGAAAATCAGCTATTGAGTTTGCAATACACCGCGATTTTTCTTCAAATCTTCATCGATCCTACTTAGGAGATCACGAAAATGAGGTCCGTTCAAAATTCAGTTATAAATATTCGCATTTTAACGCTCCAGTGGTCGCAGTCTTTGTTCGATCGTAATTAACGTGGATATATATTTTTTTTTATATAAAACTAATGATGAAGTTCATTAATGACTCAAATTGGACAAGCGAGAGAGGAGGTTTACAGGAGGGTATTTCGAATATTCAAAATATATCTGTAATTATACACCAGTTCGAACTCCAATCAATTGTTGTTCAATACATTTTTTCATAAATCAAATATTAAGCGAGTTAGTTATTTACTTGGAGAGAATTCTTCACAAGTTTTAGCAGATTTCCCTTAGGGGAAATCAGCTATTGAGGTCGTACTCATGACGCGATTTTCGAAAAATCTCTTCAAATGTCCATCGATCCTACCCAGGAGATGACGAAAATGAGGTCCGTTCAAAATTATATACATATATATATTTGTCTGTTAACGCTCTAGCGGTTGCAATTTTTTTTTTATCGTTACCAAACTCGATATTTAAACGTTTTATGCAAAAAGACAGATCAAGTTCGTTAATAGCTGAAATCGGACCAGTGGGAGGGGGAGTTTAGAGGGGAGGATTTTCGAAAATTCGAAATATCTCCGTTACTATACGTCGGAACAAAAAATGGTATAAAACTAATCTTATTCTAAATTACATTTGCTATAAATATTGTTCTATACATTTATTCTCTATCTTGAATATTTACCGAGATATTTGCATTTTTATGAAGTCAGTGGTCGAGTATAGTTCAGATTAGGTCGGCCATTTTCGTAACTGCTCGGCTCAGGTGGAAGCTTCTTCAAACCTTACCTGTCGTTTTTAACCTTACCTTACCTCCGTTAATTTGTAAGATTTATGCAAATACGTTCTGTTCATCCTCTTTAGTTCTTGGACTGTTAAAATTTGAGATATAAAAATATAAATTATTCTTACAATTATTCCTACAGAAGACGTTTCAGTTGGGAATTTATTTTAATTAACTGAAAGATTTCTCATTACTGTTCCACGGTGGTGTAGTGGAACAGTGAAGATTTATTGTAAAATTTCCCTTGGGTAATCCGATTAGTTAACACAGCCCATTCTTCACAATTTTTTATTTCAACACTAAGCGCTTTTAATTCTTTCATACTGTCTCCATCTTCAGAGCTGCTCATAAAAACAACAAACGTCATTAAAATCTATATATACGTTAAAACAGGCTCATTAACCATGCTAATATCAATAAATAAAAACACAAAATAAACATCTAAAATAAGTGAATATAAATAAATAGACTTAAGTTAAATCTTAAAATGAAATAACGAGGTTGAGAGATCCATTGGGGTATAGCTATAAATATCTACTGACCAACTTGCATGCGTTTATAGGGAAAGACAGCAAGTGACTGGCTAGTGCGTGGGAGATAAGATCGAGGTCCAGTACCCCCACCATTGCAGACTTATAGCAATCGGTCTTCTTGTTCAAACAACGATTACCAATAAGCTTCTTGTTCATCGCAATCTCCAGACCTTCCAATGATCATAGTTTTTTACCTTTCTTGGCCTCATGTAATTCACACACTTCATGAGCTGCTTCGCTATGGCCTTCTTGTTATTGGTAGCAGAAAAATTCCGAATCTGAGCGATAACCATGTTCTCTACAGCGGTTTTTTATTTTCCTTCCTGTTTGGCCGATGTAACACCCTTGGCACGTGTTTGTGTAGTTTGTACACACCGGATCTTTATTTTATGGAATTGCTTTTTTTTCGTTGAAGAATATTTCTGTTAGTTCAGCTCTGAGAGGTTGCCTAACCTGTTTGTTCACAATTTAGACGCGTTCCGTAGGGAGATTATTAAAATTGACTGAATGATTTCCCATTGGCGTTTGTATTTATTAACTTAATATTCACAGTGGTGTTAAGTGTTACTAGTATGTAGATTTGTCTATTGTAAAACTTCACGTGGAAAATCTGGTTAGTTTATGCAGCCCTTGTTCGACGGACATTTTTTTATTTTGCATTTGTTTTTTTATTCTCATTGTTTTATATTACAATATATTATTTTGTTCACGATTTTAGAGTTTTTTAAATAACTATAAAGTCTTTTTTTTTCAAATGGCTGATTGTTAAACTACTTGAGGAGTTAAAATATTTAATCTTTTTATTTTTATTTTTTTTTGTAGATACTAACCATTAGATTCTTTTCCCAAAGGCCTGAATATTTTAATTATCCTTGGTTGTGCAATAAATTAACCACAAATTATATAGCGTTTGTTCTGCTACGAATTTCGTAATATTAGTTCAAGCTAAAGAGAGTAAATTGATAGCACGAAACCTTAAGCTAGTCCAATTAGTAATGCAGGTTCTCAAACTTAATCTGTCTTCGGCTAATCAAGCAATTAGCTCTGTAGAACTATCTACCAACTTCTGATCCCCTCCCCACTTCTCACTGCTCAGTATTATGGCAGATAATATATGTTACACCGTAAAGTACCTTTGATTAGAAATATGTTTTCTATTTTTTTTTTTTTAAATTCATTGTTTCATAACAATTACAACTTTCTTTCGTTAATTAGTTTAAAAAAAAAAACAATATAAATTACTAACAACTCATTACTAGTTTCTCTAAATAGATGGGAATATTATTTAAGCAGATTTCCCTCAGGGGAAATCAGCTATTGAGGTCGTACCCATGACGCGATTTTCGAAATTTTTCTTCAAATGTTCATCGATCCTACCCAGGAGGTGACGAAAATGTGGCCCGTTCAAAATTGTATGTATCTGTCAATTTGCCTGTTACCGCTCTAGCGGTCGCAATTTTTGTTTGATCATTACCAAACTCGATATTTAATCATTTTATGTAAAAGGAAAGATCAAGTTCGTTAATGGCTGAATTCGGACCATTGGGAGGGGGGGGGGTTAGAGTGATTGAACTTTGAAAATTCCAAATATCT
This sequence comes from Riptortus pedestris, assembly GCA_019009955.1. NCBI lineage: Eukaryota > Metazoa > Arthropoda > Insecta > Hemiptera > Alydidae > Riptortus > Riptortus pedestris. The sequence continues at coordinate 90,728,563 of CM032231.1, read as the reverse complement.
CCATTACCATAATTCGAATCGAAAAATTGTAAAGAATCAATCTTATTGAAAATTAAATGTACTATAAATATTGTTTTATACATTTATTCTATATCTTGAATATTAACCGAGATATTTGCATTTTTCAGTTCAGCCTTCAGTATACCCCCCCCCTTGTACTTTTGTTACGTAAACAATACTCTGTTATATAATAAATCACATTATTAGAAGCTTAAATACGCAATATTGTTTCCCAGAGACCTTTATTATATGAGATAAATGCAAATATATTCTTGTGACCACCCCTTAAATTCTTGAACTACTAAAATTTGGTTGATTGGGATAAAATTTATTCTGATTCATTATAAATTACAGTACTAGATATAGTACATAGTTTTCAATAAAATTAATATGTTATATTCTGATATGTTTGAGTTATTGTTTTTATATCCGGCGTTGGAATAACTGAAAGCCGTTGGCAGCCCTGTTTGTTTACATTTGAGACGCTTTCTGCCGGGCGGGGAAAGATTTATTATTACTGTTTGTATTTATTCACCTAATATTCACGGTGGTGTTGTGTTAGCAGTATGTAGGTTTATCTATTATTAAACTTCACGTGGGAAATCTGCTTAGTTTGCGCGGCCGCTTAAAGGTTTAAAAATGGAGTTTATATATATATATACTAGCTCAGATACCCGGCTTCGCCCGGGAATTCATTTGAGGCTGAATGGTGATGGTATTTTTTAGCAGACTTTACATTGCACAATATTTTGACATTTACCCGTCCCAGTGTTTAGGATTGATACCCGTCGTTGCCGTGGATTTGCTAATAATAGAATTATTTGTTCGATAAGGCTTCACTGTCTTCGATATTTTTATATTTCCCGTCTCTTATACATGTAAATATGGTAAATTTTTATTTCAGGCCTCCCTTATAACCCCCACTCCCGTTCGAACCTAAAAATTTTAAAATAACTTATAATCATGGAAGAATTAATGCTAATTGACATACCGAGTTTTGTTAAGTTCGGTTCAGCCGTTAGTGCCCAATAAAATTGTTGGCTCCCGCTAAAGTTTTAACATATAACTCATTTATACTTAGGTATACGACAAAAGTGTATATAACAAAAGTTACTGCAAATAACAAAATAAACAACTTTTGTTATGTTTATATTTGCGGAAAAACCAATAGAAAACGTAATATCGCTATTTTTAATTTCAGACTTCCCTTATAACCCCCACTCCAGCCCATCCCTAGAAATGTTGGTCTAGCTTGTTATAATGAAGGCGTTAGTGCTAATACGCGTACCGAGTTTTATTTAGTTCGGTTGAGTCTTTTGTGCCAAATAAAATTGTTGACTCCAGCTATAATTTTTAGCGGATAACGCATTTAAACTTCGGTATACGACAAAAGTGTATATAACAAAAGTTACTCTAAATAACAAAATAAACAACTTTTGTTATGTGCATATTTGCCGAAAAAAAACACTAGAAAACGATATATCGCTATTTTTAATTTCAGCCCTCCCTTATAACCCCCACTCCTGTCCATCTTAGAGAAAATTAATATAGCCTAAAGTCTAAGTTGGGTTAGTAGTAATATACATACCAAGTTTCTTAAAATTCGGTTCAGATGATTATGCGTGAAAAGGTAACAAACAAACAAACAAACATACACGAAAGAAACAAAATGCAGATATAGTGTCTATGACATGTGAAACGAAAAGTTATCGTGAAATTTCGCGAAAAAAATCAATGTACAGACAGAGGTTACAATTTTATATATATAAAGATACTAGCTCTGATACCCGGCTTCGCCCGGGAATTGATTTGAGGATGAATGGTGTTGGTATTTTTTTGGCAAGGCTATACTTTGCACAATATTTTAACATTTACCCTTACCAGTGTTTAGGGTTAATACCCGTTGTTGGCATTTGTTAATAATAAAATTAATTTTTTATGTAAGTCTTCACTGTCCTCCAAATTGTCATATTTCCCGTCTCCTGTGCATTATGCATAGATTTCAGCTATTAAGAACAAAATATTAACATTGATTTGAATTAATTTTTCCAGCTGAGGTACCTGATAGTTCAAATAGGAATGAATTGTTGAGCATATCAATATTTCTACGCAAATTACTTGCTCCACACATTGTTCCTGGAGAAATGTATAAAAAAAAAAAAAAAAAAAAAAAAAAAAAAAAAAAAAAAAAAAAAAAAAAAAATTAAAAAACCGTTAATCTAAATAACCAACACAATAACAAAGTAACCAACTTTTGTTATGTGCATGTTTGTCGGAAAACAAATAGACAATGGATTATCCCGAAATTTTATTTCATTATTCTTATTATTCCTATAATAATCGCATTTCGCAACATTTTGGGTTTAATAATCAGTTATTAAAATTAAATTTACTTCAGGCCTCCCTTATAACCCCACTCCCGTTCTAACCTAAACATTTTAATATAGCTTATAATCATGGAAGAATTAATGCTAATTGACATACCGAGTCGGTTCAATCGTTAGCGCCCGATAAAATAGTTGACTCCCGCTTTAGTTTATAGTGTATATCTCGTTTATACATTGTTAAAAGACAAAAATGAATATCACAAAAGTTACTCTAAATAACAAAATAAACAACTTTTGTTATGTTCATATTTGCCGAAAAACGAATAGAAAACGAAATACCGCTATTTTAAATTCAGGCCTCCCTTACAACCTCCACTCCTACCCGTCCCTAGAAATGTTGGTATGGCTTATTATAATAAAATAAAAACTTAAAACCCCCACTCCTGTTCGTCTCAGAGGATATTAATATAGCCTAAAGTCTATGTTGGGTTAGTGGTAATATACATACTAAGTTTCATAAAATTCGGTTCAGCCGTTTATGCTGGAAAAGGTAACAAACAAACAAACACACACGAAAGAAACTAACTCCAGTTTTTGTCTCTCTGACATGTGAAACGAAAAGATATCGTGAAAATTCGCGAAAAATTCGTTACAATTTTATATATATATATATATATATATATATATATATATATATATATATATATATGTGTGTGTGTGTGTGTGTGTGTGTGTGTGTGTGTGTGTGTGTGTGTGTGTGTGTTTCTTGTAACGCTCTGGCGGTCGCAATTTTTGTCTGATCGTTTCCAAACTCCATTTTTAAATCTTTTATGTAAAAATAAAGATCAAGTTCGTTGACGGATATAATCGGAGAAGTTAAAAATGGGGGGGGGGGTAGAGGGGTAGAATTTCGAAAATTCAAAATATCTTCACTTTTTACGTTGACACACAAAACAACGGAAATATTTTGAATTTTCGAAATTCTTCCCCTCTAAACCCCCCCCCTTTTCCACTTCTCAAATTATATCCGTTATATAATGAGTTCATCACTAAATAAATTCCTATTGCTCAGGCAGGTATCGGACCCACGACTCCAGGTTTACCAGGTTTACAGGTACCTGGATTACAACCTACGCCAAATTCACATAGCTAACCCAAAGATATAACCTTAATTTAATTCAATTTTCATATAAATTTACACGGAAAGAATGAAATATTTTTTGGATTCTCTCATTCAATGAGGTCGGAATTACTTTAAAGTATGTGAAAAGTACAAAATTCTAATATACAATTTCTATTGAATTGGGTAAATATAACCACGCAATATATATTAACGTTCACAAATAACTGTCTCGGGTTTATGCACGTTCAAAGTATTAATTGACAGCAGATTATCTAAAGAAAAGAAATGTATAACGTTTTAAGGAATAGCGAAATACGTGACACAAAGGATAATGGTGGAAAAAACAATAAATGATACGGGCGGAAGTTAGTGTGGGCATTACTCTACCCCTAGATATCACGTTCCTGTGATAGAGCACAGATACCTGGATCACGTCTTCGGGGTAACTTGTTCAATCATATTAGATTCCCAATGGCCAACCCTTGACATAGCTACCTTATGTCCTTCCTAAAGAAAATAAACATAATTTATTTATGTATTTGACGGGATTGGAAAATCAATATTTTATAATTTGGTTGATAGGGGATCTCTAATTGTACCTATAATTTTCTATTTCTAATTGTACCTCAAATAAATATGAGTCACTTAAAAATGTTATAGAAGTGATGCTCTACAATTGTTTATATGTTCATGTTCTCGTAACTCTAATATTAAACTAGTTATTAGTACTTTCTTTTTTAAAGTCTGGAATAAACCCCCAGTTCTAAACATCGAATTTTGATTTAGAAATAATGAATACATGATGAGATTACTAATTTGTCATTCAGCGCGTGGAAAATTTACATAGTTTACGCAGCCCATGCGTTAAGGACATTTTTATGTTTTGAGTAGTATTGGATAATAAATTTTGTTTTGGTTGCATTTTTAAAAAAAATGGAACCCTCGTGTCGAAGGTTAATATTATTTTTTTCCTTAAGAATTGTCTTAAGTTGGGTTACAAGTGTAAATATTAAGTGTGCTGTCGTTGTGCTTAATTAAGGTCCTCATCATTTATGGAGTAACTCAAGATGAAATAGGGGCGTGGTGTTTATTTAATTTAAAATAATTCTATTTGAATGATTAATAAATGAGCTTTTTACATCAAACCATTAGGAGGGTATTAGCTCCACCCGAAAGTGGTTCTGTTCGGCTTCTTCAAATTTAAATGACTTTACAGTTAGCTGTAGGTCGTAAATAACCTTTGACTGAAAAAATTAGGGAACATTTTGTTTCAAAAACTCTGTCACGCAGGGGAGGCCTAAACTAAACAGATTCTCCACGTAATGTTATGACACACTAGTGTCATGACATCTCACAATATATTCTCTAAGTCAATATTCAATGAATAGTAGAAAGAGTTTACTGAATCTGAAAATAAGAAAGTAACTAGTAATTCGCTAACTATTTGAGTTAAGAGAAAATGTACAGAAAGGCAATAGTAGAGTATTAACTGTTTACCAAGATTGGTTTCACAATATTTTTCGATCCGACTCATAGTAACGGAGATATTTTGAAATTTTAAATTCCCTCTCCCTAAACCCTACATATTAAGTGTCCGATTTAAACCATTAACTATTATGGCCTTTAGAGATAAACGAAACAGATAAATATCGAGTATAGTATAGAAAAAATAAACATTTTCGAGTGAAGAAAATTTAAAATAATGACATCATCACAAATTATTTGCAAGTACCTCGAACTGTAAAAGTTCAATGAAAACAATATTTGGTACTTAAGCTTCCAATAAAGTGGTTCATAACAGCTTGTTCTTAATACGACATGAGTAGGAGTGGGTGTTTACTAAAGGCTGAAAACTAATAAATGTAAACATCTCGTTTAATATTCATGACAGTGGAAATGAGTAATATGATCATTATAAATTTGCAATATGATAAATTATACACACCAGTCCGATTTCAGCCGTTTTACATGAATCGCTTATATATTGAGTTTGGTAGCGATAAGACAAAAATTGCGACTGCTAGAGCGGTAATAAAAACCTATATATATACTAGCTAAGGTACCCGGCTTCGCACGGGAATACATTTGAGCTTGAATGAAGATGGTATTTTTTTAGCAAGTCTTTACTTTCCACAATATTTTGACATTTCCCCGTCACTGTCTTTAGGGTTCATACCCGTCGTTGCTGTGGATTTGTTCATAATAAAATTATTTGTTATTTAAGACTTCCCTCTCCTCAATATTTTTTATATTTCCCGTCTCCAGTGCATGTAGTTTTTTTTATTTTTAAAAATAACGTACTGAACAGTGTAATTCATAATCGTAGAAAGTATTCTATCTTCCAAATCATGTATGAATAAAGGTTTCTTTCCCTTGAAGCGGTGACAGCTGTTTTAGGTAAGTCATAACCGGTATTAAAAATACTCTTTTGTGAGTCTCGATTGTAAACTGTATATTTATATTGGTATTTAGTAAAGTATATCATACATTAACGGAGCAGAGTTAATAAATACCAGAAATAACTGGGTGCACATCCCCAGCGTTCATCCTTTTAAATTATTTATTTATGATTATTAAACAAAGTCACATTCCTGAGAATAACACTACATTGCTAAAAGTGTAAGCATCAATTATCATGTAAACATAGACCAATATGAGGTAGGCAGGGAAGCGGCAGAACTTATAGGACAAAGGAAATAGCTCGACACCTCCTTAGAATCAGTGCTGCCAACTCCTTTAGGATATCAATTCTGTAATACGTACATTATTTTACAGATTACATTATATTCACAATACGAAAACTGTTCAAATATTTTTCACATTCTAATTAAATAATGTATTAAATACACTTAGAGAAAACTGGCGTTTCTCATGAATTAATGTTTGGGATAGGAGAAGGGGGGGGGGGCAGTATACTTCATTTGGTGCAAACTGTTACTGGCGTTAAAAAATACATAGATTGGAATTATTAAGGATAAAATTCTAACATGGATTTGAATTAACTTATTAGTTCATATTGGAATGAATTATTGAGAATATCAATATTTCTACACAAATTACTTGCTTCTCCTTATTTTACAAAAAAAAAAAATTATAAAACAAAAGTTAATCTAATTATATAATAAAATATAATATAATAAAAAGTAAACAGCTTTTTTTATGTGCAGGATTGCCGAAAAGTAAGTAGAAGATGAAATATCACGAATTTTTATTTCAGGCCTCCCTTATAACCCCCACTCCTCCCCGTCCCTAGAAATGTTAGTATGGCTTATTATAAGGAAGGCGTTAGTGCTAACTCACATACCGAGTGTTTTATTTAGTTCAGTAAAGTCTTTTGTGCCAAATAAAATTGTTGACTCCAGCTATAATTTTTAACGGATAACGCCTTTATAATTCGGTATACGACGATAGTGTATATAACAAAAGTTTCTCTAAATAACAAAATAAACAACTTTTGTTATGTGCATATTTGCCGAAACCCCAATAGGAAACGAAATATCACTATATTTAATTTCAGGCCTCCCTTATAACCCCCACTCCTGCCCGTCCCTAGAAATGTTAGTATGACTTATTATAAGGAAGGCATTAGTGCTAACTCACATACCGAGTGTTTTATTTAGTTCGGCAAAGTCTTTTGTGCCAAATAAAATAGCTGACTCCCGCTATAATTTATAGCGGATAACGTCTTTATAATTCGGTATACGACGATAGTGTATATAACAAACGTTTCTCTAAATAACAAAATAAACAACTTTTGTTATGTGCATATTTGCCGAAACCCCAATAGGAAACGAAATATCACTATATTTAATTTAATTTCTCCCTTATAACCCCCGCTCCTGTTCGTCTCATAGAATATTAACATAGCCTAAAGTCTAAGTTGGGTTAGCAGTAATACACATACCAAGTTTCATAAAATTCGGTTCAGCCGTTTATGCGTGAAAAGGTAACAAACAAACAAATAAACAAACAGACATCAAAGAAACAAAATGCAGTTATGGTGTCTATGACATATGAAACGAAAAGTTATCGTGAAATTTGGCGAAAAAAAATCAATGTACAGACAGAGGTTACAATTATATATATATATATATATATATATTATATATATATATATATATTATATATATATATATATTATATATATATATTATAATATATATATTACTAGCTCAGATACCCGGCTTCGCCCGGGAATTCATTTGAGGCTGAATGGTGATGGTATTGTTTAGCAGGCTTTACATTGCACAATATTTTGACATTTACCCGTCCCAGTGTTTAAGGTTGATATCCGTCGTTGCCGGTGATTTGCTAATAATAGAATTATTTGTTCCATAATTCTTCACAGTCTTCGATATTTTTATATTTCCCGTCTCATACATGTAAATATGGTGAATTTTTATTTCAGGCCTCCCTTACAACCCCCCTTCCGTTCGAACCTAAAAATTTTAATATAACTTATAATCATGGAAGAATTAATGCTAATTGACATACCGAGTTTTGTTAAGTTCGGTTCAGCCGTTAGTGCCCACTAAAGTTTTAACGTATAACTCATTTATACTTAGGTATACGGCAAAAGTGCATATAACAAACGTTACTCTAAATAAAAAAAAACAACTTTTGTTATGCGCATATTTTCTGAAAAGCAATAGGAAACGAAATATCACTATTTTTAATTTCAGGCCTCCCTTATAACCCCCACTCCTGCCCGTCCCTAGAAATGTCAGTATGGCTTATTATAAGGAAATCGTTGGTATTAATTCACATAGCGAGTTTGATTTAGTTCGGTTGAGTCTTTTGTGCCAAATAAAATTGTGGACTCCCGCAATAGTTTTTAGCGTATAACTCATTTATAATTAGGTATACGGCAAAAGTGCATATGACAAAAGTTACTCTAAATTACAAAATAAACAACTTTTGATATGTTTATATTTGCGGAAAACCCAATAGGAAACGAAATATCGCTATTTTTAATTTCAGGCTTCCCTTATAACCCCTACTCCTGCCCGTCCATAGAAATGTTAGTATGGCTTATTATAATGAAAGCCCCACTGCTAACTACACATACCGAAGTTTTATTTAGTTAGGTTGAGTCTTTTTTGGCCTAAATAAATATATTGTTGACTCCCGCTATAATTTTTAGCGTATAACGCATTTAAACTTTCGGTATACGACAAAAGTGTATATAACAAAAGTTACTCAAAATAACAAAATAAACAACTTTTGTTATGTGCATATTTCCTGAAACAGCAATAGAAAACGAAATTTCGCTATTTTTAATTTCAGGCTTCCCTTATAACCCCCACTCCTGTTCGTCTCAGAGAATATTAATATAGCCTAAAGTCTAAGTTGGGTTAGTAGTAATATACATACCAAGTTTCATAAAATTCGGTTCAGCCGTTTATGCGTGAAAAGGTAACAAACAAACAAACAAACAAACATACACCAAAGAAACAAAATGCAGTTATGGTGTCTATGACATGTGAAACGAAAAGTTATCGTGAAATTTCGCGAAAAAAATCAATGTACAGACAGAGGTTACAATTTTATATATATACTAGCTCAGATACCCGGCTTCGCCCGGAAATTCATTTGAGGCTGAATGGTGATGGTATTTTTTTGGCAAGGCTTTACTTTGCACAATATTTTGACATTTTCCCGTCCCAGTGTTTAGGGCTAATACCCGTCGTTTCTGTGGTTCGTTAATAATAAAATTTGTAAATTCAGGCCTCCCTTATAACCCCCACTCCTGCCCGTTTCTAGAAATGTTAGTATGGCTTATTATAAGGATGGCGTTATTGCTAATACACATACCGAGTTTGGTTTAGTTCGGTTGAGTTTTTTGGGCCAAATAAAATTGTTGACTTCCGCAGTAGTTTTTAACGTATAACTCATTTATGCTTAGGTATACGACAAAAGTGTATATAACAAAAGTTACTATAAATAACAAAATAAACAACTCTTGTAATGTTCATATTTGCCGAAACCCCAATAGAAAACGAAATATCAATATTTTTAATTTCAGACCTCCCTTATAACCCCCACTCCTGCCCGTCCCTAGAAATGTTAGTAAACCTTATTATAAAAAAGGCGCTAGTGCTAACTCACGTACCGAGTTTGGTTTAGTTCGGTTGAGTCTTTTGTGCCTAATAAATTGTTGACTCCCGCTATAGTTTTTAGCGTATAACTCATTTATACTTCCGTATACGGCAAAAGTGCATATAACAAAAGTTACTCTAAATTACAAAATAAACAACTTTTGTTATAGGCATATTTGCTGAAAAAGGAATAGGAAACGAAATATCGCTATTTTTTTTTTAATTTCAGGCTTCCCTTATAACCCCCACTCCTGTTCGTCTTAGAGAATATTAATATAGCCTAAAGTCTAAGTTGGGCTAGTAGTAATATACATACCAAGTTTCATAAAATTCGGTTCAGCCGTTTATGCGTGAAAAGGTAACAAACAAACAAACAAATAAACAAACAAACAAACAAACAAACAGACACCAAAGAAACAAAATGCAGTTATGGTGTCTATGACATGTGAAACGAAAAGTTATCGTGAAATTTCGCGAAAAAAATCAATGTACAGACAGAGGTTACAATTTTATATATATATAGATATATATATATATATATATATATATATATATATATATATATATATATATATATAGATTATTTCCTTATTTTTCTTATCTCCTCTATAGGATCGTTGGATATTTCAGGAAAATATTCAAAAATCGTGACATGTTTTCAACATCAGCTGATTTCTCTAAAGGGAACTTTGCTAAAACGCATTCCGTATTCATTACGCCCATTCTATTAGCTAGTGTCAACAATGAATGGAACGTTTACAGAATAGCCACTGTATGTTAATTATGTACCTGAGGTAAACCTACCTGGGTATTAGGACTCAATAATATCCCCATTGGTGAACTCCAGTGGGAGACAAAATTTTCACCTTTGGCTCACAGACTACTTACTATATCAAGTCATATAATAATAAAATATTATTCATTTTTGCTTTAGCTTATGAATGTTTTTAATACTGAATGAAGTAAGATTGTTTAATTTAAGTATTTTATTTTCTAAGAGTGATGCTATTATTAAAACGAAATAAATATATAAATAAATAAATGTCCGCAGAGTCTAACATATACTGAAATACATTTAGAATTGAAATTGCTCAGGATCACAAAACTTTTGCCTCGTAAGAGTTTTTTTTTTTTCTTATCAAAGTAACCCTATGAGGAGTTATTTATTTGAATACATGTTCCATTGGCACATGGCATACTACATGTATGATTATGTTTTAATACATTTTTATTTTACAATATATAAAAGTTTATCAAATACCATCTAATCAAATATAATATAAAAAAATAATAATAAAATAAAAGTATTAAAAACCTTGTATTAGTTAATTTTTGTGATATCTGAGGATCTTTTTTCTAGTCTCTATTGTGTTGTTATTTCGTTAATTTAGAAAAAAATGTTGTAATGTATAGCTTTTTATTTAAAAAAAAAATGGATAAAACGGATGTGTGCGTAAAATTAGCCATGAAATTGACTGTTGAATGCTTTGGTCGCATGAAGCATATAGAATAGTTCTGTCTGCCTACTGAATCTTGGTCTGTATGACTGTAACTTTAATGAATTGATTCTCCATCTTAGTCAGGATGCTTCGATACCAAAACTTTCCCCCTATTTTTTGTTGAAATGATAATGCCAAACGTCGGCTACATTTTCAATAAACGCACAATATACAAGAAAAAAAAAGAGGCCTGTACTTTTACTAACAGGCCTGAAAAATCAGAAGAATATGTACCGTAGTTTTAGATTGCCGACATTAGTGTGAAGGGCTAGTGATTTTTTGTGTCACTGACATAAAAATGCTAATTCTCCGTGCCTTTTATAAAAACAAAAATTCTATGGAAAAAAAAACCATTTGTTTAACAATAAAAGACTTTTTAACACTACGCAATGAAACAAAAACATAGCTTGATATGGTCGACAAACTGAATATGTTTTTTTACTCTTACATAAAAATTTAAATACCACATATTCAGTTTTGTTTGGTAAATTGAAGGTCTGTTGGTATTGGTATTGTCGTTATAATTTTCTTCTAAATATTGTATTTATTTATTTGGAGCTTCGCAACTGTGGCGTTGTTGCTCATGAAAAAAAAAAACGGTATAAAATTAAAAAAAAAACGAAAGAAAATTAATTTAAACGAAAATAAAACAACATCACAGGAACCGAACACGAAAAACAGAAATGCAGCACAAAACAGAAATTGAACAAGAACAACAAAAATGCATCATAAAACAGAGAAGGAAACCAAATACAGAAATGGAACACAAAAACAGAAAATGGTAATTGCAATTGATAAAAATTGAATATATGATATTCCTAAAGTGTGTATATAAATAAATGTTCATATCTCCATCCATGTTTCCCTATATTATCAGGAACTTGAAATATTCATTCTGTATATAAGAAATAATGGGCTGATCAGACGAGCACTTACAAAATTGTACTTTTAATCAAGCATTGATAAGCCAAGCATATACCAGGGCTTTGTTTGGGATAATTTAATTAGTGACTGTTAATTATATATAATGTAAGTCAATTTCTGAAGTCAAGTTAATCGTGTGGAGCTTCGGGCCAGCTAGTGTTAAATAGATTTTAATACTCTAATGATACAAACTTGGGGTATATTTTTGTTGAACTCAATTGGAAATCAAAATTGGCTTTTATTAATAATTGTTGTAATCATTAAACAAATTTTTGTTTGGCAATTTTAGACTAGATACTTATAATAACGAAGTTTTGCCTATACAGCCATTTTAATATTTTCAGCTCTACATAGAATCTTATACTTTCGAAATCACAGCAAGAATAGAATACCTTAAGACCCAATTATGTTCGTTACTTCCGACATTCTTAAAGTTTTAGCTCAGTTTTAAAGTAAAATGTTTTCACGACTTACATCTTAACGATGGAGAAATAAGGAATGAGAGGGGGATGAATTTCTCAAGGGGAATATAATCTGCTTACTTCATGTTAATAATATTTCTTGTCTGGTAGTTATTTTCTTAATGATTCCTTGTATATTTAAGATCAACTTCCTCATTTAAGTATACTTCAATTTTCAATCAATGTTTAAATTGCTAAACAATTTGTAATAATGAGATGACATTCATAACTTATATTAAATATATGAAATTTGAATGTAATTTAATTATAGGAGACCAATGTGAAAAATATATTTTGATCAATTAATTCACAAGTTATGATAATGTATTTTTTACCTATTGGGGTAATTAATCCTGGCTTATGACTACTAGAACAAACGGACGTCATCTGATTACACTGATATTAGCAAATTTGGCAAAAGTGAAAAAGCTCATTTGAGTGGTGTCTTCTCAAGTCTTAATGCAGGAAACTTCTCAATATTCCTGATAAAAACTATGCGCTTGCTCCAGATTTAGATTCTCATTATTTCCTGTGTTGTTATTTCTTGCTGTTCCTGAGTTGTATGTACCGTATACAATTTCGACAACTTGGAGAAGTGTGGTTTTAACGTAGAAGAGGTGTACCGAAGTTTTAAGTCAGACTGTTAATTTACTGTTGCTTCACAGAATTAGAAACTAATGAATTAGTAATTTGAACTCCATGTTTCATTTTGTAACACCTTGTGAGGAAACAGACTCGCCATCAACACCATATCCCCAAATACAGTAAGTTCTATAGTCTGTAGACCGTACTCAAGGAAACATGGCAATGCCTGGAAGACATAAGTTCCACCAGTATAAACGAAACGTTGTAATTAATCTTTAAGTTGCCTAGAATTTTAGGAATATAAACTGCTCAAAAATGAATAGGGTATGAATTGGTAGGTTGGTAGGTTTTGTGGTATTTATGGGGCCTAGCATTTTTTTATTTTTATTTTAAGTTATAAATATCATTAATATTTAATAGAAATTATTGCATCCCCCCCCCCATAAAAAAGTTATTAAATTAAGGTCGATTTAATTAAAATTAATAGGATAAGAAAAAATAACCAATATCCCTATTCATTTTTGAGCAGTATATATGAGTTTAATATCATATTCATCTCTGAGTTCTGACACTACGCATGGATAAACGGTGTTTGTTAGTTTAAATGTAATTAAGAAGAAGAAAGAAAATTTATCTGGACCAACACATAAGTATTATACACAAAGTGTTATTATAAGATTTGTTACAAAATTAAGAGATGTTGGTACAACCTCGGACGTAGTCGTTCTTCAGTCATTGCACCTAAATTATAATGAGTGGCTCCACTTGACATCGGAAGGCTGCCATGATATTTCCTTACAAGTTGTTGAAGATGTACTGAAATAGGGGCAACCTCCAATTCCCTGTGGATTTGGCTGTTCCTAACAAACCGGGGAGCATTTGCCGCTATCCGAAGTACTTTGCTTTGGAAGGACTATAGTTTCTTTTTGGGTGTTTTGCTGATGCCCAGCCAGACTGGGCATATGTATGTTAATATAGTGGAGTAAAGGTAATTAAAAGATATTTAATAAAACGGGATTAATAATGTTATTACGTTGGAAAGTACGTCGAAGCAGATAGGATTAAATTACGGACTAATGTCAACGAAGTGAATGAAGTTCTTGAAATTAAGAAGGTTAAATAGAATTACATTAAGTGTTTCAATAAATTAACAAGAGTCTCACATTATAGATTATAGATATGTGACAAAAATAAATCGCTCGTGCTTAGGCTTCGGCGTGCATTTGAAGGAAGTTTTATGATATTTTGTCATATAAACAACCCCAATATAGCCTTTTTCTAAAGAAAATCCGCTATGAATCGGACAGTCTAGCACGCAACGTAACTTGCCCAGTATATACGAACTATAGTTTCCTGTGCTTATAGAACGGCAGCTCTCTTAGGAAGAGATCGGATGACATAAAGTCGTTCCGTTTTGTGATTCGTCGTATAAATATTTAAAGGTAGTTATTCCAATATCATTCCCTACAGAGCCCAACCTTGAACAGCTAGGTGTGGGGTTGTGGGTTTGGATGGAATTGTGGTGTATGGTTCAGCAAACGGTGATAATAACGCTTGATTTTATAATGATTGTGAGGTGGTTGTCATCAATAGCATCTTATCGTAGTGTTGAGTTCTTTGTATATAGGATTTATAATCAAAATACTTGCTGAGGCTGGAGGTAATTAAAAGACCCTCGCTTCTGATCACATTGATTGGCTTCAGGTAGTGGAAAAAGCCAAGGTCCTGCAAGAACTGTAGCACATAATAGCAAGTATATATTATGCAGCCTTAACTAGTATAGTTATTACTTCGAGAATAGCGTACCATTTTCAGGAGTAAAACTCCATTAACGCTCTTCCCGAATGTAATAAATGTATTAAAATAAAGATAAAAAGAGCGTTAACGAGTTCTATTCCTAAGGGAAGGCTCCGCCTACGTCGCCAGAGTAGACAGTTAGTTCCTTACATCTATATAGGAACTCTTTAGTCCCAGAAAAAGCCCTGAGGATGCTAGAAATATGTCTAGTAGTACGTCGGCCAGAAAAGTGAAAACACGGTCATTAGCCGAACACCTAGACTATAATATTGTTACGTTTTATTAAAAAAAACAGTAATAAACGTTGTTTATTAGAGTTCTTTTGGATTGCAAAATTAAACACAAACAAGTTTCACAGTTTTTATCACTGCACAATTTTTTTTAACAATGCACAATACACTTGGTTAATTATTCTTAATTACTACTCACAGTATGCACTGATAGCGTCACTGTTATACAGTCCAATAATTCACTCACGATCACTGAAATTAACAAAAAGACGGCACTGTACTGTCTTAAACACGGCACTATAATGCTACTTACACAGTCACGGCACAACACTGTTCTTCTTATAAAAACACTTTACCTCACTGCACAAAGTAGCACTGAACGCACTGATGTGATCATGAAGACAGCTGAGAATAAACTAAACTTTCGGCCGATTTGCACATGATTATATAGAGGGCGCGGCAACATCAAATGGCGTGGCCTCGAAGGTACTGGACTCTTAGTCTAGAACCTACTGGCGCCAGCAGTCCCTCCGTCGGTTCCTTTCATCTCCCAACTACTCGGCTCTCTCTGCTAATCCTTCATGTATTAGGATGTATTGAGGTTGCTCTCATGACTGAATTTTCGAAATTTTTCTTCAAATGTACATCGAACCTACGTAGTAGATGACGAAAATGAGGTCCTTCCAAAACTTTATATATATATATATATATATATATATATATATATATATATATATATATATATATATATTTGCCCGTTACCGCTCTAGCGGTCTCAATTTTTGTTTGATCGTTAACAAACTCGATATTTAGTCATTTTATGTAAAATGAAAGATCAAGTTCGTTAATGTCTAAAATCGGACCAGTGGGAGGGGGGGTTTAGAGGGGAGGATTTTCGAAAATTCGAAATATCTTCGTTACTATACGTCGGGTCGAAATATTGTACAGAATCAATCTTATTGCAAGTTAAATTTACTATAAATATTGTTATATACATTTATTCTCTATCTTCAATATTAACCGAGATATTTGCATTTTTATTAAATCTGGGCGGTAACGGACGAGTGACTTTCCCGCCAAAAGCTAGTTCGGCCGTCTCCTTAACTGCTCGGCTCGTGAAATTTCTCTTTTGTAAAACAACGCGTGGGAAATCTGCTTAGTTTACGCAGCCCGTGACGGATTTTTTCCATCTTCTTTCCCCCCTTTTCCAGGCCCGATTTTAGCAGTTTTTCTTTATTTTTACATAAAAATATCTTTAAATATATTGTTCGGAAAACGATAAACCGAAAATAGTGTCCGATACAGATGAACATATTTATGTACATTTATAATTTTAAATGTGCCACATCTATTACATATCGTTAGCAGGAATGATGTATATTTGAAGAAAACCGCTGAAAATTAAGTCAATTGTATAATCTCAATAACTAATTTCACATAAGCGGAAAGGCACCGAATACCGCTGGGCCATACAACCTTCCTCCAAAATGCATGAGTGGAATTGTCTGGCCTGATTCTATACGATATCTGCCACATTTCTTGTCAAACGAGAGACTGATTCATGTGAATGTTGGTTTCCGGCGCAGATCATGCATTTCTGACTTGAAAAAAAAGGCCTAGCTAAGCTGTAGGTCTATCTTTGAGATTCGAAGGATGAATAGGATATCAATGTGCTGCTTATATAATGCGGGGCTCATAAACATCTTTGGCTTCTACCTTAGGAAGTGGCTTGGAGGCCTAGAAGGGAGCACTCAGCGGTAGGGGGGGGGGGTTGGTGTATACGAGAGGCATAAGGTGGATTGTAGCAGTGGGGGGGGGACCTGACGTCAGTAAAGTTTTGGCGGGAGTTGAATCATTGATCGGGCCGACCGACAGGCTTGATATGTGTCGAGTCTCCATATTGATGGGCCACTTTCCCCTTCCATCCTCCGCCTACAACATTTATGTAAAAACTTCCCCACCCTCTCTCTCTCTCTCTCTCACTCCGGCTCAATGTTATTTTAGTGCCCGATATCTTACAAATCTACCACATTTTTCTAGAGGTCTCTTGTTCCATTTCCCCGGATCCCGGACGTCGGACGATATCCATTTCTAGCACAAAATACGGCATTCGCCATTCCATGTGTCCACACTTGTGAGATAAGAGCTGCTCCACCAACGTGGTACAACTTCAACACAGAGATCTTGATGTGTTTCAAGAATGAATTTAAACAAAGATGTCATTTCCTAATACGTCTGATTAATTATATAAATTGGTTATTGGATATAGGGGAGAGTAGGGTAAAACCAGGTAGTCGGGAGCAAAGCGGGTACCTCCTCTTAGCCGTTGTGTGGACTGCAGTCGGGCTGATAACGGAGCAACTACAATCCACCTTCGAAGAAGAAGCAGCGGCCATTATGCCAAATCGTTAGTCGTGCTTGTTTTGTGTCGGTGACAATAATTCAATTTTCGTAGAACCTGCTTATGATTTTGGTGGAAAAGGTTGTTGATTGTACTGCGCTCCTATTCCAATTAGAATACAGACATGTAGTTCCCTAAGTACAAGTTTTAATTAACTTTATTTTAGCACTAAGTAATTGTCTTTAGCGTTTTATTTAAACATTACGCGCGGGGTAAAACCGGGTAGCAGCTATGCCACGATTCTCGAAACATGAAAAGTATAATTTTACCTAATTTTATTTAATTATGTCACTGTAAAAGCATATATAATGACAAACAATATGATAAATCTTGCAACTATGAATTTACTTTTTGAAATATATAATTGTTTTGAAATAGATCTAAAGATTAATGTTGATTATTGTTTATATTTTTACTTAATTTTCCTGTACTGTTCCCAAAATGGGGTTTGTTTTAATGCATAAAAAACATTTTTTATTAACAAAAAAACATTAATTTGATTAAAAATTTTTACATTTTTATTTTCCCATAAGAAAAACATATGTACCCGGTTTTACCTTACTAGTGGCGTAAAACCGGGCAACATGACGTTTTACAAACGAACTAGGGTAAAACTTATTTAAAAATTTAGATTTTGTTTTTAAAACTGTGGTTGCGTTAACAGAAAAGTAGACTTTAATTCAACAAAACTCTCCTAATTTGTGGTAAAAATTGTGGTTTCTGTAAGCCACAAACCTTAGCTACCCGGTTTTACCCCACTTTCCCCTACTAATCTAGTACACCGTAAATATTTTAATGATTTGTTTTACATAGGAACTGTATAAAGTATATTTTTACTCAAGTATATTGGTGGGATATTAAACATTAGCTAGCGGTATTTTTTTGTTGGGGCAGACGGTAAGAGTTGAGGGACCCCTACCACTACTCTCAGTAGTTGTCGAGTACGCTACCAGAGTGGACTCGTGTCACAGTGCTTGTGGATCATCAGACTAACGGGTACGTCTAACGGAAGTCTGTGCGCGTCACAACCCCTCGGAATAACTAACGATTATGACTCTCTTAAATCCCGTCCACAGGCAGGCCAGAAACAGTGTGCACTGAGCATAGATTACTACCCCTGGATACAATGGGGCCAATCGGACTTCTGGAGACAACTCTCTCTTGGTCCACCTTGGCGGAGGGGTTATACTTGAAGCTGCCCACTCACAATGTAAAACTCTTATCATAAATCTCAGGAGTCTCGCTTGGTTGAGGCTGAAGATATCTAAGGTCCACAATGCCAACTAAAAAAAAAAATCTGTATTTAATTCATTCATTGTGCGTAATCATGAAAGAATAAGAATTGAATCTGTCAAGGCAAAAGTTTTAAAATTAAAGAGTAAATTGGCTGATTTACTGAAGGTGATTTAATGATAAAATTCACAATTAACTTGTACATGTATAATGGTTGCCTTTACTCCTCAGAAATTATTTTAAAGATAGTTATCAACATACCCCAGTCAATACATTAAGATTTATCTTTTTCCGTTATAAACCACTAAACATTTTACTCCTTTAAAAATAGCATCCGATAATATATAACTCGACTCTGAAATACATTTTCTCCGTTTGATAATGTATTTCTCCACCCAAGGCAGTTAACAAAACCAAAGGCACTGAAAAGAAATCGATTGATAATGGAATTAAATATACATTATCTCACATAAAGTAATAATTGTTTTGAAAGATTTTAGTTCATACATTAATAAATATGTCCACCACAACAGAGCCAATACCACATTTCACGCACTACGCAACAAAATGTAAGTATTAAAAAAAAAGAAGCTTCATCAAACCTCTATAACAGATTTTTTTTTAGTTTTAAATCACAAAATAAGAAGTAAAAATAATAAACTTAATACTCACATTTTATTGCAAAATAGTAAAAAAACAATTGAAAGAGAACTTAGATAAAATAAAACTACAACAGTTCTATTCTTTTAACTATCACCTACACATATATAGAAAACTGAAACTAGTTTGTGATGAAGTATGTAATATAGCCTGGTAATTAACAATAAAATACATAAAAAAAATAGTAGAATTAATGATAAAGTAACTGAATCAAAATCTAAATATAATATACATGAAATAAGCTGAAACACCTGCACTGGAACGCACATTGGTGAATCCTCGCAGCTGCTGACTAAAAAGTTAAAGCAACATGCGAAAAGTATAGACAATAATGAAAATAAAACTGCTTTGACTGATCATTCCATCACCAGGAAACACACCTTCAATTTTGAAATGTTCAGATAATTGATAAGGAAAGAAATAATACTAAACGAAAAATAAAAGAAAATATTCACATAATTAAAAATAGAAAAAGGGTAGTAAACAAAAAAAAAAAAAAAAAAAAAAAAAAAAACAGAAATCAAATATCTCAATCATATGTTCTATAACATTTTATCTTAAATTAATCAGTTTTAAATTATGACACAAAATATTCGAGTTCAAGATTGACTAGTAAATAATCCATTTGTAGTCAGCTGACTAAACCTACCTCAGGAACCTCTCAGAATCAACTACCTCCTGTGTGCGGGCAGTCGCAACGTAATGTAAAAGAGAAACGAGCACTTCAGAAAAGTAAGTAGCAATTTATAATTAGTTTTAATAAATATATCATAGATGTAGGCACTTACTAATACAATATATAGCAAAAGAATTATTAAGGCATGTGTTAATGTTATTAATATTTATATTTTTTTTTAAAGTGATAGCCCCAAAGAGGTGGCAAGTAAGCCACGAAACATGTAGGGCAGTTTCAATAAGTTTTTTATTGGAGACACTCGCCATAAAATATGAAGAATATATAAATAATATTGGGTCCAGAATTATTAAAATATCCATTTATATTTGCTTCCTACCGCAATTTCTGTCTTGTCATTACCAAACTCGAGATATCAGCGTTTTATGTAAAACTAAACATCAAGTTCGTTAAAGGTCACTGAAATGAGACCAAGGGAAGTTTAGAAGAGGAGAATTTCGAAAATATATGATATCACCGTTATTTTACACCCCATCGAGTATTTTTATAAAATCAATCCTATTCGAAATTTATTTGCCTATAAACGTTGATTTATACGTATTTTCTCTATCGTGAATATTAACCTAGATATTTGTAACTTTCAGTTTTTAGCTTTCAGAATGATTCCTAATCATGCCATATCAACAATAAACTGCTATTAAATGCTTTATTGGAAAATTGAATATCAAATATTTTTTTCATTGAATTTTTATTGTATGAGATTGATTAAAATACGTAGTGTGAGGATGTTACCATTTATGATTTTACGTTCTTAACTCAAAAATGTTTAGATGATCTACACTATACTCGACGTTTGTCTGTTCTATTCAATATTAAAGGTAATATTTGTTAATACCTGAAACCGGACAAGGAATAGTAGGAAGGGGGGGGGATAGAAGGGGAGAATTGTAAAATTCATAATATCTCAATTATTATGAGTCGTATCGAAAAATAAAATTGTTGGCTCCCGCTTTAGTTTTAGTAGATATCCCATAAGGGAAATCAGCTATTGAGGTCGTACTCATGATGCAAGTTTCGAAAAATTTCTTCAAATGTCCATCGATCCTACCCAGGAGATGACGAAAATGAGGTCTGTTCAAAATTATATATATATATATATATATATATATATATATATATATATATATATATATATATATATATATATAAAGTCCGTCACGCAGGGGCTGCGTAAACTAAGCAGATTTCCCACGTGAAGTTTTACAATAGAGAAATTTCACGAGAGCCGAGCAGTTAAAGAAACGGCCGAACTAGCTTTTATCGGGAAAGTCCGTTAGCCGCCCAGGATTTAATAAAAATGCAAATATCTCGGTTAATATTCAAGATAGAGAATAAATGTATATATACAATATTTATAGTAAATTTAATTTGTAATAAGGTTGATTCTGTAAAATTTTTCGATCCGACGAATAGTAACGGAGATATTTCGAATTTTCGAAAATCATCCCCTCTAAATCCCCCCTCCCCGTGGTCCGATTTAAGCCGTTAACAAACTTGATCTTTCTTTTTACATAAAACGACTAAATATCGAGTTTGATAACGATCAAACAAAAATAGCGACCGCTAGAGCGGTAACAGACAAATATATATATATATATATATATACAGTTTTGAACGGACCTCATTTTCGTCATCTACTAGGTAGGATCGATGGACATTTGAAGAAAAATTTCGAAAATTCTGTCATGAGTACAATAGCCTTAAGGGAAATCTGCTAATAAAACAAGTCCCATATTGTTAAACTAATGATATTCTACAATTGCTGTAATATACACTTTTCAGATTTTAGTAAACCCCTACTTCCTCTCTCATCGGGTTTTTAAAATTTTTGGTGAGATGTGTTCAATAGTGTGTCATACCAGCACTTAGGAAAATTTGTTTAATTTTCACAGCCCCTGTCCCGTTCTCTTTGAAGTATCATAATAAAGGTAACATAAAGTAACTTTTCAGAACGTTTTTAGTACATTATTAAATAGTACAAAGTCCCAAGGTCTAACTCAGAAGAAGCTTTAGATCATAAACAAACATTTATCGCAGAGGAAAAATGCCGAAATACTGAAGGCTGTGGGTTTAGTTATGGAGTGCTGTATTACTCCAAGGTTCAGAACGAGAATACACAAGTTATTTCACACCTATTTTTGAGCACTGCAATCCAATTTAATTAATTTAGGATATAGACCAGAGAATCAAGACTGTCAATCAATATAGGATTCAATTAATGGTGGCCATTTAAAATAAAAGTCCGTCACGCCGGAGCTGCGTTAACTAAGCAGATTTCCCACGTTCGTCCCTTTTTTGCATTTATCTCAAAAAATAAAACTCCAATGAGAACAATATTTGGTGTTTAAGCTTCAAATGAAATGCTTCATCACATAATAGAATATTGTTAATATGAGATGAGTAGGAGTGGGGGTTTAATAAAGACCGAAAACTAAAAAATGCGAATATCTCAGTTAATAATCAAGATAGTGAACAAATGTACATAACAACATTTATAGAACATCAAATTTGCAATAAGAATAGTTTTATACACTTTTTCAATCCGACGCATAATAACGGAGATATTAAGAATTTTCGAAAATCTCCCCCTCTAAACCCCTCCTCCCGCTGGTTTTATTTCAGCCGTTAACGAACTTGATCTTTCTTTTTGTATAAAACGATTATATATCAAGTTTGGTAAAGATAAAACAAAAATTGCGACCCCTAGAGCGTTAACAGACATATATATATAT
The DNA here is from genome assembly GCA_019009955.1 of Riptortus pedestris. Classification (NCBI taxonomy): domain Eukaryota; kingdom Metazoa; phylum Arthropoda; class Insecta; order Hemiptera; family Alydidae; genus Riptortus; species Riptortus pedestris. The sequence goes on along the minus strand of CM032231.1, from coordinate 90,705,799 downwards.
ATATATATATATATATATATATATATATATATATTGGTCTGTTAACGCTCTAGAGGTCGCAATTTTCGTTTTATCTTTATATGTTTATATATAGTTTTGAAAAGACCTCATTTTCATCATCTCCTGGGTTGGATCGAAAATCGCGTCATGAGTACGACCTCAATAGCTGATTTCCCTTAAGGGAAAACTGCTAAAAAAAAAAAATAAAACATCATTATTCCAGTTATAAAACCCTTCGTTTAAAGCAGATATTAAAGTAAACCTTGTAATAAACCCAATTTAATGCGGTTTTGCACTAATCCTCTCAACTCCCACATGCATTTAGCTAAATGCTTACCCTGCCTTGCATTCCTTGGAACTCTTGTGTTTTTATTGGCAATTTCTGCCTTTAAAACTCAATATTGCGGTTAATCCACACCTTTTAGCATCCAATAATTATGAAATTCACTACATTATTAGCAATAATCCCTGCTCTACCAAATCCTTTCTTCAGTTATGAGGTGTGCATTCAATTTCACGGACATGAGAAATTATTAACGTTTTTTACAACCCAGTTACTCCAAATTGAGTAATTTTGGTATGGCAAAATCAAGATACCGTTCAAACAACTACGTGACGCACCTTTCTCAGAGTCTTGTTTTACGGCTATGAGTTTATCCCTCCAGAACTCGCGTCAAAATGAGTGACCCGAGAACTTGCACGTGAGAATTTTTCTCACACCACCTATTTCCCTCAAAAGAAGTTGGTGAATAAAATGTTTTCAACAAAAACATTTTTTATTTATTATAAACATCAAATACTAATATAAAATAATAATATTATTCATAATTTATCGTACAGGTATTCTTTTTTGAAGAAACATTATGTCAAGCAACTTAAAAAGCTTCTTAACAAATTAAAATTTTGATTTCCACAAGAATGACAGACAACAAGGAATGTTCATTACAAACTGATTTACTACATGTTCGGTAAATCTTTTTTTGACTTTTTGTGTTTTCTCCTCGGGTAATAGGCACAAAACTGCGATGGGGTACAAGGACCAGACCATGTGGGATTTTCCTCATCTACACCAACAATCCTCTTTATTTTGTTTCTTTCTAATAGTGGCATGGTGGACATTTGGGAACGGTTGATCAAGTGAGGTTTAATAGGTTCCAGAGCCAAAAAAACAGTCTTCGGTAAATCACCGAAGCGAACGCTTGATGAGAAGAACTCCCTTATTAAAGAAGAAAAAAATTCCACCAGAATTTTGATGAGAAAAACACTCACAATATGACAAAAAAAAAAAAACGTTGCGCCAGAACTCGCGCTGTTAGGAAAACACTCACACTTAACTTACTCCGGCTGATTAATTTTGTCCTGGTGACTGTTAGCAGATGATAATGATTGGGAGTCAACAACAGTGGTAAGAGAAGGCTACAAGGTGTAGCTAGAGAGAGTAGCATTATCGCCAAAGGCGTATAATAATAGATATACATTTTTTCTTCGGGTTGTGAGTATTTTGCTCACGGCGCGAGTTCTGGAGGGTTATTAATTTTCGACTTCAATAATCAAATGTCTCGCTCTATAGGTTGTGCTATAAGGAAACTGTGGATCTACAGATTGGGCGAGAAGGAAACGCTCTTCCCGGAAGTCGTGGGATAATGGAATCCTCGGGCCGGAAGTGAGTAGCTGCTTCTGTCTCTCTCCCCGAATGAGACACAGCTCATCTATTATCCAGAGGTTTGAATAGCTGGCATTATCAAGCAACAAACCTCTATCACACCAACTCTAAATATAAACTAGCTATTTGACGAGTTGAAACAGCAATCGTTTCATTTGCGAACATAAAGATTGTATTAACCTTTGCGCGAAATCATCTTCACGTAACACAAATGCTCTGAAACACGTAATAAGATTCAGCTCTAATATCCGTAATGTCATAAGATCCAATTGAACGCTTCAATTTGTAGAATAGCTTTGAGTCGTAATTTATGACTCGTAAATAGCAGTTTCCTCTCGAAATATAATGATTGGATTAACCTTAGGATAAAGTAATCTAAGCTGCTGCGTAAACTAAGCAGATTTCCTTCGTGATGTTTAACAATAGATAAATCTACATAATGGTAAAGACAATAGCACTGTCGACTTCAAGTGAATAAATACAAACGATAATAAGAAACCTCCAGACGGAAAGCACCTGTAACGTAAACAAACAGGTGTGACAACTTCTCACAGGAAAGAAAAAGAATTACGGAAATATATCAGAACATAACATATTAATTTTTTAATGTACGGGTTTTAATAAAGTACAATAACAAAACTCAAATGAAGTTAGTCCACTATAATTTAAACAACAAAAATTTACACTGCCAAAGAATAAAGAATGAACAACATAAAATAATAAGTCTTTGGATAATGAATAAATAACGAATTGAAGCATGAGTTCGCACAAAAGAACGGAGCACTAATAGATACAACTGCGAGAGTAAGCGGTTAATTTTACACACTAACTGACAGGTTATTATGAGGTTGCTCGCAGTGTAGCCACCTTAAAATTAGATTGATTGTGTTAGGTTAAATAGTTCCTGGCACTGAGACCACGTGGCAGCTAGTAGGGGTTAGGTTAAGGGTTGTTATAGAACAGGCCAAGCTGCTACAATTTTATTGAAAACTATTTACTATATCTAGTACTGTAATTTATAATGGATCAGAATAAATTTTATCTCAATAAATCAAATTTTATTATTCCCAGAAATTAAGAAGGGGGAGGGGGTCACGATAACATATTTGCGTTTGTCTCTTATAATAAAGACCTCTTGAAAACTATTTATGGTATTTAAGCTTCGAATAATGTGGAGTATTACAAAACAGAGTATTGTTTATGTAACATGAGTAGAAGTGGGGGTTTGCTGAAGGCTGAAAATTGAAAAATGTAAATATCTCGGTTAGTATTCAAGATAGATAATAAATGTGTATGCCAATATTTATAGTACATTTAATTTGCAATAAGATTGGATCTATACAATTATTTGATCCGACGCATAGTAACGGAGATATTTCAAAAATCCCCCCTCTACCCCCCCTCCCACTAGTCCGATATCAGTCATTAACGAACATGATCTGTCTTTTTATATAAAACGAATAAATATCGAGTTTGGTAATGATCAAACAAAAATTGAGACCGCAAGAGCGTTAACAGACAAATTATATATATATATATATATATATATATATATATATATATATATAATTTCGAACGGACCTCATGTTTGTCATCCTACCCAGTAGATCGATGGAAATTTTAAGAAATTTTTCGAAAACCGCGTCATCAGTACGACCTCAATAGCTGATTTCCCTTGAGGGAAATCTGCTAAAAAGGCCTTGTACTCTACTAGTGTTTCTATTTCTGCTAAGTGCACTTTCGGAGTCAATGCTCTATCATCAGTCCCTGCTGACAATCAGAAACCTTAAAACAAATAACAAATAAAAAAACATAGTAAACCAATAAAAATAAAAACCATAACAGTGGGTCATAAAGATAAAAAGTTAAAAACCTATTATCTATCTTAATTAAGAACAAACAAAGTACAATATAAAATGCATATATTTTCATATTACAGTGGGGTGCAAATCTCCATGAATGCTACACCAGAGGAACTATAATGAAAATGACAAACTAAAAATTAAAAAAAACTCAATACTAAAAACGGAGAAGAAATGCAGGAGGCTCCTCCTCATTAGAGAAGCATAGCCTGGACCAAAACCAGGGGCTTTTTATCTAGCAATTTTTTTGTTTTTAATTAAATAGTTTACAGTTTTTTAACGTTTTATCTTTATGACACACGCTTATGGCTTTTATTTTTATTGATTGACTATTTTTTAAATTTTCATTTGGTTTTTCTCTCTTTTAGATGTTTTATTTTTATTGTTTTGTGACTCTTTTTTGACTGTAGACCATGCTATGTTTGTTATTTTCTTTTAAGGTTTTTGTTGAGTCATGGCCATTTTATTGATCATGATCAATTGGTTCCTTTATCACTTCGGGAGAGGTTAAGTAATCTCTATCGCCATCAATTTACAATCATATTATTGTTATAAACGTGAAGCATGGAATAGCTTTTAACGAATATTGACAAACGTATTATCGTTCATGGGTTTAAACAAATAAACACGTTTCCACAGTTTCCATTCAAAATATAAAGGTTATATCTCCATAGCATTCATAGAAAAATGTGATGGAATTTCGTTCTGGCATTCCATAGAATTTCTTGAGGTGAACTCAAAAGCCGGAGGTAATTATTTAACGTTATTACCGCACTTTTGAGTTGAAATAAAAATGGCTTTCCCGTGGAAATGTAGTTGAACCCATTCCCTGAACTTATACATGCAGCCTTGGCTACAATTGAAACATTATTCATTATATAGAACGCTATAAAATTTCATAAAGCTCGTCCTCGTTTTCGAATTTCATTTTTCTCTCTATCCGCTGTTTAGGCAGTCATGCACATGTTGTTTGCCTAATATCACCAAGATTTGATAAAGTCACTGAACTTGTATGTGCTATAGTGAGATTAATTGAAATAAAGATATATGTGTGTGTTCAGTCGTCTTTGAATTCAATTTCCCGCGTTCGCTTAGTTCACAAACCCGCCACACATATGGAGATCATGTAGGCAGTGGCCGGGAGAGGAAACAGCCGCGCTAGCCTACAGGAAAAAGAGCCCATTTGATCTGAGCGGCCATTACATTAGAGCAGTTGGTTTCCCTCGCCCGAAAAAGGACGGGTAGTTTGCTCCGCAAAAGAAAGAATAGTATTCATCGCCCGCAACTCTAGTGTCAGAAAAGGATCGCCGCATCGAAAACAAAGGTCTCTGCAACCAGTATTCACCAGCTAGAAGACAGAATCTCATTGGGAACACAAAAACACAAGAAGAAAAATCCACTACATAACAAGAATATGTTTCCCGCAGGTACCTATTTCTTTATTATAAGGCTAGCATTATCTACGAAAACAGTTAAATGAGTACTCATAAATATAGAACCGTCCGATCATTATTTTGTATAAATATACATATATTATTGGCTTGCCGCTAAAGTTTACAAACAAACAAAGGGCTAACCATTGTGGTCTATCTAGGTTGTACAATCGTATTTTATAAAGCTAAATTTCCTTTGTTCTCTCAACATCTATATCAATAAATGTTAATGTTTGTTTCAATTAGATATAAGGTTAGTCCCTAAATTAGCATTCGTTTAAGGTTTGAGTTGTATAAAATTAGCTTCCTTACTATAAAGTTTATTATATGTTACTTATTCAATATATACTTGATTCTTTGGAGAACTCAAATAGTGACTTGTATTATTCACCCTCATCTTTCCATAAAATAGTAAATATTTCAGTCTAATGCTTTATTATTATTACCGCAAAAGCTAACCGCACGCCCTAACAGTGTGTCTATATTTGGGTTTAGAAATGCAAATCCAGTTAGGAAAAGCAAAAGAAGGGTTTCTTTCGGAAGAAATCTTAAAATGGCGAAATGAATTTGGAGTCGGAGAAGGAAGGGGGCCGAGGTGGTAAGAGAAGAAAAAGAAGGGTAGTTTGTGAGAACACATTGTTAAGACGGGCGCGTGAAGCCCCTGATCCATCCTTCACCGGCCAACTTTTTATATGTCCGCCCAAAGATTATACCATATCTCCACACGCTCTATACTTTTTCATCCTGATTTTCTCTCCTCTTTCTCAGGTATGTTTTCCTCCCTTATTTATTATTTCAATTCAATATTTCTCCCTTTCCCAAATAGCATTTCGGTATTTCTTACTGGCTTTGACAAGTATTAACGACTAAAATGCCTCTCATCCTATAGCTCCTTGACTGGAAAACAATTTCAACAGTCTACTCAGTTGAAAGTATAATTGAAAAATATTGTGAAAATATGACCTATTAACTTAACTATGGCGGAAGGTCAACAAAAAAAAATGAAAACTTCAAATAATTATTCAAAATAAGAAAATTTAAACATGCGAATCATATGTATTTTAATTTATTATTATTTATTAACGTCCACTTTTTGCAACTTGCGGCTAATTGGGACGGGTTATCTACAGGTTACCACCCTTTCCTAGCCAGGGTGGGATTTTAGGATGTTATTTAATTAATTTCGTCACTAAATAATTTCCTTTGCCCAGGCGAGAATCGAACTCGCCACTCTAGTTTTACCATTTAATTTATTATTTATTTATTGTGGAGCGTCCGCTACGAGGCGATATTACTCATATAAAAACAATGAATATAAACAAAATATAGAATGAAAATATTAACAGAAAAAAATTAAACAATAAAATTAGAACAGAACAAACTAAGAACGCAACCTAATAACAAAACGGAAATTTATTTATTTATATTTTTAGTGATAAATTTAATGTTTCGTTTTCGCTTTTGTTTATTTTGGTTCTAGTTTATTTGTTGATTCGTTTTTTGTTTATCTCTTCGGTTGTGTTTTGTTATTTCGTTGCGTTTGGTTATTTAGTTGCGTTTTAGCATATTTCCCTTGAGGGAAATCAGCTATTGAGGTCGTACTCATGACGCGATTTTCGAAACATTTCTTCAAATGTCCATCGATCCTACCCAGGAGATGACGAAAATGAGGTCCGTTCAAAATTATATATATACGAGGGGGTGGTTAGTGGAGGTTAGGATATCTTCAGTCGTACTCCGCTTACTTAGTTCACTAACCGGCCGTACATCAGGAGGTCGCCGTAGGCGGTGGCCAAGAGCGGAAACTGCAGCGCTGGCGTACAGAATGAAGCGCTCGCTTTTAGGCTGAGCGGCCATGGTTGATATTATTGTCCCTGTGTGGGTATATACTTGTGTTCTGCTCCGCAAAAAGGTGAACATTGTTAGGCTCCCGCAGCTCATGTATTCAGAAAGAATCCCCGCATGGAAGCATCGAAGATAAGGATAAGGAAAATTTGTCTCATGGAAAGTATATTTTTCTCGAAGGTACCTCTTTCTTTACTATAATGCTAGCATTATCGACGTGAACAATCGAATGAGTACTCATGATATAGGACATTTCAATCATTTTCTAGTGTATATATAGTATTGGCTTGCCGCTAAAGTTTACAAACAAAACAAAGGGTAGCCATTGTGTTCTGTCTATGTTGTACAGTCATATTTCATAAAGTTAAAGTTTCTTTGTTTTCATCGCATATTTATCAATAAGTGTTAATGTTTGTTTCATTAGTTTTAAAGCTAGTTCCTAGGTTTATATTTTATGAGGTTTAAATTGTTTCAAATTAGTATCATTTTGTTCTAACCTATCAGAAGGCTCATTACTATAAAGTTTATGTATATGCTATCACTCATTCAATATATTTTGATTCTTTGGAGAACTCAAATAGTGGCTTGTATTATTCACCCTCATCTTTCCAAGAAAATAGTAAATACTTCGGTATAATTAAGGTAAGGAAATTATCTCTTTTATTAATTTTATTCCAGTTTAATGCTTTCTTATTATTAACACAAAGGCTAACCACACGCCCTAACAGGATATATATATATATATATATATATATATATATATATATATATTATTTTTTTTAATTTATTTCCATCCTGAAGTAACCCTACTGGAAAGGAGTTTATTAGCCACACGTCCCGTACAATAATTAGTACATAACGTGTGCTTGATACATAATATTTTTTTTTAACTATTATAAAATAAAATATTTGTACAATAAAATTTTATATATATATATATATATATATATATATATATATATACCCGTATATGGATATATACGGGTATATACATCCAATATATATTCACTAGTTTCCAGCGGAGCTTCAATCAGTTATTAATAACGAATTAGCCAACGTAGCAATACTAATTATGACTCAACTGATGTTATTAGCTACAGCACTTTGGTTTAAACTCACTCTCCCTGATATTCCACATATATACCACTGCCTTCCTCATGTTCCTGGATATTGTATGTCTGCTGGGGATATTGCTCCTGAACTGACCTCTCAAAGCTCACTGGCGCCTTCAGTCAGGTCATATTGATTATATCCTAGACTCGAATCATTTTCATCGGGCACATGTTCCAAAAGAGCTACTTTCTTAGCTTCACGTTTTGAACTTCCACCATTTCTGGTTTCATTCTTACAAATTCCCTTGGCATCTCTAATACTTCATAATTTATTTTTTTTTTATACTAATAAAAGTTTGAGAAACTTTTTCTCTTGACTTTTATTAGTAATCAATCTGGTATTCTGGGCGTTAAGTTTAAAATTCTAACAAGGGTTACTTGCATAATAATCCTTTTCCACGAGAATGGTGAACAAAGTAATTCGAGGCTTCTCTTTAAGGGAGATATGCCAACGAATCACAAATGGGGTGTGAGTGGACTGTATAAAGAAAGACTGAAATATAATTAACGGATAAACATGTTTATTTTAATGATTTCAATAATGTTGCCTGAAGGAGGGCCATGAGTCCCATCATCCAATGAAAAATGCGGCATTGTCTTTTATATACAGTGAGACCTCGATTATCGGAACCTCCATTATCGGAACGTTCAGTTATCGGAACCATTGGCCTGAGTGTTGTTCCCAATTGTAAGATTAGTTCTAAGAACAAATTATATCGGAACTTCAGTTATCGGAACCAGTGTGCTGGCCTGAGTGTTGTTCCCAATTGTAAAATTAATTCTAAGAACAAATTTTCTCCAAACCTTGCATCACTTGTGCGCGGGATCCTAGACCTTTTCGTGGAAATTCTCCATCCAGTAGCATCCCCCACCCCTTCTCCGACCCTTCTCAGTTCAGTATGTATTAGTTTGCCTTTTGAATAGTGATGGGTATCGAACTACAAAACATCGATTATTGACAACCGATTAATATTTCCACTAATTAATCGATACGTCGATTAATCGACGTCAAAAAAATCGATTAATCGACAAAATCCAAGAAAAAACAAATTTCAATATTTATATATATGCTAATTGCTAGTTATGTTTATATTGTTATTGAGGATTTACTAACCTCTTTCAATTATCTTTTAACAATTGCAGTTACCAGACAATCGAAGGTTTTACACCTCTTTTTTGTTTGAGCTTACTAGCACATTTAAAAAATTAGAAATTTTTTAAAAAAAAAATATAAGTTACATTTCAAAAATTAAAATTTAAAATTAAAAAACTTAATCTAAATATTGTTAAAAAAAATCTTTGTTTGCATTAAAAATATTTATTCAGCAGGGTACATGTTTCGTGGATCATCCAGGAATTAAGGTTTTTAATTTTAAATTTTAATTTTTGAAATGTAATTTATATTTTTTTTTTTAAATTTTCAAATGTGCTAGTAAGCTCAAACAAAAAAGAGGTGTAAAACCTTCGATTGTCTGGTAACTGCAATTGTTAAAAGATAATTGAAAGAAGTTAGTTAATCCTCTATAACAATAAAAAAAAATGTTTACTGATTGAAATGTAGCTAGTATTGAAAAAAAATCGATTGTTGAAAAGTTGAACAATTAGCTTCAAAATATGAAAAATTAGTCTCAACTCTCACTTAAGAAAAAGAAAAGAAGAAAAAAAAATTAAGTAATCGTGATTAAAGCATCGATTACCAGATTAATCGAGCATCGTAAACATCGATTAAAAATACACCGATTGTTTGGAGTATTAATCGATTATTACGATTAATCGATTAATCGATACCCATCCCTACTTTTGAAGGAATAACCCTGTGCCAGTGAAGTTAGTATAAATACGTACGTGAATTGTTGTTATTTTGTGCCGCTCAACAAGGGAATGGCTCGTTCGTGATAAACATGACTTTGGCTACATAATTTTAAATGACGATGGGATCCTAGAATCAGTTCAAAATGAATTAATTGATAATATCGAGGAAAATGAAGAGGAAACAGAGGATGATCTCTGAGTCCCATCCAAGACAGAGGCACTCGCTGCTGCCTAGACACTTATGGCATGGTTTGAACAACAAAATGAGTGCAATCCAACTGACCTGTTATTGGTAAAGCGTCTTACTGACCTAGCTGCAAAGAAGAGATCATCTTCATTGATTCAAACCAAAATAGACAATTATTTTCGTTAATTGTAATAACATAGTCTACTTCTGTACCAAATACATATTTACATATGTACATATATGTATGCTTAAACTGATCATAGGATTTATGTGAAGACGTCTGTAATAATGATTACATATACATATGCAATGTTCTACAAATACATATTTTATTTATATTTAGTGTTCTTTTTTAGATTAACTATGTATTTTCTTTTGGATAAACAAATATATGTATATTTTTTAAACGAATATATGTAGTACATTAGCCTGTTTTTGTGTGTTGTTCGATTATATGAACTTTTGATTATCGGAACCACTTGTGTCCCCAATTAGTTCCGATAATCGAGGTCCTACTGTACTATGAATACATATGGTATTCATGAATCAAAATTGACTTACTCTTGCGAGTGTAAGCTGAAGATGAGACCAGGCGTTGAAAGTTTTAAAACGACATATGTATGAATGTGCCCAGCGAAACTGCCTAAAAAATAAAATACCAGATACTTAAAAGAATAGATTTCCTACGAGCGGAATGATGTCCTCCTCGGGACATTCTGATGTATTTGCCTCCAGTATTAATTGCTCTATGTACAACAACAAGGGCCGAAAGTGTTAAAAAAAATATACATATATCATAACAAGTAAAATAAAAATAGAAAACAACTAATAGAATAGAAAAATAAAATGAAAAGAACAATGGAAAACAAAATACAAATAAAAAAAATAGGTAACAATTAAGTACAACTAAACCAAAAAATAAAATCAACGAAGATGCTTTACAAAAATAACAGTATTACCAAACTGAATAATTGAAACGAAACCATTTATACGAATTATTTACAAATAAATAATATAAACGGTTAAAACAAAATTTAAAGTATTATCAATTAAATGCATTAGTGAACTAATTAAAAAGTCCGTCACGCAGGAGCTGCGTAAACTAAGCAGATTTCCCACGTGAAGTTTTATAGTAGAGAAATCTGCCTAATAACAACTGTTCTAATAAGAAACCTCTAAACCTATTCACGAGGGACGAATAGTTAAGGAAACGACCGCCAAAGCTCTCGGCGGAATGTTCGAACATAGCCGAATCCTGGCGACAACACACAGAATACAAATGCAAATATCTCGGTTAATATTCAAGATAGAGAATAAATGTATATAACAATATTTATAGTAAATTTAATTTGTAATAAGATTGATTCTGCACAATTTTTCGATCCGACGTATAGTAACGGAGATATTTTGAATTTTCGAAAATCCTCCCCACTAAACCCCCCCCCCTCCCACTGGTCCGATTTCAGCCGTTAACGAACTTGATCTTTCTTTTTACATAAAACGCTTAAATATGAAGTTTCGTAAGGATCAAACAAAAATTTAGACCGATAGAGCGGTAACAGACATATATATATATATACAGTTTTGAACGGACCTCATTTTCGTCATCTACTAGGTAGGATCGATGGACATTTGAAGAAAAATGTCGAAAATTTCGTCATGAGTACAACCTCAATAGCTGATTTCCCTCAAGGGAAATCTGCTAAAAATGAACAAATAAGCTTATGTACCAGAACAATATAGTAAAAAATACCAAATGCAAATATTAAAAACTATTAAGATTAATCTAATAAGAATACTTACATCGAAAAAACGTCGAAAAATTAAAAATGTAAAAGTTAGATTAAAAATATGACATCAGTTGTTATGTAATTATTTTTATTGCATAATTTATTAATTTTATAAGATTGTATTCATCTTTGTTGTATAGAATAGTATATATGGTGTGTTACTAGATTTTCTTCCTAGTTGAGGTGAGACAGCGACGCACAACCCTCTACGCAGCTTTCTGGCAGCGTTTCCAAATGGAGGCTAGCCCACTCATTATTTACACACAAACAGAGAGACAGAGGTAGGGGCCGGTAGAAGGAGAAGGGTTCGCTCGCTATAGATAGAACAAGACGAGAATAGAGAGAGAGAAAAGACGGGGCCAGGGGCTGGCCAGTAGGTTCGTAGACGTCGAGATGGGATGCAGTCCAAACAGTTCGTGTTTGCTCTTGTTCTGGCGACGGCTGTGTCCGGATGGAGGCCGATAGGGAAGACGCGAACGGTGAGGCTGAGCCAAGGAGATATCGTGGGGATGGTGTACGAGTCGGATGTACCCGATCTGGGACCGGTCGAAGTGTACCGGGGTGTGCCATATGCTCAGGCGGAGAGGTTCATGCCACCATCTTCCCCGGCAAGGTTTGATTGGTTGGACGCAGTCAAGAATGGGCCCGTATGTCCACAGGTAAGAAAATAAACATTTATATTAAACGCATTTTCATACCTTATCCATCACAATTCACCACAAGTCGTACGAAGAAGAGTTCGAATAGGCCACACAAGATTTACGCATAGTTATCTTAAGACAAAAGATGAACTCCCGATATGTGGGGAAATTTGACTATCTACCATATATTAACGGAATGTCATTCGTATTCAAAAATTTGAAACGAATGCAATATTTCCAATAATATAGCAGTAGCCCTTGGGGGTGGTTCTAAAGAGGTAGAAAAATTATCAAATTTTATGAAAATTATAAATTGAATTAAAGAAATTTATATTAAAAATTTGTTTAAAGAAATTGTTGGTACCTCATTTATATCGTTAAATTTTAAAGGGCGGTATAAATAAGGATATAACAATATTTACAATTTACATAAACACAATTTATTTCCGGGCGATGATAACCTAGTTGTTTTTCGCCCTAAAACCATAATAAACAACAACAACCAATTACCAAATTGATTGAGGCTTATAATCACAATTGTTTATTCTCCTGCTAGGAAATGTTCAGGAGGATGAAACGGTTGCTTTATAAGAATAAAGAATGTTGGTGAAACATGAAGATTTTTTTTTAGTGCCTTAGTTACATTAAATAATAAACAGGTTTTTACATCGCGCAATACAGAAATACGAATAAATCAAGTAAAAATATTTACACTTAGTTCTGATGATTTTAACACTTTCTTCTAACTTGTAACAAACAAAACACTAAATACTATCTAAAAATACAGTAGAATACAGTTCCTATATTGGAATCCAATATTTTTAGCTTCCTTCATAATCTTAATGCGTATACATAACGTGAACTTCATTACCTGAAAAGTAGTGTTTTTAATTAATGCAAAATATTTTGTATTAAAATTAAGTTATTTTTTTTTTAAACCACAATTATAAGTAATACATTTTTAATTGGATTTAATAAATAGAAAAGATCTTTTCCAACCTTATTTTCATTATCAAAAACGAAAAAACTGAATGAAAAATTGGATATATTGGTTTTAATATAAATTTAAATAAAAGTATTAATGGCTGCTATCATTAATATAGGAAGGAGTAACTTATTAATAAACATAAGTAGAAGTATTTGAAGCCAAGGACACAATTATAATTTTTATAATATTTTCTTGTAAAAATAATTGAAATTATTCAAAAGCAAGGACCTGTTGTTGTTTTATAGTGTTGCGAAAATTAAATACATGAAAAATTAAACAGAGATAGTCACGTATTTGGGAAGTACGGAAGAGATCAAGGGGTGCCACTTTATGGTCCCGCTCGTCCTCGGCAATACCAGTCCTGGTCTTGAAGAGTTCAGACAATTCCGCTTTGATGTTTTCCGACAAGCTATAAAAAGAGACGCAGCATGCCCCGAGTCAGTTAGTTTTGTTCTAAGCTCTCTCTAAGTGATCATCAGTCTGTTCAGTGCGACTTTGTTGCGGTAAAGTGTTGTATGTGAAGAACAGTGTTGTGCCGTGACTCTGTAAAGTACAGCATAGTGTCGTGTTTAAGACAGTGCAGTGCCGTGTTTTTGTGAACTTCAGTTATCGTGAGTGAGCTATTGAACTGTGTAATAACAAGAACTTTAAATAAATAATTCACCGAGTTTGTAGTGTGTTGTTAAATATATTGTGCAGTGATACAAACTCTAAAGCTTGTGTGTGTTTGATTTTGCAATCCATAAAAACTCTAATAAACAACGTTTATTACTGATTTTTTAATAAACGTAACAATATATAAACATTCATATTTATTACCCAATGTTCTTAAAGCTAAAACTTCATTTCCTTCTCTACATTTTCTTCAAAGGAGTGCAGACTATTTTTGTTATCATCGCCCCACCAGTGATTAAGATTATCCTGATTGGATGGTCTATTACTCGCCTACAATCAGTTGTCTAGACAGCCCTTCGTAATTATTGACCCAGCATGGTCAAACATTCACTCTATATATATTAATAAGGATTAGTACTTTGCAAGCCGTAATTAATTAGCGAATACTTGATTAGTTTTTAGTTTCATAGAAAACAGGAAATTTGACTTGGCAACAGAACATAGACGAAAAGGAGGGATTTTTCTTTTCTTAGAGGAAATGAACTTTCAATATCAATGTTGTAGAGACTGGACATAAACATTGAAGAAATCGGTCATCTAAAGAGCTTTGGTTGTAATTATATGTAATTTAATGTCTATCGGGTTATCTAAAGGTTATCATCTATTTCTAGCAAGGGTGCAGTTAACTAAGTTCGTCAATAAATTGTTTCCTATTTGCTTGGCGGAAATCGAACCCACGACTCTAGGCTTACCAAGTGCATTAAGACAAACGCCTTAATTCATATGGCTAACCCGAGCCACTTTGGTTGTAATTGTTGTGGCTAGAGCTCCTTTTAGACTACGTTGTAACAAAGGCATTTGTTGCATTGTCCGGAAGGTTATCTAGATGTGGTTTTCGACTAAAACCAACTAGAAGTACTGTAAAATTGAGTAAATTCTGCAATCAAATTTCCGTGGAATTTCTGTTTCTTCAGTCAGATAACCTTTCTTTTGTGGGAATTCATAACTCCATATCTCGGTTATTATGAGTCTTATCGAAAAAGATCATAGAACAAATATTGTTAAACTATTCTTGTTCTACAATAGTTATTTGTACCTTTTTTAGTAGTTGAAATATTTATGGAGTAATTCAGCCTTTGTAATTATTATCAGCCTTCAGTAATCCCCCCACTTCTATTCATCGGATTTTAGCAGATTTCCCTTTAGGGAAATCAGCTATTGAGGTTGTACTCTTGACGGAATTTTCGAATGTTTGGCAGATTTCCCTTAAGGGAAATCAGCTATTGAGGTCGTACTCATGACGCGATTTTCGAAAATTTTCTTCAAATGTCCATCGATCCTACCCAGGAGATGACGAAAATGAGGTCCGTTCAAAATTATATATATATATATATATTTGTCTGTTAACGCTCTAGCGGTCGCAATTTTTGTTTGATCGTTACGAAACTCGATATTTAACCGTTTTATGTAAAAAGACAGATCAAGTTCGTTAATGGCTGAAATCGGACCAGTGGGAGGGGGGGTTTAGAGGGGAGGATTTTCGAAAATTCGAAATATCTCCGTTACTATACGTCGGATCAAAAGATTGTATAAAACCAATCTTATTGCAAATTAAATTTACTATAAATAATGTTCTATACATTAATTCTCTATCTTGAATATTAACCGAGATATTTGCATTTGTATTCTGCGTGTCACCAATAGGCTATGTTCGGAGTTTCCGACGAGAGCTCTGGCGGCCGTTTCCATAACTATCGTCCCTCGTGAATAGGTTTAGAGGTTAGGTTAACTGTTTTTTGGGCTAGAAACTACTGGGTTATTTCGCCCTAAATAATGTTTTTTAGGTTTAGAGGTTTCTTACTACTACAGTTGTTATTAGGCAGATTTCTCTATTGTAAAACTTCACGTGGGAAATCTGCTTAGTTTACGCAGCCCCTGCGTGACGGACTTTTTCTTCAAATGTCCATCGATACTACCTAGGAGATGACGAAAATGAGGTTCGTTCAAAACTGTATATCTATATATATATATATATATATATATATATATATATATATATATATATATATATATATATATATATATATATGTCTGTTACCGCTCTAGCGGTCGCAATTTTTGTTTAATCGTTACCAAACTCGATATTTAGTCGTTTTATGTAAAAAGAAAGATCAAGTTCGTTAACGGCTGAAATCGAACCAGGGGAAGGGGGAGGGGTTTAGAGGGGGAGAATTTTGAAAATTCAAAATATCTCGTTGTATGCGTCGGATCGAAAAATTATATAGAATCAATATTATTGGAAATTAAATTTACTATAAATATTGTTCTATACATTTATTCTGTATCTTGAATATTAACCGAGATATTTGCATTTCTATTCTGTGTTTGGTAGGCAGGAGTAAGCTATGTTCGGGACATTCCGCCGAGAGCTCTGGCGGCCGTTTCCGTAACTATTCGTCCCTCGCGAATAGGTTACGAGATCCTTTTCTACTACAGTTGTTATTGAGCAGATTTCTCCTCTGTAAAACTTCACGTGGGAAATCTGCTTAGTTAACGCGGCCGCTGTGACGGACTTTATTTACTTAGAAATATAGAGTGTAAGCAGAGAAGAGATAGGACAAGAAATCTATTGGAAGGACACATGGTTAAATGCTTCCTGAAATCACTTAGTTTATTTTTTTTGCTCCCTGCTTACCAGCGATTCTCCAGCTTCTGCTCATTGACAGTTTTTCCGCGGAACATTTGTTATTACAATTTTAAATTTAATTAAATTTGTAAAATATAAATGACCAACCAAAAAATCTGGAGATGATAAAAGGGGTGAATTTTCGAAGTCAAAACTGTTATTATCAATGCCCAGCTAACAGCATAACATTCGAATTATCAGTAACAGGAATTTAATTATTTTCAATAAGTATTTACTGAAACGTATCGATCGAGGTTTCGGGATTACTCATTACCATCAAACTGGAGAAAAAAAATTAACGAATAATATATAAATCAGATTTTCAAAGAGACGGAGAGCTATTTGTTCTAAAATAAAACAAATATTGACTGAGTTTCTGGTCTGGACTCATTTCCATATTTACACCAGCATTGACCAACTTGGTGTTTACATACTGCACTAAATGAAGCACTGTTTTATTTTTTATTTCCTTCAAAAGCTACTCTTGTAGTCTCGACATCCTGTTTATAACATTTGTATAATCTCATGAATTAATCATGTTTATAACAGGATACAGATAAAGCATTAGAACATAGTTGGCTTCACATATAGTGTAAATTTTGTCAATGTTCTTTTTATGTATTATTAATATTAAGAATGTTGGCGTGCTTGCATATATATGTTTTTATGTACTAAATAAGACTAGAATATAAATTTTATTTAATAATAATATTGCCTATTTATTGTAGTTCTTTTACAATGTGAAGTTAATTTCTTTTTTTTTTCTTTTTCATTAATGATCGTTTATGTTTTATTTTCTTAACATTTTCAATGATTGGAATATATTTTAATGTGTTCTTTAAAAATTAGGAATAGAGTTTTTTTATTTTTGCACTTATGATATATATTTTAAAAATGTTTTTAAAGGTATCTGTAGATTACAAAATTAATGTCTGTTCAATTGTATTTATCTTTTCTCCTACTAATGATCTAGTGTCCACAAAAATTATTTACCATAAACAACTCGATATTAACAAGTTTCATAAACTAAATTTAAAATAATTTACATTTCTGTGGATAAAACATCACTAAATGAGCAAACATTAAATGCTTTGTAAGTGTAATCATGTAACATTTAATGCATTTTAACTTTCTATAAACATTCAAAAATGCAAAAACCATTAATTGTAGCTTTCTTTATCAGCTTTTAAAAAAGATATCATCATTACATGTATTAAGTGATAAAATTGTATAAGAGAAAAATCACAAACGGAAAAGCTCGGTAAAATATTAAAAATCTTCATAATAGTATAAATTAAAAAAATATATACGTTATTATATAAAATAATACGTTTAAAATGAGACGCTTAAATATCGGGTTTGGTAAAAATCAAAAACTTAAGGCTACTGTGCGTTAAATGATATATATTTTATACATTTTTTCGGCATTTTTGTCATCTACATATCAGGGAGGAGTGGTCATTTAAAGAGATTTATCTGAAAATCTTGAGATGAATTCCTGAAGTACCTTTTTGTTACCTTTAAAACCATGATTTATCAATTTAACTGGAATCAAAATTCTTTATACTAGTATTAAAATTTTTTGATGCGCAGGGTTTCGAAATTTATATTCCCTGCAGTAGTGACAAGAATTAATTATTATCTATAATTTATTTATTAGGTACTTAAATTTAAGAGTTATTTTTCATATTGTAAAGGATGATATGGAATGGCAATTTATTAGGGCAATTTTTGGTGGTGTGGGGAGCGAACCAATATTTGATTTTCTAAAGCAATTTCATTAAAAATAATTTTGTATTTTAGTCTCAATTATTGGGAATCTTAAATGAAGCTTACTTTAGAAGTGGCGAGGTTCATCAGATAATGTTTATTTCACCGCGTTATTTTTCCTCCTTGCTACTTTGCCTGTTTTATGAATAGGCTAATGCTTAAAAAAATGATATTTTACTTATTTAAAAACACTAAACAAGTAAATATATATTAATTTCATAAACTATTATGATACTAAGAATATAGTAGCTGTTAATAAACCATTTCCATTCAAAAGCCCATAAGTAATGTTATGAACTATTGGACTTTCTGTATGCAAATTGTTTAGAGTGATCTGTTAGACAACAATTAGGCACACCTGTTGTTTGATGTACCAGTCTTCTAAATGAGTTGGTGTTTGTCTACTCAGGAATCTGGCACGTACTCTCTTCGAGAAAACATAGTATAAATCTATATTTAGAAGATTTCTTTGGCATTTTACAGTCTTTACTCGATTTTCTGAGATACGTTTTAGAAACATACATTTATTCGAATACACCTAATAAATATATTTGTTCGGAAATACCTTCTTTTACTTTTTATTGAAGTCTACGGGAAATTTCAGAACAGAAATGTGTCCATGCGTAGCATTGGTTTAGAGAGACCGTATGTGAAAAAGCTCTCAAACGTTTCCAGTTTCGATGTGTAAATAGTATTAAGACAGACTGTCAAACAATATATGATATTCTGAAGCTGTGCATAAGTAAATTACAAGTCAGTTTTGTTTAAAGAGAAATACTAATTACCGTTTTTTTCTTGATTTTGTGTGAATGTGAGGAGCAACTATGATTTAAAAACCAATAAAAAAATGGTGTGGTAGAGATGATGTAAAGATGGATTACCTATTGGCCAAAATGCTACTTAAAACATTGAAGAAATATTGTCCAATGTTAATACGTACAACGCCTCTAATGGACAGCTATCCATATTGAAGTAATTTTCCTGGTTTCAATAAAAGTCCGTCACGCAGGGGCTGCGTTAACTAAGCAGATTTCCCACGTGAAGTTATAAAATAGAGGAACTTCAGAATAGAGAGTCGAACAGTTACGGGAACGGCCCGAACTAACTCTTGACGGAAACTCACGACTAGACCCGAAGTTAGCCGATCTCATATCAGAAGCTGAAAACAGAAAAATGCAAATATCTCGGTTAATATTCAAGATACGGAATAAATGTATATAACATTATTTATAGTAAATTCAATTTTCAATAAGATTGATTCTATATAATGTTTCAATCAGACGTATAGTAACGGAGATATTTCGAATTTTCAAAAATCCCACCTCTAACCCCTCCCCCACTGGTCCGATTTCAGCCATTAACGAACTTGATCTTTCTTTTTGCATGGAAAGATTAAATATCGAGTTTGGTATCGATAAAAAAAAATGGCGACCGCCAGAGCGTTAACAGACACACACACACATACGGGTAAATATATATATATATATATATATATATATATATATATATATATATATATATATATATAATTTAGAACGGACCTCATTTTCGTCATCTCCTGGGTAGGATCGATAGACATTTGAAGACATTTTTCGAAACTCGCGTCGTGAGTACGACCTCAATAGCTGTTTTACCTCAAGGGAAATCTGCTAAAAAATACTGACATTTGGCGGATGTTAAGAATGTCTTCGTGCATAGTTAATGAGTCTTCAAGCACCCGACTGAATACCATTCTTTATATAATTTTGGAAATAAATCAGGCCAATTTACTAAGAAGTGTGCCCAAAAAAGGGAATAGTGACTCATAAACTGAGTTATATTTTCTCAACCAGTATTAATACAGTTTCATGTGGGGAATTTGGAATTCGAGAGTTCAGAGATCTATAGTATTAAAATTATAAAGATCAATCTTATAGCAAATTAAATGCACTATAAATATTATTATATACATTTACTCCCTATCTTGAATAATAACCGAGACATTTTCAGTTTTCAGCAATCCCCAACTTCTACTCATGTTACATAAACAATACTCGGTTATCTAATAAAACCCATCATTCTAAGCTTAAATACCAAATATTGTTTTCAAGAGACATTTATTAAACGAAATACGTGCCAATATGTTCTGGTGACCCCCCCCCCCAACTTCTTAAGTTTTTGGACTACTTAAATTTGATTGATTGAGATAACAATCGACTTGTAAACATTGCAACGAAACATTAACTGTACATCACATATTGACTATCTGTCGACTAAGAGACAATTTAGATATTCCACATGACTTACAGGAACTTTTGACCGATAACAGTAATTACCTAGACTCAATCATTAAACACCTAAAATACATTAATATATACAACACACTATAATCTACAATTTCCACACACACACTACTCCTTACTTTTTCTTACATTAGCAGGGTGTATAAACATTAATTTCATTTATTATTATTTTAATATATTATTTTATTTTTTAGTTTCCCTTTCCCTTTATTTATTCATTTTTTTTTTTTTTTGGTTTTCTCTTTTTTTTTTAATTTACTCATTTCTTTGCTTTTCTCTTTTCCTTATTTTATTATTATTATTTTTATTTATTTCTCCCCCCCCCAGTCGATCTTATATTTTCATTTATATTATTATCACCATCTTGATGTTTCCATACAATACTATTTGATTCTTATAAAAATGGTATTCCAATGAACCCATCAAAAACCACCTTTGTTCACTCCTTTTACGTTTCCCTCTATTTTTTTTTGCTATTCTTTTTTTTGCGTGCCCGATTTAATTATGAGTAAATCGCCGGTGTTGCGGAACTCATTTAAATAAATAAATAAATTATTATAATTTACAGTACTAGATATAGTAAATAGTTTTCATTCAAATGAATACGTTATATTCAGATACATTACAGTTATTGTTTTTCTTTCCGGTAAGAAGTTGGCAGAACTGTTTGTTTACATTTCAGATGCTTTCCGTCGGGAGGTTTCTTATTATCGTTTGTATTTATTCACTTAATATTTACGGTGGTGTTGTTTTATCGGTATGTAGAGTTATCTATTGTTAAACTCCCCGCGTGAAATCTGCTTAGTTTATGCAGCCCCTGCGTGACGGATTTTTTTCTGTTACGGCTTAATTTTTTATTTTGTTTATATTCATTGTATTTTGACTTTTTAAGACGTGCATGCTGTTGGCAAACCTATAAGCACTTCATCTTGCCATTATACTCTCAATCACCCAAGTATAAAATGGACTGTGAAAACGCATGATTCTTTTCACTCATCTTTTGATCTGAGCCCTGGACCGTATAAACCATCTTCGGAATCATTCAATTATTAATTTCAACAACTTTTTGGTGCCTCAATACGCTGAGTAGACTTCTCTTCTCCAACATATTACAAAGTTTCGAAAGCACATTGTGGAGTCGATCAACCAAAAAAACGACCGAGCATTTTGTATTGAAGGTGCTGAAAAGAGTCAACGGTTATCAACAGGTGAGCGAGGGCGCTTTTCTAAAGATCCCAAAACTATGGCTGCTCCCACGTCTCTCTATCTCTAAATCGAGCCTTTTCAATTTCCATCCTGTCGAATTGTGGCCACTCTTCAAATTAGAATATTCCCTTATTTATTGTGGAGCGTTCGCTGCGTGGCGATATTGCTCATATAACAACGATGAATATAAACAAAATAAAAAATGAAAACAGTAACAGAAAAAACTAAACAATAGAATTAGAACAGAACAAACTAAGAAAGCAATAAAATACTAAACCCAACCAAATATTGTAACAAAACGCAACCAAAGGGACAAAAAACACGAATCAATAAATAAAAAAAATAAACAAAAACTAAAACAAAAAGTTAAATTCAAAAACAAAAAAAATATCTTATAAAGAAACTAGATAATTAAAAATTATAAAGACTACTAAAATTACGAAAACAATTATATACTTCCAATGGTTAAAATTAAAACTAAAATCAAATGAATAAAAATTAGTATGTACATAAATAAAATGAACAGATTAAATTTTCTAATATCTTAAACAATCACAATCGTATGCACCCACTTCCTCTATCACACGTACAAACACACATACACACACAACACACACACACACACACACACACACACACACACACGCGCGCGCGCACGCACGCACACACACACACACACACACACACAGAGTCAAAAGTTTTAGCTGGAGTTAAAAATATTTAATTTAAAGAAGAATTAAGAATAATTTCAAAATGTAATACTTCTAAATTTGTGAGTATATGTAAATGTTGAAGTGTTATGGGTATGTGTGGGCTACCTTCAGAAATTAAGTCGTGTAAGTCATCTTTCGATGGTCACGTCTTTCGCAATTTATTAGTATGTGTTTTATTGTAAGCGGAGCATTACACACGTTGCAGTTAGGCATTATCTTCTTTTTAAATGGATAACCATGGGTTGGGAGAGAATGGCCTATACGGAGTCCCACGAGAACTGCTTCGCCTCTCAGTGTAAATGCTTCATATTTATTACTCCATGCCTATTAGAATATAATCCGTATAAATCCACAACAGATCCATCAATCAATCAGCTATTGAGGTCTTACTCATGACACGATTTTCAAAAAATTCTTTCAAATGTCCACTGGTCCTACTTAAGAGATGACAATGAAATGATTTCCGTTCAAAATTATATATATATATATATAAATATATATATATATATATATATATATATATATATATTTGTCTGTTAACGCTCTAGCGGTCGCAATTTTGATTTAATCGTTACGAAACTCGATTTTTCGTTCGTTTAGTGTAAAAAAAAAGATCAAGTTCGTTAATGGCTAAAATCGAACCAGTGAGAGAAAATTCGAAATATTTCCGTTACTGAAAGTTGGATTGAAGACTCCCAAAAGAGAATCTTATTGCAAATTAAATTTACTATAGATTGTCATTTACATTTATTCTCTATCTTGAATATTAACTGAGATATTTACATTTTTATTACGTGTGTGAAGGTAACGGACGAGATGAGAACGGGTTATGT
Source organism: Riptortus pedestris (assembly GCA_019009955.1). Classification (NCBI taxonomy): domain Eukaryota; kingdom Metazoa; phylum Arthropoda; class Insecta; order Hemiptera; family Alydidae; genus Riptortus; species Riptortus pedestris. The sequence continues at coordinate 90,682,361 of CM032231.1, read as the reverse complement.
CGGTTCTATTCCGCCGAAAGCTAGTTCGGACATTTCCGTAACTGTTCGGCTCTAGTGAAATTGGTTTAGAGGCTTGTTAAAACTACTGTTACTAGTATGCAGATTTCTCTATTGTAATACTTCACGTGGGAAATCTACTTTGTTTAAGCAGCCCCTGCGTGACGGACTTTCTCTTATTTTTATTTCCTGTTAGATTTCTCTCCTGATGAGGCGTAGGATTTTTAGCAGATTTCCCTTAAGGGAAATCAGCTATTGAGGTCGTACTCATGACGCGAGTTTCGAAAAATTTCTTCAAATGTCCATCGATCCTACCCAGGAGATGACGAAAATGAGGTCCGCTCTAGCGGTCGCAATTTTCGTTTGATCGTTACCAAACTCGATATTTTAACGTTTTATGCAAAAATAAAGATCAAGTGTGTTAATGGCTGAAATCGGACTTGTAGGAGGGGGGGTTTAAAGGGGAGGATTTTCGAAAATTCGAAATATCTCCGTTACTATACGTCGGATCGAAAAATTATATAAAATCAATCTTATGCAAATTAAATTTACTATAAATAATGTTATATACATTTATTCTGTATCTTCAATATTAACCGAGATATTAGCATTTTTCTGTTTTCAGCTTCTAAGATGAGATCGGCTAACTTCGGGTGTAGTCGTGAGTTTCCGTCAAGAGCTAGTTCGGCCGTTCCCGTAACTGTTTGACTCTCTATTCTGAAATTTCTCTATTGTAAAACTTCACGTGGGAAATCTGCTTAGTTTACGCAGCCCCTGCACGACGGACTTTTTTTATCTTCGCCATGCGCCGAATAATCTGTGAGATGAACTAATAATAAAAGAATTACTTAATATTTAATGTAAATACTTAAACTGAAAATAATTTTTATTTTCAGCCACCATAAGAGAAAATGCGTATAAGCTTGTTCAAACACATTTCTTGAAGCGTACCTCAGTACATAAGGATTTTCCTCCCCAACTGCAATTCAACATGAAGTGGTCATAGGCATTGGATAAAGAAGGCATCAGACAATGTAAAGAGGTATCTCGAAATGATTACAGAGTTCTTGCTTGCTAGAGAACTCCTTGACGTCTAAAGGATCCCTCTAAATGAACTATTATACCCTTATCAGCAAGTACCTATTGAGTCGAGAGGCTACTTAGCCACAATGCCTTCCATCTCCAACCTGATCAATACTATTGACGGATAATAGTATACAAGAGGGATGATTTATGACAGTCGAAAGGAAATAGCTCTGACTATATGAACGATGAGAAAAATGTTTCTCATCACTACTACCAGGTTAATTTCGGAAATAGTTGTTTGGCTTAATAAAATGTTCAAAGATGTTTGTGGAAATGCAGACCTATTCGGACTCTAGTAGCAGGCATCTGCTTAAAACGTTCTTACTTCCACTTACGTGTCCCAACTTCCAGTGCCACCCCCTTAAAATCTCCAACTGTATTAATCAAATGCTGAGACTTGGCGTGCCATAATTGGCACCCCTGAAGAATTCTTTCAGTCCATATTCAACCTCACAACCTTCTCCAGTACTTCTCCAGCGACCTTAACTATAGAATTCCCTACTTTTTATGACGGATTCTTGTAGAAAATCCAATTCCAAAACGAGATTATATCAAAGAATTTTTCGATTTGACGCATCCTTAAGCCGTAAAATGCACAAGTCTTTAGTTCAGAAACGGCAAATTTTAATGAAAAATGCTGCGACATAAAAGTTGTAGTGTAAAAAAATTATCTTTGAAACAAGTCTACGGTGAAAGGAATGGATTATGAAATTAAAAACAAAAAGTATTCTTGAATGAATCCAAAAAAAAAGGTTTACTGTTAAGAACATCAAAATAGCTAAAAACGTTCTTAGAATTAATTTATTTAAACCAAATTACGTAGTTATTTATAAAAGGAATGCATTTTTCTTCCTGCATAGCTTCATGTAAATGGTGATAAATTCAATTTCAGCAGCAGTGCCAAAAGGGAGTTCAGACACCGTCTTTTGATGTGAATAAATGAGGAAGGATTTTTGGACATTTATAAATACTAGCTGTAAGTATTGTGATACAAAGAAAAACTGGTTTCTGTATATTTACATGAAGCTATGAAGGTGGAAAATGTATTCCTTTTATAAATAAATACGCAATTAGTTCAAATTAAATTAATTGTAATCATTTTTGTAATGTTGATGTTTTTAAAAGCTAACCATTTTTGGATTGATTCAAGAATACTATCGCGTTATTTCGTTTTAATTTTTTTTCCCCCCGTAGACTTGTTTCAATGATAATTTTGTTGTCTACAACTTTTATGTCGCAGCATTTTTCAATAAAATGTGCCGTTTCTGAAATACAAATTTATGCATTTTACGGCTAAAGGATACATCAAATAGATACATTTACCGATATGAACTCGTCTTAGAATTTGATTTTTTACAGGAATCCGCCATAAAAAATAATACCTTCCGTTGGAAATTCCAAAGTTATGATCCCTGGAGAAGGTTAGGAGGTTGTGTATGGACTAAAAGGATTCTTCAGGAGTCCCAATAATGGCTCACCAAGTCTCAGACTTGCATCAAAATAAATTGAAGATTTTAAGCATGACACATGAAGTTGGGACAACCAGTAGACTTCTAACGATGACATTCGACGTTTCATTTAAACACTAAAAAATAAAAAGTTCCAGTAAACTGGTTTGAATGAAGCGCACCTTTTATTTCAAGGATGTTCTACATATTCTACTCCATTCGTCAGTATACTTTTAGTGTGATGTTGCTACAACTCACTATAGTGGAAAATTTGCATTTTGCAAAGCAATAAATCTCATTTAGCAGATTTAAATTAAGGAAAATCAACTTTTGATATTTTAATAATTGCAAGATTTTCAAAATTACAAATCTAATTTTCAATAAAGGTTGATATATATACATTGTTTGTCAGCCTTGAATATTAAACGAGATATTAGCATTTTTTCCAGTTTGTGTAAACGCCCACTCCAACTCAATCAATATTAGGAATAAGCTCTTAAGTCATGGACCCCTTTAAATTAAAAGATTAAATACCATATATTGTTTTCATTGAGCTTTTAAATATGTTTATGATTGTGATGATCATATTTGCATGATTTTAAATATATTCATTGAGGCAACAAAATTATGTTGATGATTTTTTTCGTGTGTGATACGCGCAAATTCATTTGAGTGATGACCCCGTTGATTATGACTTCACATTCTTGACTCGAAAATATTTATTTGATCCTTTCCATTCTTGATATTTACCTATTTCGTGGAACACTCAAGTTCGTAATTGTTACTTCGTAATCAGGCTACGAATGGGTGGTGGGAGGGTTTAAATTGGGGAGGTATTCGACAATTCAAATTTCTTCGTTAATATGAGTCGAATCGAAAAGTGATGCTGTACATTTGTTGTTCTGTACATTTTTCGTTACTTAAATATGAAGAGAGTTATTGAGCCTTTATATTTGTTTTCTGCATTCAGTATACCTCCACTTTTACTAATCTCATTTTTACTAGGAAATAGAAAATATAGTTTTGATAAGAGATCAATACTGTGTCATATTAGCACTTAAGAAATCTACTTAATTTATGCAGACCCAAGTGCTGGACTATTTTTGGAAAAAGCAGATATTGGTAATCAGATGTTGTATTTGCAAAAAATGGAGTGTTATCGTTTAATTTTTTTTTTTTTTTTTCAATTACGTGACTTAAATGGGTTACTGAGTCCTTAAGTTCAATTTAATGCATGAAATTACTGATTTAATTCCAGAACTGTTTAAAAAATAATAGGGTATTTTTTTTTTTTTTTTTTTAAATGAATTCCCAAATCTGATTGCCCTTAAATTGGAATTATCTCTTTTTCTGCCCTAAAATTACTGATTTTTTTTTCAGAACAATCTTACAGAATTTATTCTAATCCTTTAATATTTTTTACCTACAAAGATATTTTTTTTCCTTTTCAAATTCATTCGATTTTCGTATACAGCAATGTCAATGTTCATTCAAAAGCGTATTATTGATGAGTAGTTTCAAACTAAATTTTCGAATAGATTTTCAACACTTCAATGGACTTTCTGTTTCCTTCCTAATGAATGGAAGGAAAGAACTGTAAGTCTTCGTGGATAGAATTCCTAACTATTTGTGTCTGTTTTGTTTTACCTGTTGTTTGTGTCTTCGGTTGTACCTGTTATTCAGTTATAAGTAGCTGCACATCTTAGATGACGAAATGAAAAAAAAAAATGGCAGTAGTTCATTGGCATTATTTTTTTATTTTTTTTTTTTGTGTTAACTCCCTAAATTATTGGCGTACTTGTGTAAATTAAGGCCCAACCCCAAGCCCCTCCGCCTTTTTCCGGAGGGCTCCATGAATAGTGGTAATTCAGTAAAAGATCCTGAAAATGAAGCTTTTCGCTGAAGTATCCTTATGTAGGTTGAAGAAGGGGGTTGAGTTGAATACCCATCCCTCAGGCACAACTAAAATTGCCTTCCTTGTGGGGTCATTGTGCTTCAATACTTTAGGTTTCCTTTAACCCTGTCCAACCTTATTGGGCACGCACCTAAAAAAGGGATCTTCAAAAAGGATCCTCAAAAAAGGGGCTTAATTAATGCCCAACTAATGTATACAAAGAGTTCAAAATTGATAGAGAGTCATTTCTTTGTATGCCTTTACTTTTATAAGTTCATAAATTACTCTCATTTGCCGTTATGTGTACTGCCTACACCTTAATGTACAACCAGTTCACCCTTGCGGAATATAAAAGTGGACAGCGATCCATAGTTTTATCTTCCGTGGCCATGAAACTTCTAAGAATATGGCCAGAGAACCAAAATCAAAAAACCCTGATTATTGCTACAAGAGTTAAAATAAGTGTGAGTGTATACTAATGTCCGGTACGGAAGAGGTCCGGATGATGTTAGGAATCTTTTATCTTTCAGAAGAATCCATTGTTATCGTTGTATATCCTATTGAATTCAACATAGCATGTTAATTATATGATATAACAATACAGGATTTAGTTCTTCAATGTATGTACTCATGACAGTCGTTCCCAAACTGTTGAGCTGTGGACATATTAGCTGCTTTGAACATGGCGACCTATAATATTTGAAAGTGATAGGTGCAAAATACATGTTTGAAGAATTAGATCCGATCAATGTTTTTGTTCACATACGAAAAACTCAACCATCATAACGTGTTAACATAGCTCTGCTAAAAAAAGTCCGTCACGCAGGGGCTGCGTAAACTAAGCAGATTTCCCACGTGAAGATTTACAATAGAGAAATCTGCCCAATAACAACTGTAGTAGTAAGAAACCTCTAAACCTAAAACATTATTTAGGGCGTAATAACCCAGTAGTTTCTAGCCCCAAAAAAACAGTTAACCTAACCTCTAAACCTATTCACGAAGGACGAATAGTTATGGAAACGGCCGCCAGAGCTCTCGGCGGAAAGTCCGAACATAGCCTACTGGCGACCACACGCAGAATACAAATGCAAATATCTCGGTTAATATTCAAGATACTGAATAAATGTATAGAACAATATATATAGTAAATTGAATTTGCAATAAGATTTATATGATACTAATTTTCGATCCGACGCATAATAACGGAGATATTTTGAATTTTCAAAAATCCCCCCTCTAAACCCCCGGTTTAGACTGGACCGATTTTAGCAGTTAACGAACTTGATCTTCCTTTTAACATAAAAGGATTAAATTTTGAGTTTGGTAACGGTCAAATAAAAATTGCGACCGCTAGAGCGTTAACAGACCAATATATATATATATATATATATATATATATATATATATATATATATATATATATATATATATATATAATTTTGAACGGACCTCATTTTCGTCATCTCCTGGGTAGGATCGATGGACATTTGAAAAAATATTTCGAAACTTGCATCATGAGTACGATCTCAATAGCTGATCTCCCTTAAGGGAAATCTGCTAAAAAACTAATTATTATGTTTTCTTATTTATGATTGGGAAATCCAGTATAATCACGGAAACATACATTTTTCGTTTCCCCCTCCAGAGTATTCTTCTCAAAATTCTTTCACTTTACTTTATTAGACTTTTCCTCAAGGATTGCCTGACAACATCAGGACCTCCTGCTGAAATTTCTGTGTCCACTCGCACTCACTTAAACCTTTTCCAGCAATCGCTTCCAGTACTCCACCTCTACCCATTTGCTCCTGGTTCTTTCCCAACGCCTTCTCCAGCCTACTTCCACTCGAGCAATCTTTTGGGCCTTCTCTCTCCTTCCATCACTGGGATGTCAATGCCAATGAGTTTTGCCAATCCTATTCTATGAAATACACTCTCTCCGACAACCAGCTTTTCCCTTAATACCCTTTTCCTTATTGTATCCATTTTAGTAACTCTATTGTAGTTCCTTTCATGAAACTGATTTGCTACTGGAAAGGATTATTAAAATTCCAGTCTGAGCCTTTTGAGCCAATACCCAACAAAGACTGATATCAGTAGAAAATTGGATTCGTATGTGTTTGAGCGTATGGATGAATCTGATGGCGTGAATAGGTATATTATTTTCTTTGACTATCAAAAGGCTCTTTATTTCTATAATACAACGCGATCCTAAACTTAGAGTTAATTTATTATACCGGCAGTGTCTTAGCACAGTGATAGTGATGAGCTCATTATTGAGATAAAACGAGTATGAATCATGCTAGTTGTGGACTACATTTTCATCCATTCAGGGAGTTACACTTAAATTATTTCCTCAGTCTCGCTCAGCATCATGTAATAACTAAGTTACTACTTGATTATAAAAGTACCCCAACTTGGTTTGAAATTGAGATTAATTAATAAACAGCGTTATTATTTGTTCATATGTTATTCTCTGAAGAACTAGTGTAACATCTTGGCTATTTGTGGGAGGCTGATGTGGGCCATGCACTTAATAATTATATATTTCAAAAGGAAATAACATCAAAAATGATTTTCCCTTTCAAAAGTCAAAAATTAAACAAAGTGAAATAAAAAAAGTAAAACAATTAAGAGATAACAGCAAGGAACAGCAACAGTACATATCGTATCCAGAGAGTCGGGAGGGGGGGGGTTGCGTCGTTAAGGTCTGTGAGTCTTTGTCATTAAGTATGAGTGTGTTAATTTGGTGTGGCTGATTCTAAGTCTCGAGAGAACTACTTCTTCTCTCCTAGAGTTTCTGAAACTTGATAACCTCATGCAAATAGTGTTCTTAATAGTTCGTAGTTGGCTGTCAGTACTTGTGTCAGTCCAGTCCGTTTGCCATACATCTAAGAAGAGGTGTATTGATCTTCATGTAATACGTCTATTTGTTCATATTCAAGTTTTTCAGCTGCTTTTTGGCCTCTAAGTCCGCAGTCTCCTTTAGTCCTAAGTTTTCGTGTCCTGGCCACCAATAGAATATAGTCTGTTTATTTAGACTGGTAAGCTCATGTTTTATTTTTTTGGCTCTTGGGAGATTTGTGTAAATATTTTGTAGTGTTGGAAGTGAACCTAAACTGTTTGTATGGAAGTATGCTACTAAGCGGTTGATTTATAAACGCAATTTCGCTTAAGGGAAATCAGCTATTGAGGTTGTACTCATGACGCGATTTTCGAAATTTTTCTTCAAATGCCCATCGATCCTACCTAGGAGATGACGAAAATAACGTCCGTTCAAAACTGTACATATATATATATATATATATATATATATATATATATATATTTGTCTGCTACCTCTCGTTATTATGTTTAATCGTTATGAAACTCGATATTTAGTCGTTTTATGTAAAAAGGAAGATCAAGTTGGTTAACGGTTGAAATTGGACCACGAGGAGGGGGGTATAGAGGGGAGGATTTTCGAAAATTCGAAATATCTCCGTAACTATACGTCGGATTGAAAACATAGATAAAACCAATCATATTGCAAATTAAATGTATTATAATTATTGTTATATGCATTTATTCTCTATCTTGAATAGCAACCGAGATATTTGCATTTTTTACTTTTCAGCCTTCAGCAAACCCCCACTTCTACTCATGTTACATACAGAATACTCTATTCTATAATAAATCACATTATTCGAAGCTGAAATATCAAATATTGCATTCAAGAGACCTTTATTATACAAGATACATGCAAGTATGTCATGGTGAACCCCCCTCCCGTCATAAGGTCTTGGATTACTAAGCTTTGATTGATTGGTATAACAATTATTCTGACTCCCTATTAATTACAGTACTATATATAGTAAATAGTTTTTGATAAAATTAATATGTTATATTCTGATATATTTCAGTAAATGTTTTTCTTTCCTGTTGAGGCTGGTAGATCCGTTTGTTTACATTCCAAACGCTTCCTGTCGGCAGGTTATTGAAATTGACTGAAACATATCTTTTTTTCCGTTTGTATTTATTCACTTATTATTCATGGTGGTGTTGTGTTAGCAGTATGTAGTTTTATCTATTACTAAACTTCACGATCTGCTTAGTTTGCGCAGCCCCTGCGAAACGAGCTTTTATATATATTCAGGAATATTACATCAAAATATGAGAATAAGAACAATATGCTCCGCTGATCAATATTGAAGAAACAAAAGTTTGCAGAGCCGTGGTATGTAACATTGGCCAATAGGAGTATGAAGGGCTGCCTGTTGGGCTGCTGTCTGCACCCCATTGGTCCGGAGAGCATAGACAATGGGAGGCTGGCCTCAGCTAGGGAGATGGTATATTGACCTGCTACGGTGAATAATTCACAGGCCGCAAGTGCCTCTATAATGATATCGCCCGCAACTGTGTGTCACCGCATCTGCGCCACCGCCACCAACTACCCCTCCCTCCCACCCCCGACTCTTCACGAATAGATCAGCAATACTTTGAAATTATTACAGAAATTTAATTTTGTTTGACCGAATTTGTTTTCGATTGGTTTATTAATCTTCAGCTCTTTGTTAGGCGTTTTATTCTAATATTATTACATACCAAATACCAAAGCATTGTGAAATACATATGTTTATTGAAGTTCATTATGAAAAGAGTTTATTTGAATGAATTAACTCTCCGTCGGGCGCAGCTAGCCCCGCCTCATCCTACCTCCTCTGTGAGGCGCCATTCCCAGTAGTTTCCTGATTCGTGTTCATGCTTAGAATCGCATACTATAGTCTATTGCCATCCTTCATCCAGCCCATCTGGTCTGGTCCCTAGGTGGAGACAACACATCACATGAGGCCGACTGCGGCCGATTGCTCCTTAATTTCAAAGATGAGTTTTTTTCAAGATATATCTATTACAATCGTTTCTTTTACTAAGATTAATGCTATTCTATTCGGAAGTTCGTCGATATCATGAGAAATAAATGCTAGTCTAACCCTGGCCTCTCAGGCCGAATGCGCCTGATCAATTTTACTAGTTTTAGTTTAAGCTTCATTCTATTCTAATAAAGTCATTATTTTACTTTTCAAATAATATATTTGTTTTCCTTAGATCCTAGTGAAGTCTGTCCTACCTGCATTTTAAATTAAAATTAATTAGGTGGGACGTGGGGGGTTAAAATATGTAGGCGTCCTCTCAGGCCGGGTGCACCCGATTTTGTTTCGTCCAGAGGTGCACCCGACGGAGGGTTAATACTTAAATAGATAAAAATACTCTTTATCCATCGCTCTCTATTGCTGGATAAACCTGTACTTTTTTTTAACAGTGGCATATTAATACATGAAAATGGCAAGTGTGCTCTTGGAATATATATACAGGTTCACTTACGACGAGAATCAGGCTGTTGAAGAGCAGGAGATTCAGGAGTAGGTATGGATGCAGAGCCGGCTGCAGAGACTACGGGAATGCAGCGCTATTATGTAGCAGTACCCCTTGGGCGCACCTCAGTCCTAAGCAATATGGTTTGGTTGACTTCCAGTAGAGGAATTTCCAGTGAGCTTACTGTTTATAAGGAAAAGACTCTTGCTAAGTGTAGAGCCAGAAGAATCTCATTTATTCCCAATAAGAAAGAGCCACTATAATTAACTTCCTTGTGGTGAATCACAGTGGCAGTTTGAGTGATGTAGTCTTGATAAAGTTCCTGAATTACGACCATTCATGGATCTTTAGTGCTGCAACTGAGGTAACTACTGTCCCTGGAAGTAAGTTCTGCCTTTTCCTCGTCACCCCCATGGTTGACAAGGTCTGCCCGAGAGTTTGTCAAGCTCGGATTCGCCCATAGTGGACAGGATGGATGACAAGAGGATCAGCTGGTAGCAGGTGGGTGGATGGAACAGGACGGCGCCGCAGATTTGGAGTTCTCTTACGAGTCCCAAGAGTAGTATCATGGGACATGATGAGATTCCAATTGACATGTGGCGGTGGGGTCATGTTTATTTATTTTTTCGATTTGTATAATATCCTTAGTTTTAGATTTGTTTTCTAATAAGCAGGGTTATTTTGTTATTAGTTGATAGGGAATGTGTAATAACTTGTATATAATAGTTTTAGCAGATTTCCCTTAAGGGAAATCAGCTATTGAGGTCGTACTCATGATGCGAGTTTCGAAAAATTTCTTCAAATGTCCATCGATCCTACCCAGGAGATGACGAAAATGAGGTCCGTTCAAAATTATATATATATATATATATATATATATATATATATAAATATATATTTGTCTGTAAACGCTCTAGCGGTCGCAATTCTTGTTTGATCTTTACCAAACTCGGAATTTAATCGTTTTATGTAAAAAGGAAGATCAAGTTCGTTAATGGCTGAAATCGGACCAGTGGGAGGGGGGATTTAGAGAGGGGGTTTTTTTGAAAATTCAAAATATCTCCGTTATTATGCGTCGGATCGAAAAATTATATAGAATAAATCTTATTGCAAATTAAATTTACTATACATATTGTTCTATTCATTTATTCTTTATCTTGAATATTAACCGAGATATTTGCATTTGTATTCTGCGTGATACTGGTCACCAGTAGGCTCTGTTCGAACTTTCCGGCGAGAGCTCTGGCGGCCGTTTCTATAACTTCGCCCCTCGTGAATAGGTTTAGAGGTTAGGTCAACTGTTTTTTGGGGCTAGAAACTACTGGGTTGTTACGCCCTAAATAATGTTTTAGGTTTAGAGGTCTCTTACTACTACAGTTGTTATTAGGCAGATTTCCCTATTGTAAAACTTCACGTGGGAAATCTGCTTAGTTTACGCAGCCCCTGCGTGACGGACTTTTTTCCTGACAGTGTGTTTTTCGTGTTTTATATATATATATATATATATATATATATATATATATATATATATTTATATATATATATATATATATATATATATATATATATATGAAATTGTAACCTCCGACTGTCCATTATTTTTTCAAATTTCATGATACTTTTTCGTTTCACATGTCATAGACATCATAATTGCATTTTGTTTCTTTCGTGTCTGTTTGTTTGTTTCTTTGTTACCTTTTCACGCATAAACGGCTGTCCGAATGTTATGAAACTTGGTATGTATATTACTACTAATCCAACTTAAACTTTAGGCTATATTAATATATATTCTCTGAGACAAACAGGAGTGGGGATTATAGTGAAGGCCTGAAATTAAAAATAGCGATATTTCGTTTCGTATTGATTTTTCGGCAAATATGCACATAACAGAAGTTCTTTATTTTGTTATTTAGAGTAACGACGTATACCGACTTATAAACGAGGAATACGCTAAAACATATAGCGGAAGTGAACAATTTTATTTGGCACAAAAGACTCAACGAAACTAAATAAAACTCAGTATGTGTATTAGCACTAACGTCTTTATTATAATAAACCATACTAACATTTCTAGGGGCGGGGTGGAGGGGGGGGGGTTGTAAGGGAGGCCTGAAATTAAAAATAGCGGTATTTCGTTTTCTATTGGTATTTCTCCAAATATGCAAATGACACAAGTTGTTCATTTTGTTATTTAAAGTAACGTTTGTTATATTCATTTTTGTCGTATAGCAAAGTATAAACGAGATATACAATAAAAACTAGAGCTGGAGCCAACAATTTTGTTGGGTACTAACGATTGAACCGAACTTAACAAAACTTGGAATGCGAATTGGCATTAATTCTTCCATGATTATAAGATATATTAAAACTTTTAGGACCAAACGGGAGTGGGAATTATGAGGGAGGCCTGAAATGAAAAATTGCGATATTCCGATTTCCATTGGTTATTCAACGATTTTCTATGAAAATGCCATCATTAGTCAGTCAACGATGATTTCCCAGGCTTCGACGGGTATATTAGCTAGATTGCATACATAAAATACGTACATTATAGATGATATTTAATTATAATAAATGCTATCCATGATTTGAATTATTCACGGTGAGTCAAACAGTGGAGAGGGAATGGTTAGAGACTTATTTTCATTTATTCTTCAAATCATATATATTTATATTAGTGGTTTATTAGTATAGTTCAGTGGTGTATACAGTAGGCTAGTCTCCTAGCTTCATGGTTCTGAATATAATTTGATTTAGTTGTTGCTGAGTTCCCTCTGTATATTATAGCCCTGGGCCTATTTTGGTCTAATTATGGAACTCATTCTCGGTGATAGGGCCCCCCTTGCTTGTATGTTCTATGGCATTAATATCAGTAATAATTATTATTTATTTGGTTTAGAATGTTGAATGTGGGAGTTATTAAATATACGGATGAAGAAAAGACTTCCCACGATGCAGTTTTTATTTGTATTGTTTTTTTAAGCCTTGCAGAACTTCCGAGTACTTTTCAAGTGCTAAAACCAACAAACAAGCATTACATTACAAAATATGGAGCAGTACAGTCAAATATGTAAAAATAAAATTGATAAATAGAATCTTATGTTATTTATTATTATTATTTATATAAATAATAAAGAAAATTTTATTTTGAATAAATAATGAATTATACATATATCTATCTACAATTCATATATTAAAAATAAAATTAATAAATAGAATATCATGTTATTTATTATTATTATTTATATAAATATAACAACACATACTACAGATGATTAGTGATATGGATGCTATCGCTACGGGACTCGGGGCTTCAGAAAGTTTGTCTGCTTCCAGCTTTATAAATATATTTTCTAGCCAATTCACTCTTTCTGTACTGTTTTCGGTGGCACAGAAGCAAAAGTGAGGAGGCCATCTGAGTGGTTTTAGCAGATTTATCTTAAGGGAAATCAACTATTAAGGTCGTACTCATGACGCGATTTTCAAAAATTTTCTTCAAATGTTCATCGATTCTACCAAGAAGATGACAAACATGAGGTCCGTTCAAAATTTTATATATATATATATATATATATCTATATAGATATATATATATATATATATATATATACATAATTGTCTTTTAACGCTTTAGGTATCGATATTTGGTATAATCCTTACCAAACTCGATATTTAAACGTTTTATGTAAAAATAAAGATAAAGTTCGTTAATGACTAAAATCGGACCAGTGGGAGGGGGGATTTTTGATATTTCGAAATATCTCCGTCACTATGTCGGATCGAAATAATGTATAGAACCAATCTTATTGCAATTTAAATTTACTATAAATAATATTATATATATACGGGTATATATATATATATTTATTCTCTATCTTGAATATTAACCGAGATATTTGCATTTTTATTAAGCGTAACGGATGAGATGAGATCGGCTAACTTCGGTTGTAGTCGTGAGTGTCCGGCAAAAGTTAGTTCGACCGTTTCAGTAGCTGTTCGGCTATCGTGAAATTTCAGTATTCTAAAACTTCACGTGGGAAATCTGCTTAGTTTACGCAGACCCTGCGTGACGGACTTTTCTTGAACAAGATGTTCATGGAACATGGATTCCCTTGTTCACAATACATTGTGGGAAGACTTTTCTTCATCCCTATATTATTTACTTGTCTTGAATTTCTATTGATTTGTAAATCCTCTACGAAACTTTTAATACATTTAATGGCACATATTAAACTATGGCATTCCTTGATTAATTGATTTTTTTTTTCTTGAAATGTTTTTATCTTTTATTACTGAATTTTTAATTTGTATAATGTTGGGGAGGAATGAGTCTAAATGAATACATACATATGATGGAATTATAAGATTTTTTTTTTTTTTACATTACCAAAGGTTCTAATGAATACCCGAGACGATGCGAGTGTGTATGTAGGTAAAACAAATATAACTTGAATAAAAGCTATAATAACATAAAAATTATAAAAAAGTGCACCTGTTCAGTGGCTCCAAACACTATTGGAACACATATTTTGCTAAATTACTGTTTCTAGGAGACCTAGTTGACTTCTCAGCGTTTGTTCTTTTGTGAATCATCACATACGATTAACAAACTCAGTTCAGATAAATCATAAGCAATTATTTATGTGTATCCTTCCCCCTCAGACGTACGGAAAGTACTGTACGTTGTGCTATTATATGGTATATAAGGAGGGCGAATTAAAAAAAAAAAATATGCCCAAGAAAAGGTGTGTTGATCATTTTGGGGAGGGCATCCTTAAAACATTACATATCCATTGCGTATGATGCTGTACATTGTAATATCATTCAGGATGCTTTTGTATAATGAAGGAGATTCTTTGTTTAAAGAATTATCAGCAAATTATTCCTAGGACGGTAGTTGAATTCTAAAAGACTTTAAGTCCTGAAACAGTTATTGAGCTAACCAAAAAAAAAAATCACTTTTCAGTGAAAGATTTTCTTCTTTTGTTCTTATTACCTCCTAATTAGTAATTGATCCTTATTGAGGTCACACTGGCATAGGACAGTATCTAACTATAGTCTCTAGTCATTTGATATTGGTTTTCGTATTGGGCTAATGACCATCCATGACAATGAGTTCCATGACAAGTAATCAATCGTAATAAAGCTGTTGGCGATGTCAGAGATGAGAGGGGAAATCTGGGCAATTTCCTGCAGGAAATAGTTGAGTGTGTTTCATCACTTGCCGCAATGTACTACGAGGAATCAACAATCAGTCAAGTCAACAATCGAGTTGAAGCTCGGATGGAAACAGTCCGTGCCTGCTGAATGCCAGAGAGTTTAGTGCACTGAACAAGCGAGGAGCCGGTGGGGCGTAGTGCAAATTTGCAGTGGCCTCTTTGTTCCGGGACACCACAATTCAAATCAAGCACTGCCGAACTACACGTCACTCATATAAACTTTCCCTGTTCGATGTTTCCCTCGCCTAAGTGGTCTAATTGGAACCCGAGGATTTCCAGCTTACACCATTACCAGGAAACTGGTATAACGGACGGACCGCAACTGATAATGGATGTCATAGGTATGATTACAATTGTAAATACGAAGAGGGAATTGGCATTTTCCAATTATAAGCTGACTCGTACAGTGATCTACTAAAAGCAATATATAAACATTTAAACTGTCAAATTATAATAGGTAGATAGATAACAATGACCATTATATAATTTAGTCACCTCTAAAAACAAAGTTAACAATACAAATGACATAACATGGTAACCGTTGGGCATACGTGGAAGAGGAAATGTTATAAAAGCCTTTCATTTATAGATTCCATGAATATTATTGGCTTTATGAAAATGCTGAAATGAAAAATTAGTTACAGAGATACATCGTTAAAATAATGAGGAAAAATAATAAAATGTAAAATATTCACGCAGGGGTTCCGTGAAGTAACGTGATTACCCACTAGTGGAATGACGGTGATCACATTTCATATACTAATTACGATTTTAAAGATGTCTGAACTGAATGAATATCTATTCTGATTTAAATTGCATACGCAAGAGCGTTAACAATCTCTCTCTCTCTCTCTCTCTCTCTCTCTCTCTCTCTCTCTCTATATATATATATATATATATATATATATATATATAAGAGAGAGATAGAGATAGAAGGAGAGAGAGAAATGAAATTGTTTATAGCACCCCTCTGTTAGGTGCTATAACCCAGTGGAAACAAGGGAAACTTTTCCTTTTGAGACACTATAAGTTTGGTGTTGACTGCGATGCTACCAAGTTTTTATTGCGTAGAAACTTATTTTTATTTCTTTTTTTAAAAAAGTATACTTCGTTAAGTCATCCTCTTCTTATTATTTTAAATTTAACTTCTATTTCTTGGTCTGAAGTTTTGAGAAAGAAAGTACAAAGGAACCATTAGTGTTTTAGAGAACGCGTTGAAGAGAGAAAGAAAAAAATAAGGGATGGGATTCATATAAAACAGAAACTATTTCACCCAATCATTGAAAAAAAAAAGATTAGGGCAATACCGTTTGGCAACGAAAACAAAATACCTTGAGTAAAGTTATGCGAAAATATAGCCTTTCAATTTGCAAAAAGGACAAAATGTCCAATCATTTTAAAAGTCGGAGTCCTGAAGGAAAATTATATTTAATACTCTCTCTTCTACACTAACTCTCTCTGTCTCTGTGTATTTATACAAGCTTAAATGCCCCTCATTTTCCTCAGCTGTAACATAAATATGAAGAAACATAACTAAATAGGGAATATAGCAGTAGCCACTATACATTTTAGTAATTTTTAGATTATAGTTGCATTTACATAATTGTATTTACATAACTAGTATTTATTAGTTGAAAAAGTAGTTAATTACGAAAGTATTTAATTACTGCCAAACTCTGATGATTATGCCTTAACAAAGACCGTAGAAGTAAATATATGTCGAAACCTTAAAATCATCCATAAAGATTTTAACATTTTTTTTTTTTACTACTACGGTCTTTGTTAAGGCATAATCGTCAGAGTTGGGCAGTAATTATATACTTATGTAATTAACTACTTTTCAACTAATAAATACTAGTTATGTAATTGCAACTACATTTACAAAAAAGTCCGTCTCGCAGGGGCTGCGTAAACTAAGGACGGGAAGTTTTACAATAGAGAAATCTGCCTAATAACAACTGTAGTAGTAAGAAATCTCTAAACCTATTCACGAGGGACGAATAGTTACGGAAACGGCAGCCAGAGCTCTCGGCGGAAAGTCCAACATAGCCGACTTTCCTGCCGAACACACACGCAGAATACAAATGCAAATATCTCGGTTAATATTCAAGTCTACAGAATAAATGTATATAAATAATATTTATAGTAATTTTTAATTTTAAATAAGATTATTCTATACAATTTTATCGATTCGTCGATCCGAAGCATATAACGGAGATATTTTGAATTTTCACAATTTCCCCCTCTAAAAAACCCCCCCCCCTCCCACTGGTCCGATTTCAGCCATTAACGAACTTGATCACTTCCCTTTTTACATAAAACGATTAAATTCCGAGTTTGGGTACGATCAAACAAAAAATTGCATATATATATATATACTAGCTCAGATACCCGGCTACCCGGCTTCCGCTCGGAATTCATTTGAGGCTTTATTTTGAATGTTAGATGGTATTTTTTGGCAAGTGGATTTGCAAGGCTTTATTTTTTTTATGCACTTCAATATTTTGATCATTTACCCGTCCTGTGCATTATTGCTAGTGAATTATTAGGGTTAATTAACATACATTTGAATTAATTTTTCCAGGTGAGGTACTCCGTGTATTGAAAAGATTCTGTGAGCAAATTTGTTAATAATAAAATTAATTTTTTATGTTTAAGACTTCACTGTCCTCAGGAAACGTATTGTCATTTTATTTATATTGTCAGGTATCCCCCGTCTCCTGCCTTCCTGTCTGCATTATGCATAGATTTGAATTACTGTATAGGGGTGGGGGGGACTAAAATATTTTTGTGCCAACATACATTTGAATTAATTTTTCCAGGTGAGGGTACAGGGTAGTTCATATTGAAAAGAATTGTCTTGAGCAAATGTTCTCTAAATAACAAAATAAACAACTTTTGTTATGTGCATATTTGCCGAAAACTCCATATAGGAAACGGAAATATCAATATTTTTAATTTCAGGTCTCCTGCCCTTATAACCCCCACTCCTGCCTGTCCCTAGAAATGTTGGTAGGGCTTTTTTTATAAGGAAGGCGTTAGTGCTAATACACATACTGAGTGTTTATTTAGTTCGGTTGAGTCTTTTGTGCCCAATAATAAAATTTTTCACTCCGCTATAATTTTTAGCGTATATCTCGTTTATATTTCGGTATACGATGAAAGTTTATATAACAAAGTTACTCTAAATAGCAAAATAAACAACTTTTGTTATGTTCATATTTGCGGCCGATAAACCAATAGAAACGAAATATCGCTATTTTTTAATTTCTGGGCTTCCCTTAAAAACCCCCACTCTTGCCGCCGTCCTAATAGAATATTAAATGTATTGAGTATGGCTTCTTATAATGAAAGGAATCGTTAGTGCTAATTACACATACCGAGTTTTATTATTATATTCGGGTTGGGTCTTTTTGTCCCAAAATAATAATTGTTGACTCCGCGTATAGTCATAAGCTATAACTCATTTGAAGACTTCGGAAACTCGCGTCATGATTGAAAGTGTTTAGTGATAATGACTAAACTCCGTAGTTAATAACCGGGAGCAAAAAAAAAAAAAAAAAAAAATAAAAAAATCAAAAAAAAAAAAACAAAAAAAAAAAAAAAAAAAAAAAAAAAAAAAAAATTGTAAAAAAAAAATAATAAAAAAATAAATATAAAAATAATAAAAAAAAAAAAATAAAAAAAAACGAAATATCAAGGCAGGCGACTTTTAATAAAAACCAATAGAAACGAATTCATCCCTACTATCGTCCTCAGAAGAATCCTCAGAGAAAATTAAATAAACCTATGCTCTCAAGTTTGCCCAGAAATACCTAGCTCAGGGTGTGCCAACTTTAATTTAAATTATAAGTAGGTTTAGGAGTCCATCGTGGACAAACAGTCGTGAGACAGGAGATTTATAATATATTATATAATATATATATATATATATATACTATATATTAGATATATATATATATATAAATGAAAAAAAAAAAAAAAAAAAAAAAAATAATTTTGAACGGACCCTTTATGTTTCGATCACAGGATCGAATGAAGAAGACATTTTTGGGAAACTCGTCTCGTCATGAGTACGACAAATAGCTGACTTCCCTTAAGGGGAACAATCTGTATTAAAATGTAGTTGGTAGCTGTAGTTGCATTTTCTTGGTTTTGAAATTACAGTAATTGTAGTTGGTATTCATAAATCCAACTACTAATTGAAATAAAAAGTAGTTATAATAATAATTACAATTAGTAGTTGTAATTGCAACTGTAGTTATTGAATAACTACTACAACTACATATAAATCAGCTGTTTTTTACGTTCCAATGAGCGAATATATTTCGATCGCCTCTATATAAATATTAACATTCGTGGTGGTTATGAATGGTTCATCTGAGACAAGCCATGTTCAATTGGTTCACAGAATATGGTCAGACAGAATATATCAGATCTGAAGGTGGACGCTCCTATCACCACACTCTCTTGTTCCAGCGATTGCTTCTTGTCAAGCTCGCGCTGGGCTCTCCAGTCTGTCATCTAAATCCGGCACCAGTCCTCGGAACGAAAAGATTTTTGAAACAAATTACAATGAGTGGCAGTGAAAGAAGTGCAGAAGAGCGATTAATTTCTTTTGCCGCAATGGTAAACGCCCCAAAATCAAATAGCCTGTCTGACAAAAATTCTGAGTTAAGAGTAATTTTAACAGCTAATTTGTTTAAATTTTAATGTTTAAAAGTATTGTTTATTTACATTCGACTCGAGAAAATATAAAAAGGAATTTACACATTATTTTCGTTAGTTGTCATTTATTTGCATTAAAATTATTTTCAGTTATTATAATAATGTAGTATATGTCATATAACAAACTTTTGAATATAAAGACATTGGATGTAGTCATTTCTTAACAGCCTCAACTACTTCAGTCAGTGTTTCACACAGTTTTTTTAAAGTAACTACCCAAGTAACTGTAGTCGCAACTACAACTACAGTTACAATTACTAACTGCAGTTGTTTTTGGAACTACTGATTACTAACTGTAGTTGTGAAATTTCAATTACAATTACTTTAGTTAAAAAATGTAGTTGCTCATTACCAATAACTAATTACATTAGTAGTTGTAATTGTAACTATATTTCAACTAATGTAGTTGTAACTTGTAATTGTAATTACAATTTCGCCAAACTCTGATAATCATTATTCTTTGATATGCCAATGATATAAGGCTTGTATTAGAGCAATCTACTGATTTTCATCGAGAGAATGGTTGAAATATGAGCAGTTCTGTATGGTAGAACTCACAGTTGGAGTACTTATCCGGTTGTGTAAGTGATTCCGTCTTAGAATCTATTTGGCTGACTGGTTGCCAGCCAGATGATGCATCGTCCGTCTCTAATCCAATAAGATCGCTTCGCTGAACCAAGTCAATTCTCTCCCCTCGATTCATCTCGTTTTTTTCCCCTTTTATTTTTCTTTTTTCCTTCATCAATCAATTTGGATTCTGTTCGAATCTCACGACTTCCTCGTCAGTGATAATTCATAGAAGTTTAACATTTTTTTTTTCTTCTTCTTAAATTAGATAGAAATCGACACCAGACTATTTCAGTAGACAATTTTAAAGTTTTGATTTTCTGAATTATTTATTAATATTACCCTCCAAAAATATCGAAGTAATGATACATTTTAAACCCACATATTTGAAAAATAATAGAACTTCACTTTAGGAACAGTAAATTCTGATATAGTTTTTATGGAAAAATTAATTTAATAAACAAAAGAGCTCACACTACACACTTTTGTTGTTGTTTTGGTTAAGGGAATGTACTTACCGACTCAATACATAAGTGTAACAGAGAGTGGTCGACATTTAACAAATCTTACAGCTTACATCAATACATACTAAATATAACTCACAACTACAACACGATTAAGAGTCACCATCACAAATGCACACAATTTCTAACGGAACATCAACAGACAGGACATTATTTAACAAGATTTAAAATTCAAGCCAATGATAAATGTACTTGCGACTCACAGACAACACAAACGTTTTTACATATACTTTATGACAGTTCAACATTTAATCAAGATAGATCAAATTTAATAATGAATATAATTTTAAAAGGAGGTGATTGGCCACCTCATATTATATTTAACAAATATAATAAAGAACTTATAAAGTTTATCAAAAGTATAGATATGGATGTAGCAAAAATACATTGGAATGTAAAGTTGATTCTGAGAAATAGTATTCAAAATTAAATATATTTACCTTTCATAGACTTGCAAATTAATCATCGGTTGAGTTTAACTTTAATTGATATGTTTTTTCTTCTTATTTTATTTATATACTTTTTCATTTCAATTATTAGTTTTATTTGTAATTATCTTACTTATTTTAATATTTTATTTTATTATTATTATTTCTTTTATACACCATTTGAGTAGATAGATGATTAACCGTATATATATATATATATATATATATATATATATATATTGTAAAATAGAAATGTATTTTAACATAATCATACATTAAATACGCCATGTGGCAATGGGACATGTGTTCAAATAAATAACTTCTCATAGGGTAACTATGAGAAGAAAAAAAAATGTTGGGCCAGTAAATGTCGCTAATGGTCATAATCTCTTAAAATGTACATATGTAAGTTGAACTTAATTTCTCGTTTTAAGGATATAAAATCTTCGTGGATGGAATATGGACAGGTTGGCGGATGAATTGTCTGACAAATGTATATGAAAGTCGATAACGTTCCAAATTTTTTTTTAATATTTACATTATTATTATATATTTATTTATTAACGTCCACTTTTTGCAACATAGGCTAATCGGAACGGGTTATCTACAGGTTACCACCCTTTTATACCCAGGGTGGGATTTTAGGACGTTATTTAATGAATTTCGTCACTAAATAATTTCCTTTGCCCAGGCAAGAATCGAACTCGCCACTCTAGGTTTACCATGTGAGATAAAGGTCAACGCTTTAACTCGCATGGCTAACCTGAGCCCCAAATATTTACATATGTATCTGCATTGTCTATATTTTGTTTATCTGAGCTCATCAGTACCTGAAATAAGTTTTATTATTATTTATAACTGTATTTTACCCCTCAAGGGTTTTATTTTACCCCTCAATATATATATATATATATATATATATATATATATATATATATATATCTATATTTGTCTGTTAGCGCACTAGCGGTCGCAATTTTATGTAGTCGTTTTATGTAAAAAGAAAGATCAAGTTCGTTAATGGCTGAAATCGGAATAGAGGGAGGGGGGGTTTAGAGGGGGCATTTTCGAAAATTCCAAATATCTCCGTTACTATGCATCGGATCGAAAAATTGTATAAAATGAATCTTATTGCAAATTAAATTTACTATAATTATTGTTTTATACATTTATTCTCTATCTTGAATATTAACCGAGATATTTGCATTTGTATTCTGCGTGTGATCGGCAGGAGTCGGCTATGTTCGGACTTTCCGCCGAGAGCTCTGGCGGCCGTTTCCGTAATTATTCGTCCCTCCTTAATAGGTTTAGAGGTTTCATACTACTTCAGTTGTTATTAGGCAGATTTCTCTATTGTAAAACTTCACGTGGGAAATTTGCTTAGTTTACGCAGCCCCTGCGTGACGGACTTTTTTTTTTATAACTTTATCTCACAATAGCAATGAGCAGCGAATGATTGTGGTTTAAGTCTCTGTGTTTAGCTATGCTTTCTCTGCCCTGCCCTCCACCAATACTGAGAACGAACATCCACAAATTAGCATCTTAAGCAAGTCTTTCAGAGGTTTTGGTCTTGCTTCCGGAAATATCACAAAATAAAACAACGCATTGATAATAAACATAATGTCTAAACCATATGTGGGGAACCACCAGCCCACGAGTCATTTTGAAAACCCAATTAAAAAAAATATATGGGGCTTGGCTTGGCCTTGCGAGTTAGGGCGTTGGTCCTTATCTCCCATGGCAGACCTAGAGTGGCGGGTTCGAATCCCGCGCTGGGCAGTAGAAATTTATTTGATGACGGACTCATTAAATAAACTCCTTGGGCCCACCTTGGCTAGAAAAGGATGGTAACCTGTAGATAACCCGCCCCGATTAGCCTAGTTGCATAAAGTGGACGTAAAATAAAATAAAAAACAAAAATATTACACTACTTACTCCAAATGAGTAAGATAAGGAGAGATTTGTGTTTGAAAGTACTTATGAATGCCAAAAGTTTTTTTCAATGATGAAAGTTAATAAATCAGAACATCATACAAGACTGACTGACGATAATTAGTGAAATTCTTTTCGTCTTTGTATCAGTGGAATCAATCCAATCATCGATGGATTAGTTTCCCAAATTCTAGCTCAAATGTCTCATTGATTTCGGAGTGGCTATTTCACTTTCTTTGTTTGTAATAATTCCAAATTTTACGATTTAATTATAATGTTGTACCTATTTTTATAGTTTCATTTTGTTATTTTAATAAATTGTATAACAGTTACATTGTCTTATTACTTCATATCTGATATCTTTCGTTAAAAATTATGAACCCTATTTTAAAATGCACTGTTTTGGCCCGCGAACGCATTTGCACACTATAGTTTGGTCAGCAACATGTCAAAGGTTGCCCATGCCTGGTCTAAACAGTCTGAAACTAACACAACGACCTTGAAAACGTCTCACAGTGAGGTAAGAAATGAGGGGGTTTCGGTCGTATCTCCACCTGAATTAATACTTGAATAAATATTTGATTTCAATACAGATGTATATCAAAGTGATTTATCCTATGTAATTAAATTCTTATAA
The DNA here is from genome assembly GCA_019009955.1 of Riptortus pedestris. Lineage (NCBI taxonomy): Eukaryota > Metazoa > Arthropoda > Insecta > Hemiptera > Alydidae > Riptortus > Riptortus pedestris. Next base: position 90,658,552 of record CM032231.1, on the reverse strand, counting down.
TTTAGTTCAAGAAAATAGTATTGATTTGGAATACATTGATTCCTTTGTCAGTAAAGAGCCATTTCAATCAATGGATAAGTACAGAAATAACAAAGGATATTATTTTTTGGCTCACTATTGTAGCTCGACAAAAATAACTGGTGACCGTCTGAATGAGTTCACGAGAAGGAATGCAGGAGGGCGACGAGACAACGGTCGTCCGACGACATGACCGAAATAGTATCTAAGCTCAAGAAAGCTTCCATTGAAATAAAACTAACGTCAGAGCTTCCGTTTTGTTGCGATGTACCGGCATTTTTTGGTTTCAAAGATGAAAAACACAATTGTTCGTTCCAGTGACAAAAATTAAAAACTACATCCACATCACTTGTATATTTAGTCATTGTTAGTTTTTAAAAAAAAAAATATATTTTTAGATGATGCCTATAAAGGCCTCATGAGGTTGTACAAATGTAGCAAGTTTTGAAATTTTCTTCATTTATCCATGGATTTTACCAATATTAAGGTTAAATTTATTCGCACACACGTTTATTTGTGTGTGTGTGTGTGTGTGTGTGTGTGTTAGTGTGCATGTATATATATATATATATATATATATATATATATATATATATAGAGAGAGAGAGAGAGAGAGAGAGAGAGAGATGAAGAATAAATGCCCTGCTACAATGTTTTGTATTTTTAATTTATTGCACAAGGCCTTTTTGAGCATCCATGGCATTCTAAAGTGCTAAAAACAACAAACACTTTAAAGGCACTAAATATAGATTTGTTTGAACTGATTAGAGGCTTTATTAAAAAAATAATAATTAAAATCAATCATAAATTGTAATACAAATGTAAATACATATTTCAATATGTCATATATTTTAAAACAAATAATAACTATAGCTTGCCACAGTCAAAAGAACCAGGGGCGTGGCCTGAGTGGAAGATAGCCTTCCCCCACCACTCCCATCAAATTTCTTCTAATTACACTATTTGTTAATGATCCAATCTCAATTTTCTTCTTTCCGAACACTCTTTACCATCCAGTGATGTAAACGAACATTTCGATGTTCCTATTTCCCTCAACTATGATATATTTGACTGTTAGCTATATTTAAGTTTATGCTTCTCTTTTTCTTTCTTAAATATTTGACTACATTTGACACTATTTGCCGAACTTGTCGCTTGCAGGGCCGCCCCATGCCAAAAGTCCGTACATAACTATTGTAATAACGTTAATAGAAATTTATTTATGTAAACGCACTGCACTTTGAGAAAGTCCGTCACGCACGCGCTGCGTAAACTAAGCGGAATTCCCACGTGAAGTTTTACAATAGAGAAATCAGCCTACTAATAACAGTAGTAGTAACGAATCTCTAAACCAATTCACTAGGGACGAACAGTGGCGGAAATGGCCGAACTAGCTGACGGTGGAAAGTCCCGAATATAGCTGACTTCTGCCGACCACACACACAATACAAATGCAAATATCTCGGTTAATATTCAAGATTGAGAATAAATGTATAGAACAATATTTATAGTAAATTCTTAATCAAAATCTTAATTTGCAACAAGATTGACTTTATAAAATTTTTCGATCCAACTTATAGTAAGGGAGATATTTCGAATTTTCAAAATTCTTCCTTAAGGGAAATCAGCTATTGAGGTCGTACTCATGACGCGATTTTCGAAAAATTTCTTCAAATGCCCATCGATCCTACCCAGGAGATGACGAAAATGAGGTCCATTCAAAATTATATATATATATATATATATATATATATATATATATATATATATATATATATATATATATATATATATATATATGTCTGTTAACACTCTAGCGGTCGCAATTTTTGTATGATCTTTACAAAACTCGATATTTAAACGTTTTATGCAAATAGTCAGATCACGTTCGTTAATGGCTGAAATCGAACCAGTGGGAGGGGGGGGGTTTAGAAGGGGGATTTTCGAAAATTCGAAATATCTCCGTTGCGATAGGTCGGATCAAACAATTGTATAGAACTAATCTTATTGTAAATTAAAATTTACTATAAATATTGTTCTATACATTTATTATCTATCTTGAATATTAACCGAGATATTTTCATTTTTATTAATTGTGGGCCGATAACAGATGACTGAGTTTCCCGCCAAAAGCTAGTTCGGCCCTTTGCCGTAACTGTTCTCGTATGGAGATTTCTCTATTGTATAACTTCACGTGGGAAATCTGCTTAGTTTACGCAGCCCCTGCGTGACGGACTTATATATATATATATATATATATATATATATATATATATATATATATATATATATATATATATATTGGGTGGCCAAGAGAGTGACAGAGTGAGACTCTATCCATGTGGTTCTCTTGAACAAGGTTTTAATGGAATGAAGATTATTCCAAGTGTCAACTCATTTTACACTTTACAACTGTCATTTACTGGGTCCTTCGTTACTTGCGAAATATGTTTTAAACTATATTTGGACTTGAATGAAATATTAGTTCTGCATTTCTTTAAAAGGCGTCCAACTTTCTATGCGTGTGATCGAATGTATGGGTATGGAAGCCCATTTCTCTCTTCTGGCCATTTCAAGTTTCGAATTGTTTCTTCTCTAATCGATCTACCATATGCTAATTGTAATAATTCTCCACCTCTACATGAAAAATTTATTTTTCATAATATTCTTTAGACAGAGGTATGGCTAAGTTTTGGCTAATATAACAATGAAAAGATGTTAATTTATGAAATAATTGGTTAAAGGAGATGCTCAATTCTATTTTGAATGAAAAGGCTTCTAATGCCTTCATTTTTTGTTGTCATACCTTTATTTTGTTTTTGGAAATTCTCTCGCATAATGCAATTAGAAACTAGTGCATAACCTCGCAATGCACTTCTATACATGGTCGAGTCTGTCGAAGTCAGTAGTTCCTGTCATGGAAACTACACACCAGGAAGAATATGCAAATACAAAATCATAAACAACCTTCTTTCGTAGAGTATCACATTAATCGGAATAAATAATTGCGAAGCAAAATATCATTTGAGTCATCAATTACACAACTGAAGCCAAATGTGAAGTCGATGGTGCGTTAAAGATTATATAAACAAATGCTGAGAAATAAAAAAAAATAAATCTGACAGCCTTGGGATTCTTGGACTGCGAGTGAGGTAAACGGACCAAGGGGCTGGTCCTTAGCCAACATTTCGCAATATTTTTGGCGCCCTTATTAAAATAAATACAATTATTCCTTGTTAGTTTTCTTCAAGGAAAATATGAAAATAATTAAATTAAAACTTATAACGAGTTTTTATCAAGTAGAGTTCCAGAGCGTTTAGATTAACAATGTTTAATAAACGAAGCAAAACATAAGACACTTAAGAGCACGGTACGTTTTAATACGTTTTTGGATGTAAATTAGCATATCGGTAGGCATTCCAAAGAAGAAACCCAATTAAGTCTGGCATACCTAAAGTCATAGAAGCACCTAATGAAGATACCTAGGGCAACGGAAATTTAATTTATGTGTTTAGGAATTCTGACAATTTCATTTAGAAAAGAGCTCTTTTATTGCAGGTCTTCAAGCCGGTCCGGCAAGAAGTCAGGTTTTCATTTTGTAAACCTCTAGATGAGAAAAGCGCCATTTGTTGAAAGGTTGTTTTTGTGCGAGTGATAAAACGATAAATTTTAAACGGAGCTCCAATTACCCAGATCATTAATTCATCACCATGTTCATCAACCTGAAATATCCATTAAGGGTAGGTGAGTATCGGGCGAGGGGCGCGATACAGAAATTATAACTTCTCCGTTCCCATTGGTGATACAGTAAATGTGTATCAGAACGTTTTTTTTGTAACATTATTATAAAATAATTATGTTGAATTCACAGTCCCTCTCCCCTTCAGACCAGTCCAATCTGTAAAATGCATAAATTTCACAACTCTCTGAGACCTGAGGGATGTACTCTTGACTTCAGTCTTATACATTTAGGAAGGGTTTGAAGCATATGTGGGCAACCACCGGCCCGCGAGCTATTTTGAAAACCCAATTAAACAAAAATATTACACTACTTCCTCCAAATGAGGAAGATGAGGAGAGATATGTGCGTTAGCAGTAATTAAAAAGAGTTTTTTTTCAATGATAAAATTTAATAAATGAAAACATCATACAAGGCAGACTTATGATTTAATTATAATGTTGTACCTATTTTTTCATTTCATTTTGTTATTTTAAAAAATTGTATTGCAATTGCATTGTCATATTATTTCATGTCTGATTTCTATCGTTAAAAATGATGAACACTACTTTAGAATGCACTACTTCTAAAAGCGGTCCGCGAACACTAAAGTTTGGGCCACAACATGTCAAAGGTTGCCCCCCACCCCCATACCTGGTTTAAAGTAACTATGAATGACTAGGATTCCGTCGATATCCAAATATTTGATCAGCTCATATTTTTTAGATATATTTTGTTGTACTCTTATTATTCGACCAAATCTGAATCTTAAAAATTACTTTTGTTTTACAATATGTGTTACACGATAATATTTTGAATTGCACATTTAATTATAAGTCTTGTAAAAACTCAAATAGCTTATTGTGATAATGTAAAACGAGTTTAAGTAGATAGCCAAATGTGCTTGACAATTGAGAATATGACAAAATTTTCCTTGAATCACCCTATTATTATAAGGACTTCAAAAGTTTATAAGAAATAAAGGTATATGAAGGCATTTCTAGCAGATTTCCCTTAAGGGAAATCAGCTATTGCGGTCGTACTCATGACGCGATTTTCGAAAAATTTCCTCAAATCTCCATGGATCGTATCCAGAAGACGAAAATGGGGTCCGTTCAAAATATATTTGTCTTTAACGCTCTAGTGGTCGCATTTTTGTTTGATCGTTACCAAACTCCATATTTAATCGTTTTATGTAAAAAGGAAGATCAAGTTCGTTAATGGCTGAACTCCTACCAGTGAGAGGAAAGGTTTAGAGGGGGGGAAATTCTGAAAATTCGAAATAATTCCGTTACTATACGTCGGATCGAAAAATTGTAAAGTACCAATCTTATTGCAAATTAAGTGATGTATAAATATTCTTTAATACATATTTTATGTATCATGAATATTAACCGAGATAGTTGGATTTTAAAGTTTTCCGCTTTTAGTAAACCCCCACTCCTACTCATGTTATATTAATAATAAGCTGTTAAATCATGAACCTCTTCATTACAAGGTTAAATAAGGAATATTGTTTTCATTGAAGTTTTACTTTGTGAGATTTATCCAAATACGTTCAGTTGCCCCCCCCCCTGGTCTAGAATTCAGGTTGGCTGGCCTGTTTGTTTACAATTCAGACGCTTTCCGTTGTAGAGTTAACTTCAAACTGAAAGATTTTTCATTACCAAATGTATTTATTCACTTAATATTCGCGGTGGTGTTACCCGTATGTATATTTATCTATTGTAAACCTTTGCATGGGAAATCTGCTTACTTTACGCAGCCGCTGCGTGACGGACTTTCATTATTTCAATATTATTTCATACGGAAAAGAAGATGAAAAATAGGAACCATACATAAATAATATTAATCAATGACACCCCATTAGTATGAGAGAATGGAGCTCTGTGAGGGCCATATTGTCAGAGACATGTATCACAGTAATTCGGGCAGAATGTGACGTGATACGCGAACATTAGGCTTTGCTTAGTTGGCATGGACTCCCGACTTGATCATTTATAAACTACAAGATATCCACGTGTCTCAGTTTTCTTCCAAGCCTATTCACAATTTTAATTTTGTTGCCGAACAATTTAAAATATCTTTTAGTGAAGGATATTTCATCCAGATAAAAGTAAAAATTATTACTTCATAAATTCCACACACATACATGCGGAAGTTCCGATTCGTAACTCTCCCAAAGGTATGAGTTAGGAGAAGAGGTATAAAGGAAACAATTTAATTTAAATAAAAAATGAGAGACTGCGGCTTCTAAAGAGAAATTGTGAACAATTCATCCCCTACTCACGAAATAGTTGTTATTTGTGAAGCGGTTATTCTCCCGCCTCAAAAGGGTTTAGTTTCCTTAACTAGGAAATGGAGCATATACATACCTGGTGCAATTGTGCTTTGGCTCGCAATCATCAGAGGTAAAATAAATTGAACGGGGACCCGAGCTACGAGTGTCATATTTACTTTTCTCAGACTCCAAAGTTTAACTAATATAAATACGGTCTGAAATTGTGATTAACCTAATACTGAAAATGTTGGCGGAAAGGAAACTTGACAATGACAAGCTTTATCTGCTATTAAAATACAAACAAGTACTTCTTTTTTTCCAGCATAGAGCCCTTTTCCAAAGGATGTTGAAAAAAAAAAAAATTTTGTTTACATACGACTTTTACTGTGTGAAAATAAAGAAAATAATTTTGGATTAATGTAAGTATAAAGAAAAAGGAGTAGAACAACAGTAGTTGCGCCGAAGTTAATTAATAAAAGTAGAAGTGTAATACTCTTAATTTCTCTTATTTACATTATGTTGGAGGAATCCACTACCTATTTGCCGATTTCGACTGCTACTAAATTTATCCTTGTTTTTAGAGGTATGAGCTTAAAATATAGGTCACTACCTATAAAATAATAATTCAGGGCTTTAGAGGGTTAGGAAACAGATTTATGTATGCATATTGGGAGGACTCCTTTTAGACAACTACTAACTTAGAATCCAGACATTAAACACAAGTGTAACAATGTACTGGTTACCCGGACATACAAACATTAGACAAAGCACTCAAGTAGACGAACTCTCCAAATCAGCTACACAAAAAAAAAAAATCACGACAACACTTATTGTAAACATCAAGATATTCAAGCACAAGCAAAAACATTTGATACTCAATTCATAAGAGAAATCTTGGTTTGACGTAATTGATAACAAACTTCTAGAACTGAAACATATACTTGGTGAATGACCTATCTAAAAAGGATAATCAGAAGAGAAGATGTAGTTATAACGAAGTTTAGAATTGGCCATTCACGACTGACCCACACTTACTTACTGGAGAAGAGGAACCCTACCGCCAACACTCTATCTGTAGACTTACTATAAAACATATACTAGCTGACTGCTATCTAAGGACTCACATAGACCTACCATACACATTGACTGAATTACTACATGACAGTAGCCAGTATACAGACCGCGTATTACACTACTTGAAACATAACCACATTTAAAAAAAAAAATATAATGTAGGACAATACTGAAATATTTCCAGAAATGACCATACTTACGTAAATATAATAAAGTGATTATAGGTATTTAACTGATTAACTGGCTAAATCGCCCCAGTCGCGAAATGCGATTATTGTAAGAATAAATTTTAAAAAAATAACTTAGAATTGGTAGACTCTTGAAGAAAAACTCCTCATGAGTATACTCAAGAAGGTAGATTCACCATAACGGAAGTCTGGTTTTGCTTATTATGCAGTCACCGTAAACGCTAGGAATTTCACAAACGTTTCACCGAAATACTTGTCATGACGGTCTATGTAAGAAAGGAAGGGAGGCCAAAAAGGTTTAAAATATGCATCAATAACCAAGCATAGGGCTTGGGCGTGCCCTCTCATCTTCATAATTAAATCAGAGACGTTTTTCACCTTAAACCGTTGTATAAAACAAAAAATATTCTAAAACTGTGAAGGATTTGGGGAACCAACAGAAAAGTAATTTCATCACCAATTCTAATATAAAACAAGAAACCAAAATAATTATCCACAATACTTTCTGAAGTCATTACTCACTACTAATTTCATCACAATATATTCCTCTTTTTCTAAGTCAAAAACTTTACAGAATGTTAAATAGAAGATCTCACTTGTTTACCGAAAACAAACTGACAATATAAAAGTTACTACTTAAACCAATGTGTACAAATGCAATAGAAGTGCTTGATACAGCAAAACCTTCAAACATCAGACGCATCCAGACTTTCCAATCCAAAGTCCTGTGCACCATAGTAGATGCTACATATTATGTATCAAACCACACCCTTGATAAAGATCTTTATATCCCATTTGTAAAGGACCTACTTCTCTTAAGATTCAGAAAATTCCACAGCAGGCTATCCAATCATCCTAATCCAGAAGGAGCTAGGGCTAGTCCTAGCCCTTTTCAGTACCACACATCCTTATTCCCCTCCACGGCGCCTCAAGAAACAGTGGCCCAGAGATCTATAGAAGTGTAAAGTGAAGTGATAGCAGTGGCTATTTTCTTCTCAAGTGCCATTCCTCCTTAGCTCTTGACTTCCTTGCCAGGCAGGGAGAGGCTGCTCCTCTCATTGTGGTGAAGGGGTGTGGCTTCTGTCAAGAATGATGGAGGACGATTATATTGCGCATATCACACATTACGAAATGCATTTTAATGCAGACTGTAATATTCTTAATAAAATAAAATAATCTAAGTCAAAATTCCATAAATAGTTGTAGAAGGTCGAAAACAAGGAATCCCCCTTATTCTTTGTCCCATTTCAGCCATCAACGAAAATGATTTTTA
>CM032231.1:90470000-90645000 GCA_019009955.1 Riptortus pedestris | reverse complement strand
TAATAATAATTATTAATTATTAAAAAAGGCGGTCACGCTGAGGTTCCTTAAACTAAGAAGATATTCCACGTGCTGGTATAACACACTAATGATCTCATCACACCATTTATCACTAATTAAAAATCCATTGATGAAAACGAGGAAGTACGAACAACTCGCTTAATATTTGAATTACCAAAAAAAATGTATACAAAATAAACTGTAGTGCATCAATAGTTTGCCAAGGTTGGGTTTATACGATTTTTCCATTGGACTCTAAATAGCAGATATATTTTGAGTTTTCGGATTCCACTATTCTTAGTCCTGTTTCAGCCAATATTGAAAATGATCTTTAGTGTTGAATTAAACAGATAAATGTCGATTATGGTGGAGTTCTAACAATGATCTTCGAATTTTCGTAGAACGTAAAATCTTATCAGATGGCTACATTATACAGGGTATTTGGATGTATTTTACATAAAGAGGTCAATTGAAAAAATATTCGGTATTTAAGATTGAAATGATACATTTCATGATTTATCGGCTTATTGTTAACTTGCGATTACTGAAAGGGTAGTGGGCGGGGTTACTGAACACTAAATATAAAAAAAAAATAAAAAAAACATATCAAGATTGCTTATAGAGATAGAGAAAACGTGTAGAGAACAACATTTATAGCTGGAACGCCACATTGCTGGTCTCATCTCACCAAGCATCCGTAGAGTAGAAGTGGGGATTGACTCAATTCTGAAAAAATGAAATAGCTCGCATAATATTTGAGATACAAAAACAATATATGAAAAAACAAATGTAGAGTATCAATATGATTAAAAATTAGGTCCGTTTCCATTTTTAGATACTATTCTTAATATCGGAGATATTTCGACTTTTTTGTTATACCCCCTCTAAACACTCCCCCCTCCCTAACCAAAGGCTGATTTCGTGGATTGACTAATATGGTCTTTAGTCTTGAATGAAATGGTTAAATATTTGGCATTGTATAAATCAAATTAACATTTTCGAGTTATAATGTAAACATCGTAAAAATATATAGCCCAAAAAGAATAAAGCTTTACAATTGTATTAAATAAATAATAAAATTACTTCAGTAGATTGCTGAATTCTAATTAGCATATTCTAATTAAAAGACATTGCTGAATCAATCTCGAATAGTAACCTTGATAACTCTGGAAAACCTAACCAGACGAGATCAAGTGGTGTTGACTAGGCTTAACCCTTAATTGGCCAGGAACTCAAAAAATGACTTGAAATGAAATTTTTTCTTAAAAACACATTATTTGCGTTCCTAATAAATAGAATATATAAGGTTTTACTTAATTTTTTTTTTCTGAACAAAAATATTACATGGTGACTTTAAGTACACCTTGGCCAGTTACCCTAAAACCTTAGTGGTGTCTTTAAGTACACTCTGGCCAATCACCGTAAATCAATGGTGGTGTCTGTAAGTTATGTTAATAAACTGAAATAGTTTCTAAAAATGTAATTAAATAATTTATTATGTAATAAAAGAAACGTGTTGTAAATAAAAAATAAGTACATTGTAAACAAAATATAAATCCGTCAAAAATATCATTAAACCTTCCATTCATTCAAGAAAACAGGGCCTTTTACGGGTGTTACAAAGTTTCACATTACATTTTCAGCATAAAACAACCGTTTGATTTTGGTGACAGAGTCTGCACTTTCCTTTTGTAGTGAATACTTGTGGAAACCACCATTGACCATTGTGGTGCATCCCATCAACTCTTGCTGCATTGGCTATGAGAGCTGCAGCAGTTCTTGGCTGCAATTGGTGGTGTCTAGCCCTTTTAGCTCGCCGGTCCAACAGAATATCCTCTGCAATGTGTATTCGAAATTGTTTTAAATGCATTTTTTTCTTAGGGTGTTCCTTTTGTGCAATAGCAATGCGGTATTAACCACCAAATCCAATTATTAGCTGAAAATGTTCATGTAATATTTGTGGGAGCGGTAACCTGTTCTATAAAGTGCAACAAACATGTCACTAAGGTCAACACTTTGTTGTCATACCATTTAATAATGCTGATACACTTTTTGTTATCAACGTATTCTTCATAACATCCTCTTTCCTCTTTCACCCTCAATATTGAAATGTTCCAATATTTCATTCATTTCAATTTGAAAATTCCTTCATCCATTTTGGGGCATCCGTCTGCATTTTCTCCTTCATTGTTGCTTTCTTCTTCATCAGAGGTGATACTAAATTTTGGTAGCAAAGAGAAATAGCTGATTTCCCTTAAGGGAAATCTGCTAAAAATCTTTTCACCTCGACTTTTATACGTATCTGTTAATTAAAATGGTAAAAGTAAGAAATAATATAAAATCATGCCCCTTGGGCAAATTTGTTGGAATTTGGCCAAGGTGAACTTAAGTACACCATCATTAAAATCCATGCTAAAACTCTATTTCTCTCCTGAATGGAAAATGAAACACATAGGAACTTAAATACAATCCTTTACAACTAATTCACCCATTTTGGTTCATATTTAAATCGAATAGCGTATATTTTAATGAATTAGAAACTTTGCTGGCAACTAGTGTGAAGTAGGGTGGTAAACAATGATGATTTTCTTCAGTATATTGCTAGTAATTAGCTCCAATAACAATAAATGGACTTGTGTCGCATATGTCCATGATTGGGAGGTTACACGGGTGTGGACTGTGGCTCAAAAGGGGTAAGAATAGAAGCATTTGCTCTCTGAAAGGGTTAAACATGAACGGTGTTTTTAAAGACACCTTGGCCAGTTAAGGGTTAAAATCGGACATTCACTACTTACACATTCATAGCTCATAAACCGTAAAGATCGACCTACATGCACTCACTGTAACACAGTACTGACCATTAATCATCTCCTGACTGACTGCAGACTACGTGAACAATTGAACTTACCCAACGACTTGAACGAACTATTAACAGAAGGTAGCCCACGTATAAATACGTACACTATTAAACCACTTGAAGACAACAGACATTTACAACAAACTTTAAACCTCACCTACTCCACTAATTTCTCTACGTTTTATATCTCTGTATAATACATTTTTAAACTAGTGTCTTAGACTTCCATCACCCTCATGCCAGGATTTATCCCATAGTTTATTGTTTCATATAGCATTATTTTAACATTTCCTTAATTTTATTTCCATGTACTTTATATTATGTCTTAACAATTCTGAAAACATTTTATCTTTATTTTAATTTAGAGAATTCAAATAAATGGTACTGAGCGACATCGCCTAGTAGCGGAGCTCTTCAAATAAATAAATAACCTTGATAATTGCATTTTTTTTTTTATATTTACGATTCTGTAACCCCTCTTCCCCTTTTATTAATTGCTAGTTAACAACAAGCCGACGAAATAATGTGTTATTTCAAGCTTAAATGCCGAAACCCGAAAAGCCTTTAGTATTCAAAATTTATGATGTCATCATTACATGTACCTCATCTGGGAATAATCTCTTGAAATCAATATTTGCTATTTTAGATTGGAATTATGTAATTCATTGTATAACAGATTAAGGTTGACATGAGATGCATAGGGGTGGGGGTTTACTGAAGGCTGGAAATTAAATAAATGCAAACATCTCTGTTGTTATTGAAAATAGAAGAAAAAAATGTTTTTCTGTAATCGTTGAATAATGGTAACATTACTAAACTGAAATGAGTGAAGAAAGTGAAACATTTTGCAATAGAGTGAAGAAAGTAATCACACAAGTGAAGAGAGTGAATTGCCTTCTTAATTAGTAATAAGTATAAATTAAAAAATAATTTGAAGTTGGAAATTAAAAGCTTTTAAATGTTTCTTAACATTGTAAGAATTTATTTTAACAAAATAAATTGAAATGTGAATGAATTATTGATGGAAATAATCAATATATTTTAAAATTTAAATATAATAATAATTACCTTCCTTGTTTATAACCTGCACTTGTTTATAACTGCACTACTTCACAATCATCACTAGTTGTTTTATAACTATGCTTATAACCTTTCACAACCATGCTTATAACCTACCAACAAAATACCATAATCTTCACAACATCCTAATTTTGTTCATATTCTGGTTAGATCTGATCATGTATTACACGATTACAGAAAAAAATTAATATTACACTCGTGACGAAAGTAGAATTTACATCTCTCGTGAAATTACCACACTCGCTTCGCTCGTGTGGGTAAACGTTTCACTCGAGTTGTAAAATGATCTACTTTCGTCACTTGTATAATAAATAACTATTATAGGGAATTATATTTTCAAATAAAATTGGTTTTATAACGTTTTTGGATATAATATAATAACGGAAATATTTCTAATTTTCAAAATTCTTCCTCTAAACGCTTATATATTGAGTTTGGAATGATCAAACAAAAATTGTAGCCACTAGACCTTTAACAAGGAAGTTATGTATAATTTTAAACGGACTTCACTTTAGTTATTTCCAAAGTAGGAATAATGGACTTTTGACGAAATTTTCCAAAATCGCGCCACGAATACAACCTTAACAGCTGATTTTCCTTACTGAAAATCCTCTAATAATATGTTTTTTGAAAGGAATATATGAAATATTGAGGTCTGAAAAATTCGATAAACAACTTCAAGGTTGTAATTCCAAAGTATAACAAAGTAGTAAATAAACCCAAAACACCTATTACAAGGCGTAATCAAAGTGAATTTATCCACAGTTGGGGCAAAATAAAAATTAAATACCACGACGGAAACGTTTATTTTTGCCCGATTTTCGGCCACACTGGCCACAAAGAGATAAATTAAACCTCGTTGAACTTCACAGGCGTAATTCGGACTCTCTAATCCTACTAATTCAATTAAATCCCTCCAAATACAAATACATTTTGTTCATACAATTAATCATTTTAATATTATTACAAAACACTCGTGTTTTATCATCTAATCCATGAAGAGCATCTGTATTTGATTGTGTACATTGTTTTTTTTTAAGATAAAATCTTTATTTATTTTTTTTTATGAAAATGTCAACGTTTGTAAATAAACCTGCTCAAATCCATTTTGATTAAATATTCTAAAATGCCTGTTTTACCTCAATATTGAGATCTGAGCCTTTTTTCACTAATTACTGTTTTGATCTGTGATTTTTGGATTACTTTTAAAATAAAGTGTCGTCGCACACATGTACACGCGGGAGTCACTTGCTGTCTTTCCCAATGACTGCAGACAAGTAGTTTAGAAGGTGGAGATAATAGTATTTGAAAGCGCTTAGCGCTGAAATAAAATTTTTTTTGAAAGATTGGACGTTTTCTTCTCTCCGCGTAAACTATGTATATTTGTTCTAGCGATCGGAAGTTCGTTTAATCGTTATCAAACTGGATATTTAAACTTTTTATGTAAAAATAAAGATCAAGTTCGTTAACGGCTGAAATGAGACAAGTGGTAGAGGGGGGGGGGGTTAGAGAGAATACCAAAATCTCCGTTGTTGTATGGATCAAAAAGGTATATAGAAAAAAAAATCTTATTGCAGATTAATGTAGTATAAACGTCGTTGTATACTAGGCTTCTGAATCTTTGAATATAACCCAGTTGTTTGTGTTCCTCAAAAAAGGCTGGTTTTCTCATAAACAGCGATAAATACAGTGTGTGACATGACATTGGAAAAAAGCGTTTGAAAAGATTACAGTTTTCAAAAAAGTTGAAGGGCGAAATTTTCTAGCGTTGTTCAAGATTTAGCATATACCTATTGCAAAACATTTGGGATAACAAAATACAAAATTGGTTGTTACAAAATAAATAAGTAAGTTGTACAAACTAGCTTCAAGCAGCCAATTAAAAAAATGACTAGAAGTTATATTTAATTCATCGATATGTATGACATCTCTTATTTATCCTGCTTTTTTAACAAACAATTGACATCACATTTAAAATTTAATTAATTATTTACAATAAATATTTCTAACATGCTATGTATTAGTATGGAATACATCAGATTGGAAGCAGGTCGTTGCCCGCTATAGCTATTCTTGTTCTATAGAAAATAATTTTTTTTTTTTTAATATTACCCCTCACAGAACGTCGGTTGCCGGGCAAGTGCTCTAAAAAATTGAAATATTTATGGTTCAATGAAAATCTTTGAAATTCAGCACTAGCATTCTTTTGAGAATAGTTGATAGCGACAGTAAGTTTAATTCATAATGTTGAAATTAATAAATTTAACTACTATTATGACATAACACTATACTCTAAAAACAATTTATTCTCTTCATGTTTTCTATTAAACTAATGTTTATAATATCATAGTCGAATGTGTGTTTTGACGAAGAAATTGCTCACGCTTATAATATTTATTTCCTTAAATCTCATAAAAAAATCTAGTCTATTCTATTTAAAAGCGGAATTTGGAAGTCAAAAATTTGTAATCCATTTATTTCATTAACGCTTTAGTTTTCCATAATATCTCCTGAACACAATTCGTCAGTAAATCAAGTATGAACGATTGCGTATGAACCATGTTATTGATGAATATGTTTTGACGAAGAATTCCTGTGAGTGATAGAAATACATAATATATCATGTTGTGATAATGTCCAATCTTCGAATACATATAAAAAATAAATTCACGATTCCGATGAGGCATTCTAATGGAACATGAATAAATGCTCCACAGCCTAGATAGTTGGAATTCAACTTTTTTAAAATGTACAGCCTTTTTTTTTATATTTTTAATACTAACTTGTCACTATCAGACAGCCTGGCTTCTATGATGATCGACATAAACTAACGGTTGTGGAATTGAAATCAAATTTTAAACGCACCTTTCTCTTTAAAGTTTGTAGACAAAATTAAATCCGTCACTCAGGGACAGCGTAAACTAAGCAGATTTCCCACGTGAAGATTTACAATAAAGAAATTTCACGAGAGCCGAGCCAGTCAAGGAAACGGCCGAACTAGCTTTTGGCGGGAAAGTAACTCTCGTCCGTTAGGCGCCCAGATTTAATAAAAATGCAAATATCTCGGTTAATATTCAAGATAGGTAAAAAATGTATAGAACAATATTTATAGTAAAATTAATTTGCAATAAGATTGATTCTGTATAAATTTTCGATCTGACGTATAGTAACGGAGATATGTCGAATTCTCTCTAACCCCCCCCCCCCACTGGTCCGATTTCAGCCGTTAACGAACTTGATCTTTCTTTTTACATAAAACGACTAAATATCGAGTTTGGTACCGATCAAACAAAAATTGCGACCGCTAGAGCGGTAACTGACAAATATATAGATAGACAGATCTATATATATATAAAAGTCCGTCACGCAGGGGCTGCGTAAACTATGCAGATTTCCCACGTGAAGTTTTACAATAGAGAAATCTGCATACTGGTAACACAATACCACCGTGATTAGATAATGAGAAATCTTTCAGTTAATTAAAATAAATTCCCAACTGAAACGGCTTCTGAATTGTAAGAATAATTTATATTTTAATAACTCAAATTTTAGTAGTCCAAGAACTCAAGAAGGGGGGGGGGCGGATGAACAGAACGTATTTGCATTAATCTCATAAAGTAACGAAGGTAAGGTAAGGTTAAAAACAAAAGGTTAGAAGAAGCTTCCGCCTGAGCCGAGAAATGACGAAGATGGCCGACGTAATCCGAACTATACCCGACCACAGACTTCATAAAAATGAAAATATCTCGGTTAATATTCAAGATAGAGAATAAATGTATATAACAATATTTATAGTAAATTTAATTTGCAATAAGATTGGTTATATACACTTTTTCGATCCGATGCATAATAACGGAGATATTTTGAATTTTCGAAAATCCCCCCCTCTAAACCCCCCTCCCTCTGGTCCGATTTCAGCCATTAACGAACGTGATCTGTCTTTTTACATAAAACGGTTAAATATCGAGTTTCCTAACGATCAAACAAAATTTGCGACCGCTAGAGCGTTAACAGACATATATACAGTTTTGAACGGACTTCATTTTCGTCATCTACTTGGTAGGATCGATGGACATTTGAAGAAAAACTTCGAAAATTCCGTCATGAGTACAACCTCAATAGATGATTTCCCTTAAGGGAAATCTGCTAAAATTATTAATAATTAAATCCCAGAATGCATCTTTTGACGTCGAAGTAAAACCCATTCCTGTCCGTAGAAGAATGACATATATTTCGATATATATTCATTTATACATAGAAAATGGCAATTCAAGTGAGGCATTTCTGGTAGGACTGAATAATATTAATGAACGGAATGATGTCAGGCCACCAGAAATCGGAAATGAATATTTTAAAATTCATAAATGCACAAAATTAATACTGAAAAGCGCGGTACAATTTATTCATTACATTTTCTCGCTGAAATGAATATTGTCGAATATATTCACAAATGTATACCCCTCCCCATTCATAAATATTAAAAATTGAAGTCATATGCAGCGTATGTACAAATATAAAAAGAATTCAAAATCATCTGATCCGTTTCTTTGTCTTTGAGTAACGAATCGGTGGGCAGACGGATGCGATTGTTTTTAGAATTGCCTCAAAAAACATGAAAATAAAAACCATCATTAAAATCTCAGACGAACATTTTATTTACGATGATATAAAACACGAATCATGTAAAACGCGAGGTATAAATCTGACAGGATGGTAATAATTGTGTCGATTAAAAACGGCCAATTGATAATGAATAGGGAGTGTTTCTGAGTGCTGAATTAATTGTTCAGCGGCATTCATATTGCGGAATCATATCACGTCAGTACTCTTCCGTTTCATTAAATGCAAACATCGATTCGAAGAACTCGGCTTTCATACTGATATATCGAAGTTCCCCAAGCAGGGCATATTTGTGTGGTCTGCTGGATTTTATGCCTCAGCAATTTGATAAACTCGAATCAAGTTGTACAAAACATAATTAGCAGGTACCGCGTATTTTTGCACTGGTTCGCTAAAGTGTTGACTCCTCCAAATAAATTGACAAAATACGTGTAAATATATGAATCCTTTTAAATAAATAACCCTTCTGGTTGCCTTTAATATATATATATATATATATATATATATATATATATGCTTCATCTTCGTCTATGACCCTCCATATCAATGCAATTTCAAGTCCAACACCTCATTCAAAAAATAGTTCAGCACGCAGGAGCCGCGTTAAATAAACAGATTTCCCACGTGAGTCGCGTATTTTCTTTTATCTCAAAATTAAAAGTATAATAAGAACAATAATTGGTATTTAGATTTCAAATAAAGTGTTGCATAATATAACAACCTATTGTTGATACGAGATGAGTAAGAGTGAGGGTTCATTGAAGGCCGAAAACTAAAAAAAGTCCGTCACGCAGGGGCTGCGTAAACTAAGCAGATTTCCCCCGTGAAGTTTTACAATAGAGTTATCTGAACACTAGTAACACAATACCACCGTGATTAGATAATGAGAAATCTTTCAGTTAATTAAAATAAATTCCCAACTGAAACGGCTTCTGAATTGTAAAAATAATTTATATTTTAATAACTCAAATTTTAGTAGTCCAAGAACTAAAGAAGGGGGGCGCGGATGAACAGAACGTATTTGCATAAATCTCACAAAGTAAAGAAGGTAAGGTAAGGTTAAAAACGACAGGTTAGAAGAAGCTTCCGCCTGAGCCGAGAAATGACGAAGATGGCCGACATAATCCGAACCACAGACTTCATAAAAATGCAAATATCTCGGTTAATATTCAAGATAGAGAATAAATGTATATAACAATATTTATAGTAAATTTAATTTGCAATAAGATTGGTTCTATACAATTGTTTGATCTGATGCATAATAACGGAGATATTTAGAATTCTAAACCCCCCCCCCCTCCCTCTAGTCCGATTTCAGCCATTAACGAACTTGATCTGTCTTTTTACATAAAACGGTTAAATATCGAGTTTCGTAACGATCAAACAAAAATTGCGACCGCTAGAGCGTTAACAGACAAATATATATATATATATATATATATATATATATATATATATATATATATATATATAGATATAGTTTTTAACGGACCTCATTTTCGTCATCTCTTCGGTAGGATCGATGGACATTTGAAGAAAATTATTGAAAATGGCGTCATGAGTACGACCTCTATAGCTGATTTCCGTTAAGGGAAATCTGCTAAAATAATTAATAATTAAATCCCAGAATGCATCTGCTAAAACGCAAATATATCAACATAGTGAAACAATGAACATAACATTTATGGAAAATTAAATTTGCAATAAGATTGGTTCTATACACTTTTTCAATCCGACGTTTAATAACGAAATATTAAGAATATACAACCCCCCCTCACTCATGTCCAATTTTTAACGTACGTAACCTTCATTTTTATATCAAACGTTTAAATATCGAGTTTGGTAACGACATAACAAAAATAGCGACCGCTAGAGCGATAGCACACACACACACACACACACACACACACACACACACACACACACACACATATATATATATATATATATATATATATATATATATATAATTTTGAACGGACCTCATTTTCGTCATCTCCTGGGTAGGATCGATAGGTATTTGGAGAAATGTTTCGAAAATCACGTCTGAGTACAACATCAATAGCCGATTTCCCTCAAGGCAAATCTGTTAAAACTGTTTTATTTATCCGTTAAAACTGTTACCTTTATTTTTAGAAATCCTCGAAGGGTTTTTAGCTTGAACTCTGTTTCAACGAGTAAACAAGTTATATGCATTGGCGGTGAATTTAAGCTTTGTTTTGTTGTTAAAACACAAACAATCTTCTTTATTGACAAATTTAATTATTTTTAGAGGATAATAACTACGAGTACATTTTAAGTAAAATAAGAATTTCTATTATACACCTTGAAAAGAAGCACAACCTCGAAACCATCGAATCCGAAAAATATTTTGGTAAATGCATTTTTAGAATAAGGTATTTGGCCCAGAAGTCTCAAAAATAAATAATGGCCAATCTGTATGAGTATTTCTTTTTTGATAATGGCACTGTATGAAATTATGTCCTAAGACCAAGATCTTTCAACCAGCGGTATTAGCGTACTTCTATAACAAGAATACTTGTTTATTTAAAAATATATGAAGTTGTTAGCAGATTTCCCTTAAGAGAAATCAGCTATTGAGGTTGTACTCATGACGCGATTTTCGAAAAAGTTCTTCAAATGTCCATCGATCCTACCCAGGAGATGAAGAAAATGAGGTCCGTTCAAAAAATATATATATATTTGTCTGTTAACAATCTAGCGGTCGCAATTTTTGTTTAATCGTTACCAAACTCGACTTTAAACTTTTAAAGATTTAAACGTTTTATGCAAAATGACAGATCAAGTTCGTTAATGGCTGAAATCGGACCAGTGGTAGGGGGGGTTTAGAGGGGGAGATTTTCGAAAATTCGAAATATCTCCATTACCATACGTCGGATCAAAACATTGTATAGAACCAATCATATTGCAAATTACATTTACTATAAATATTGCGCTATACATTTATTCTGTATCTTGAATATTAACCGAGATATTTACATTTGCATTGTTTGTGTGGTCGGCAGGAGTCGTCTATGTTCGGGACTTTCCACCGAGAGCTAGGGCGTCCGTTTCCTTAACTGTTCGTCCCCTTGTGAATAGGTTTAGAGATTCCTTACTACTACTGTTGTTATTAGGCAGATTTCTCTATTGTAAAATTTCACGTGGGAAATCTGCTTAGTTTACGCAGCCCCTACGAGACGGACTTTTTTTTAATAAATAAGATATATTTTCCCAATTTAAATTCACAATATATGGATATATTTTCCATTGGGTTTATCACAATATATGTACAAGATTTTGTATAAGTTTCTGTTTGCCTGTTTTCAGAACCTGGTTGATTTGGACGTCGGAATGAAGATGGGCTCAGGGAGGAGTGCTTCTGGCCGCCTCGCATACCTACGAAGGCTCATACCATTCCTCAAGAATCAGAGTGAAGACTGTCTCAACTTGAATATTTACGTCCCATCTCAAGGTATTTATACTCTGAAATAATGTACGCATTATTTATTAAATAGAAATGGTTAGCTTTTTTTTTTTAATATTAAAGAAAAATAATTTAACTTTCCAATTCCTACTTTACAGTAGAAATTTGTTTCTAACATTTCATGTTGTATCCCGTTTCATCTAGTTATAAAAATAACTTTTAATTAATTTTTATATTCAGTTTGTATATATTTTGTGAGAAAATGGGCAGTGAAGAACTCATGAGAATACATAATGAAGAATAAATGAAATATTATTTTTATTTATTTGGTTTGTGCCCCACATCGATGGTGATTGGCAAGATCTCTAATTGTTAAGGGTTAATTAGAATAATATATTTATTCATTCATGTACTTACCTTTGTGTGTACTTTATTTTTTTATTATGGAAAATATTTCTTAAATATCTGATTGTTTCTCTTATCCGTACTTTATCTAAATGAATATAATAAAAGTTAACCCTTTTAAATATTTTTAAGTATGCAGTAGACCTATTCTATTTTATGCTATATGTTTTTGTAAATGTTTATATGTTTTAGATGTGATAGTATTTGTGGAATATATTAGCTGATGTCAGTTAATAGTTCTGTCATATCGTAGGGTATGTAAAAGTTTTTTCGTTCGATGCAGTATGTTAGTATTTGTTTTATCGTTAGGTGTTTGTTGCAGTATTTGCATATAGGGTTATCAGTCCTTGTCATTAAGTGTCTATGTATCAGGTATGTGTGACCGATCTTGAGTCTGGCAAGAACTACTTATTCCCGTCTGCTACTCTTATGTCTCGATGGCCACTCCTTAATAGTACTTTTGATACTGCGGAGGTGGTTCTTTACTTCCATCCATTCTGATTGCCATTTGTTTAGGATGGATGTCTCACTATGTCTTCGTATAATTAGTTTGTTGAGTAGTTAATTTAGCCTGGTAGTCTCCTGTCGTACTAAGTCCAAGGTCCTCGTGTCTTGGCAGCCAATATAGGGTAATTGTATTTTGGTATGTTCGTTGTTATGAATTTCTTGCGTTATGTTTAGTGCTATTGGGTGAGTGATGTAAATGTCTCGGAGGGTTAATAATGAATTTAGTGAATCTGAACAAATTAGTGTGTGTTTGGGCTGTGATGATGTAGGTGTCATGTTTTTAAGTGCCAACCAAATTGCGTGGAGTTCAGCTCCAAGTATGCTGTAGTGGGATGTTAAGTGAAATAAAATAATAGTGAAATAAGGTTTACGGTTTTTTTTAACAACAGGATTTTTGTTTGTCTATATATTTAATTAAAAATTGAAGATGTATATTTTTCAAATAGAATGAAAGTCCTATTCACATGTATGCCTACTTTGCATAGGCACATAATTGTCTTGCGTAATGCAACAGTTTTGGACTGTATACTAAAGTGTATAGACTCCCCCCCTTTTCTCAAAACAATCTACACATAACTTCGAAATCAGAGAAACCAAACAACCATTTGATTATCATTTCCTTTTCTCTTTGTGAATAGAGATTAATTAGAATATTCAAATTACTTTTTTTAGAAACAGCTTATTATGTGACTTTAGTATTTCATTTAGAGAATCCGACCCTATGGTTATGGTTAGTAAATCTCTGCTCTTTTAAAACCCGTTTGTGATCTTTTTTTTTAAGAAGTTCTAGCATCTACAATACTTTTTCATTCTGTTGAACCTAGAATATTGTGAGTGTCTCAAGTTACGTCTAGGGAGCATCTGCCCTGCTGACATCACATCAGCACTTAAAGCATTTGTGAAAGCCTTTTTAAAAATAACTTTTATTGATAATAACCATAACAAACTTAAAATTGAGCAGAGTAACAGGCTACATCTACTGGGGAAATGACAAGGAGAGGAAACATGGAAGGGATTATAAAGGAAATAAATGCTGATGCTTGTGATGTCAGCAGAGCGGATGTTCCCAAGACGTAACTTGAAATTCAAAATAAATTTTTATTAACAAACACGTTTATGAAATAGATCAGCTTACTTGGAAATCTCCATTAATTATGTATCGGGCTAAGGTTAGCTTTGTGTCATAAAGCGTTGGCCTTAGTCTCACATGGTAAACCTAGAGTGGCGAGTTCCATTCCTGCCTGGGCAAAGGAAATTATTTAGTGAAGAACACTTTAACACGTTGAGTGCTAAGGTGCCCGCCGGCGGGCAAATAGTAGTTTCCCCCGAGGCGCAACCTTCCTACGCACTTTTACTCATCTTGGAGCCCTTTTACTAGCCCCCACCACTTAGCTACTACTTCGTTTCTCCATGGAATTCATTACAGAGTTGCGCCTTAAGCTTACAATTTTTTCAATACAAAAAAGTTCGCGTTTTGGATTTCTTAGATTTCACGTAAGTATTTTAAATTAATTCACTTTAAATTTTTTTTCTCGGAAAATAATAGCCAGATTTTTATTTTTTCTATTTTTCCGATAAATAAAATCTCTCAATGAAATAAAATATGAAGAAAACAAAAACATTTTTTTTGCACCATTAGCATGAAATTTGAATTTGGGGTCCCGCTCACAACGTGTTAAATAAAATCCTTAGTCCCACCTCAGCTAGATAATGGTTGTCACCTGTAGATAACCCGTCCCAATTAGCCATAGTAGGAAAAAGGGAAATAAATAATAACAATAATTATGTTTTGCTTGGTCGTATTGTACAAAACTTCTTGATACAAACCTCGAATATTTGGAAACGAGAATATAAAATTTTGGTGATTAATTTATTTGTTTAATATCTTAAACCAACCAAAAAAATAATAGAAAACAAACATTATTAAATTAAAGAAACCGTTAGCATGATTAGAGTGTAAATAGAAAGAAATTGAAGCTATATGAACTAGTTGGGTGGGTGCCCAAATGCACCTACAGGTGCATTCTTATTTTAAACTGATATTTTACTCAAGTGGACATAAATTAATGAAAAACAAAACTTATCATTAATAAACAATTATTCTGAAAGAGAAACCTTTAAGAACTACAGTGAGTCCAAATCTTGTCTACTCGATTGTTTATTATATAGATAACCTGACTCCCGGTGTTACCTAAGGCTGGAAATGTATAAATAAATTATTAATTAACCTAAAATTCCATAGAGATCACTAAAATGCATAAAACAATATTTATTAACGTCCACTTTTTGCAACTAAGGCTAATTGGGACGAGTTGACTACAGGTTGCCACCCATTTCTAAGCCAGGGTGGGACTTAGTATTTTATTTAATGAATTCCGTCACTAAATAAATGCCTTTGCCCATGCCAGAATCGAACTCGAATGCATTAGATAAGATCTTTAAAATTTTTAAAGCTCATTTAAAATCAAACACCTGTTGGTGCTCATCGGCTTTGGAGGATTAATCATTCATAACTTCCATCTTTGTAAAGGTAATTAATTATTCACACACATATTTACATAATATGCGTACATTCTGTATGGTTGGAAAGGGAGAACTAGCTAACCACTAAGTAGAACTGAAATGAAATGGATGAAAGGAGGAAATAGTTGCGTTACTGAATGAGCATTTCCAGGAGCTACTAGAATATACATTGACTTCAAAGCAGCGTGTGATCCAGTTGACAGAAGCTGTCTTGTGGAAATAATTACAGAATTTGTGTTACCTGGAATTCTATTTCGGTCGGGTATCAATGTTGTTTTCCGAGTGTGGGGAAATATCTAAGGCCTCCCTATCGCATAGAAATGGTTTCCCGTGAAAATATAAAGGTTGGAAACTCAAAAACATACCGTCATATTCAAAAATTACAAAAATACCCAGTAAAAGTGCTGCCACTCTTTTTTTTAAGCTAGATATGAACAAGTGCACAAATTTATGATTTTTATGGTTAGAATTTCTCTTATCCGGAAGCTAATTGATATACTAATGATTTCTCTTCGAAATATAATCGTTTGATTATTGAAAGTACTAAATAATCCATTTATTGTCTTCAAATTAGTCATATTTATATTTTTAAGCATGAATGTCTATTGAAGGAATATTCACGAATTTGTAATCGTTATTGGCCTCAAATAAATCTAGTTTCCCAGCAATATAATGAACGATGGAATCATCTTAGAATCCGGAGAAAATATATAAAAGTTGATTCAGGGATTCTGATGTAATACCATAAGAGAATAATTCTTATTTATGATGCGTGAAGTATCAAAGTATGATGAGCAATTTATCCAATCGCTCTCATTAACAATGCTCATTCCCTAAATACATATACAAACGGTACAAATGAACATATTCTTTTTCTAAATGTTTCAAGGAACTGCTCATTTTTTCCTTCCGAATTTATTTTATCGATTTTCTCCCATCAATATATTGTAAAAAATTAATTATAATTTAATTGTAGTACATAATAAACCGAAACAATTTTTTGTGACGAGTTACTCACTTCTCGTTGACTTGTTCAAACATACTGTTACGTTTTATTAAGAAACCAGTAATAAACGTTTTTAATAAGAGTTCTTTTGGATTGCAAAATTAAACACACACAAGTTTCACAGTTTTTCACTGCACGATTTTTTTCACAATGCACAATACTCTTGGTTAATTATTACTACTCACAGTATTACACTGATAGTGTCACTGTTCTTCAATTACACAGTCCAATAATTCACTCACGGTCACTGAAATTCACAAAAAAACGGCACTGCACTGTCCTTTACTTCGCGGCACTGCACTTTCTCAAACACGGCACTAAACTGTTACCTACAGACACGGCACAACACTGTTCTTCTTATAAAAAACACTTTACCGCACTGCCGAGCTGTATAGACTTAAGTAGAGAAGTAGAATGAGACCGAGGCTCTGCCGAAGAAACGGCCTGTAATTTTGAAAAAATAATACAATTTTTTTTTTTGGACTGCCAATCGCAAAGGGGAAATAAAGAGCTACAACTACAGCAAAGAAGCTAAATGAGTTATCTACTCGTAAGAATCGATGTGTACAGAATTTCTACTAAATACTGAGAGAAATATATCTTTTAGGAGATTTCCCTTAAGAGAAGTCAGCTATTGGGGTTGTACTCAAGACGTGATTTTCAAAAATTGTCTTCAAACGTCCATCGCTCCTACCCAGGAGATGACGAAAATAAGATTCGTTCAAAACTATATATATAAATATACTAGCTTAGATACCCGGCTTCGCCCGGGAATTGATTTGAGGCTGAATGGTGATGGTATTTTTTTGGCAAGGCTTTATTTTGCACACTATTTTTGATATTTACCTATCCCTGTGTTTAGGGTTTCTACCCGCTGTTGGCATTTGTTAATAATAAAATTAATTTTTTATGTAAGACTTCACTGTCCTCCAAATTGTCATATTTCCTGTCTCCTGTGCATTAAGCATAGATTTCAGTTATTAAGGACAAAATATTAACATAGATTTAAATTAATTTTTCCAGTTTAGGTACCTGGTAGTTCATATTGGAAAGAATTGTTGAGTATATCAATATTTCTACGCTAATTACTTGCTTCATACATTGTTCCAGAAAAAATGTATAAAACAAAATTGACTCTAAATAACAAAGTAAACCGCTTTTGTTATGTGCACGTTTGTCGAAAAACAAATATACAACGAAATAACGTGAATTTTTATTCCAGGCCTCCCTTATAACCCTCACTCCCGTTCGAACCTAAAAATTTTAATATAGCTTATAATCATGGAAGAATTAATGCTAATTGACAAACCGAGTTTGGTTAAGTTCGGTTCAATCGTTAGTGCCCAATAAAATTGTTGTTTCCCGCTAAAGTTTTAGAATATATCTCGTTTATACCTTGTTATAAGACAAAAGTGAATATCATAAAAGTTACTTCAAATAAAAAAATAAACTACTTTTGTCATGTGCATATTTGCAGAAAAACGAATAGAAAACGAAATATCGCTATTTTTAATTTCAGGCCTCCCTTACAATCCCCACTCCTGCCCGTCCCTAGAAATGTTGGTATAGCTTATAATAATGAAGGTGTTAGTGCTAATACACATACCGAGTTTTCTTTATTTCGGTTGGGTCTTTTGTCCCAAATAAAATTGTTCACTTCCGCTAGAGGTTTAAGCGTATATCTCGTTCATAATTCGGTATACGAAAAAAGTGTATATAACAAAAGTTACTCTAAATAACAAAATAAACAAATTTTGTTATGTTCATATTTGCCGATAAACCAATATTAAACGAAATATCGCTATTTTTAATTTCTGGCTTCCCTTATAACCCCTACTCCTGTTCGTCTCAGAGGATATTAATATAGCCTAAAGTCTAAGTTGGGTTAGTAGTAATATACATACCAAGTTTCATATAATTCGGTTCAGCCGTTTAAGTGTGAAAAGGTAACAAACAAATAAACAAACAAACAGACACGAAAGAAACAAAATGCAATTATGGTGTCTATGACATGTGAAACGAAAAGTTATCGTGAAATTTCGCGAAAAAAATCAATGTACAGACAGAGGTTACAATTTTATTTGCATGATCATAAAGATCAAGTTTGTTAACGGCTGAAATCGGACCAGTGGGAGGGGAAAGGGGGGGGCTCAGAGGAGAGGATTTTGGAAAATTCGAAATATCTCCGTTACTGCACGTCGGATCCAAAAATTGTATAGAACATATCTTATTGCAAATTGAATGTCCTATAAATGTTGTTATCCACATGTTTTCAATATGTTTAATATTAACCGAGATATTTGGGTTTTTTTAGTTTTCGGACTTCAGTAAACCCCCACTCCTGCTCATCTCATATTAACAATAGGCTGTTATATTGAGAAGCACTTCATTTGAAGCCTAAATACCAAATATTGTTCTGAGTGGTCTTTTACGTTTTGAGATAAATGAAAATACGTAACGCACGTGGGAAATATGCTTAGTTAACGCACTTTTTATTTAAGAGAAAATACAACAGTTAAATTCTTGTTTTCATACCCTTGAAGATAAGTTACCCGGGGTTAGTACCTGAAGTGTAGTCAATACATTTTACTTAATTGTCGCCCCTTTGCAATAAAAAGTTTTTTTCATCCTACATAAAATAAGAAGTAAGTTTCAATTTTATTTGTAAATTACAATATATACAGAATCGGATGATGTAGTTGACAAATAAATGCACGAGGCTTTAGATGCCTAATTTATCCCAGGAGTTGTTTTATGAGTGAAACTTTTTAGCGAAAACCCTTTAATGATCATAGATGATAATACGAATTTAGCTTCACTTTAATGAAGTCATTTTCCCAGAATATTCTTAACTCATTACAATATTGGATCTATATGGGAAAAGTTTACGCTTAAATCGGGACCTCTGGGATTTTTAAATACATTTTTTTATATTTGAATCAAATTTTCTTTTTTTATTTTTCTGCCATTTCCAATGGTATACAGAAAAACAAGTGCGTTTAATGAAAAATTACTTTTTCCAAAATATAGACGTGTGGTTATTTGGTATCGATTTCATCCATTTCTTAGGAATTGTAATTTTTTTTATTATTGCCAATTAAATTTGGGGGAGGAAAAAGTGCTCAAGGGAGGATTTCCCAATTAACGAGTTCACCGTAAAACAAAAGTAATATTTAAAGTTCATATTGAATTTGGTGCCTCCTCAGTGAAATTTATTAGGTGCAATTGTTACCAACATATTTATAACAGCAGCAATTAATGCAGGCAACGACAGTAGATTAATAGGGCCTCGGCAAAATGAAAGAGCCGTTCCCATTGGCTGGTTTCTCACTGAATGCCCGCTCATTAATTTGATTGGCTCAATTAGTGTATTATAGGCTGAAACAATTTAAAGCACTCCGTCACATCCAATGTGAATTTCGAACGTTCATTCTCCGGTCCAAATAAAACCAAAAATAGCTTTCTATAAAGGTCACCGCCGTTCCGACAAAGGATTTAATTTTAAACTTATTATTGCCTTTTATCACAATGTCTGATAATTCTTATCAGAGTTTGATAAGCCATGTCTTATGTTATTAACTCGCTTGATTATATTTAGAAAATTTCTAACACTAATTGCTACTCTGCAATAGTCTGTAACTACTTCTGTAATAGTCTGTGCTGCTTCACGTAGTCCATGCAATTATTCCTCGGCACCGTTTGCAGATTTTCCACGTGAGAGCATTTGGTTATTTCTATCTCATTAGCACTTCAATAACAGAAGGAATCCTTTCCAATATAATTTTCAATGATCGACACTTTTCTCTCCCATTTCTGTGATATCTCTGGATCTATGAATGTTAAATTAACTCGTGGTTGTGTTTGTCAGGAGGCACTGAGGATGGAGCGTTGACTCCGAAAGTGCATAATATTAAAAACAGTAGAGGACTTGGCCTTCTTATCGATCCTTATCATTTCTGCGACTTTAAAATTCTCTTCTATTAGCAGATTTCCCTTAAGGTACTCTGCTTAAAGGTAAATTTTCTTCAAATGTCCATCCACCCAGGAGTTGACGAAAATGAGGTCCGTTCAAAATTATATATATATATATATATATAAATTTGTCTGTTTACGAAATTTTTGCTTGATCGTTACCAATCTCGATATTTTAACGTTTTATGTAAAAATAAAGATCAAGTGGGAGGGGTGGGAGTTAAAGAAGAGGATTTTCGAAATATCTCAGTTACTATACGTCGGATCGAAAAATGGTATAGAATCAATATTGCAAATTAAATATACTATAAATATTGTTATATACGTTTATTGCCTATCTTGAATATTAACTCAGATATTTCCATTTTTATTAAGTGTGTGCGGATAACGGACGAGATGAGATCGGCTAACTTCGTTTCTAGTCGTGAGTTTTTGCCAAAAGCTAGTTCGGCCGTTTCCGTAACTGTTCAGCTCTCGTGAAATTTCTCTGTTGTAAACCTTTACGTGAGAAGGCTGTTTTAGTTTACTCAGCCCCTGCGTGAGGGAATTTTGTTTTTAAATAAAATATTTTTTTTTGTGATCCATGATCGGCATTCATAGACATACAAGTAAATCCCTAACCAATTTTCTCATTCCAAATAAGGTAATAAAATTATATTAAAAATACTGAAGAAATATTCTTTCAATTTGTTGTTGTGTCCAAGAAATTAAGAGCAATAGAAATATTAACAAATTCACTTTTTCACTTGCTTAATTGACTTTTAGCATTGTCATAAGATGTTTGAAAAATATCACAATGATTGTGTGAATCTCATTGAAAAGTGAACTTCCAAATCAATCTACTGATCTTCATGACAAGAATAGTCTAATCCAAATCTCACCGTTTTGGGACGTGTATTCTACAGATTATCTCCCTTTTCTAACCAGAGTGAGATTAAATATTTTATTTAGTAAGTTCGTCAGTAAATATTATCTGCTGCCATCATGGGAATCGAATTTACGGCTCTAGGGTTACAAAGTTCATTAACGCTTTAAATTGTCCGCCCAACCTTTGCTCCTAAATTATTTATTAATGTAGCTATTTGTGAACTACATTAAGTGATTATATATTAACCCGGCTCATTAAACCTAAATCCAGAGAGTGTATTGTGTAAATTCATCACTATATACAGAACCACTAACAGATTTCTTTTGATATCCACTTACCAATATTTATTACACAGTGATGAAACATTAATCTCATACATATACCTGTAAGTCTGCCAGTCCCATACGTCGGGTGGAATGTCATATTCACAAAAATGAATTATGAATCATTTGTATCAAAACATGTACATCAAACTGTCTGTTAACTGTCTATTAAATTTAGCACCAACGTTTACGACTGGGTACCTCAAGTTCATTTTACCTGTATTACGAATCCCTACGGTACACAACTCATCAGAGATGAAATTCCTGCTTCTGTTCCATTTGTGACAGGGTGACTGAGCTAGTTTTTATTACGATATCAGTTACGTCAAAAGGAAATGCAGTTGGTTCCGAGGAGTATTCGTAGGAAAAGTTTAACGAGAACTCGCACCGTGAGCAAAATACTCACACCCCGAAGAAAAAAGTTATGTCTATTATTATACGGCTTTGGTGATAGTGCTACTCTCTCTAGCTACACCTTGTAGCCTTCTCTTACCACCCTCGTTGACTCCCAATCATAAGTATCAGCTGATTGTCGCCAGGTCAAGGTTAATCTGTCGGAGTAGTTAGGTGTGAGTGTTTTTCTCACAGTGCGTGTTTTGGCGCAACGTTTTTTTTGTTTACTGTGAGTGTTTTTCTCATTAAGCGAGTTCTGGTGGAAGTTTTTTTCTTTTTTAATACGAGAGTTGATCTTATCAAACGAATGCTTTGGTGATTTACCGAAAACTGTTTTTTGACTCTGGAACTTACCAAACCTCACCTGACCAACCGTTCACAACTGACCTTTTGGAAAGAAACAAAATAATGCAACCACATGTTCTGGTTCTAGTACTCCGTCGTAGTTTTGTGCCTATTGTCCGAGGAGAAAAAACAAAATGTCAAAAAAGAGTTGCCGAACATGTAGAAAAACAGTTTGTAATGAACATTCCTTTGTATTATGTCATTCTTGTGGAGAAGAAAACTTTAATTAGTTAGGTAGCTCTTCAAGTTGCATGACATAATGTTTCTTCAAAACAGAATACCTGTACGATACATTTTGAATAATATAATTATTTAATATAAGTATTTGATTTTTATAATAAATAAATATTTTTTTTTGTTGATAATATATAATTTACCAACTTTTTTGAGGGAAATAGGTGCGGTGAGAAAAATTCTCACGCGCCAGTTTTCAGGACACTCATTCTGACGCGAGTTCTGAAGGGTTAAATTATACATACGTTGGCTGCACGTGATGGCAAGGTATTAGCTAGTACGAATGCACAAAGTGCAACTTTGGCTGCGACTAGGATAATACAAGCCCTCCACGCAGGTACTGCGTAAGTAAGTTGATTTTCCTCGTGAAGTTTTGTAATAGATAAATCTACTTACTGGTAACACTTAAAACCACTATGAATATTAAGTGAATAAATACAATCAGTATGAGAAATAGTTCAGTCAATTTTAATAACTCGCAACGGAAAGCCTATGAATTGTAAACTGCTCTTAAGCATTATAAATGTTTACCTGATAAAAACCATCATTCACAATATTATTTCCAGTAATTAGGTAGCCATATTTTAATACTCAAATGACAAACTATTTTAACGATGTGTATGTTGATGGAAAAACTTAGTTCGTGACCACCTGAGTTGTGTCGGTTTTTAAAACTCATTTAATCGAGCAATCCAAGAATATCACACATATGCGAAATTAAAAGAATAATAAAGTCCTTCACGCAGAGGCTGTATAAACTTAGCAGATTTCCTACGTGAAGTTTTAATTAGATAAATCTACGTACTGGTAATACTTAACATCACCCTGAATATTAAGTGATTAAATACAAACGGTAATGAAAAATTATTCAGTCAGTTTTAATAACCTCCCAACAAAAAGCGTCTGAATTATAAAAAAATACAGGTCGGCCAACTTATTACAGCAGAACAGATAAATTGAAATAATCTTCACCGGAGAGAAAAACAAATACTGAAATATATCTGAATATTATATATTAATTTTAGTGAAAACTATTTATCATATCTAGTACTGTAATTTATAATGAATTAGAATAATGTTTATCTCAATCACTCAATTTTTAGTAGTCCAATAACTTAAGAACGAAGGGGGGGGGGGGGGTAAACAGAACATATTTGCTTGTATCTAGTATAATAAAGGCCTCTTTAAAACCATATTTGGTATTTAGGCATCAAATAATGTAATTTAGTATATAACAGAGTATTGTTTAGTTGCAAGAGTAGAAGTAGGGGTTTACTGAAGGCTAAAAAGTCCGTCACGCAGGGGCTGCGTAAACTAAGCAGATTTCCCACGTGAAGTTTTACAATAGAGAAATCTGCCTAATAACAACTGTAGTAGTAAGAAACCTCTAAACCTAAAACATTATTTAGGGCGTAATAACCCAGTAGTTTCTAGCCCCAAAAAACAGTTAACCTAACCTCTAAACCTATTCACGAGGGACGAATAGTTATGGAAATGGCCACCAGAGCTCTCGGTGGAAAGTCCGAACATGCAGATTACAAATGCAAATATCTCGGTTAATATTCAAGATAGAGAATAAATGCATATAACAATACTTATACGAAAATTAAATTTACAATAAGATTGGTTCTATACAATCGATCCGATGCATAATAACGGAGATATTTTGAATTTTTGTCCCCCCCCTTTAAACCCCCCCTCCCACTGGTCCGATTTCAGCCGTTAACGAACTTGATCTTCCTTTTTACATAAAACGATTAAATACCGAGTTTGGTGACGATTAAACAAAAATTGCGACCGCTAGAGTGTTAACAGACAAATATATATATATGTCTATATATATATATATATATATATATATATATATATATATATATATATATATATATATATATATAGTTTTGAACGGACCTCATTTTCGTCATCTCCTGGGTAGGATCGATGGACATTTGAAGAAATTTTTCGAAAATTCCGTCATGAGTACGACCTCAATAGCTGATTTCCCTTAAGGGAAATCTGCTAAAACTGAAAAAATGCAAATATCTCGGTTAATATTCAAGAGAGAGAATAAATGTATAAAACAGTATTTATAGTTTTTAATAAGATTGGATTAATACAATTTTTCGACCTATATTAATGGAGATATTTTGAATTTTCAAAATTCTTCCCCTCTAAAGCCCTGGTCCGATTTCAGAAGTTAACGAACTTGATCTTTACTTTTGCGTGAAACTATTATATCTGGAATT
Source organism: Riptortus pedestris (assembly GCA_019009955.1). Classification (NCBI taxonomy): domain Eukaryota; kingdom Metazoa; phylum Arthropoda; class Insecta; order Hemiptera; family Alydidae; genus Riptortus; species Riptortus pedestris. The sequence continues at coordinate 90,620,194 of CM032231.1, read as the reverse complement.
TGGTACTGATAAAACAATAATTGCTTGAGCGGTATACATATGTACAATGCAATGCATATATAATGTTACGTTTTTATTACCAAAACCAGTAATAAACGTTTTTAATAAGAGTTCTTTTGGATTGCAAAATTAAATACCCGCAAGTTTCACAGTTTTTATCTCTGCACAATTTATTTCACAATGCACATTACACTTGGTAATTATTCTTAATTACTACTTACAGTATACACTGATAGCGTCACTGTTCTTCAGATTACACAGTCCAACAATTCACTCACGGTCACTGAAATTCACAACAAGACGGCACTGCACTGTCCTTGACTTCGCGGCACTTCACTGTCCTTTACGCACTGTCTTAAACACGGCACTAAACTGTTACTTACAGTCACGGCACAACACTGTTCTTCTTCTAAAAACACTTTACCGCACTGCACTAAGTCGCACTGTAGCACTGATGTGACCATCAAGATCGCTGAGCATAAAACTGACTGCTCGCGGCTGGCCCGAGCTTCTTTATATAGGTCGTCGGCATACATCAAAGGGGAATTGTCTGGTTCATTCGACGCTGGGCTGGACGAGCCTAGTAGGGGCTCGAGCCTAGTAGGGGCTCGACCCTCTGTCGGTCTCTTTGATCTCTATAGCACCTCCCACCTCCCCAACTCTCCCACTGTAGGATTATTAATGTATTTAATTTTCGCAACAATATGTATGTATATATATATATATATATATATATATATATATATATATATATATATAGTGTATATAAAAAACTACGTGCATGAAAAATTATTCAGAGTTAATCACATATTTAAGAAGTACGATGTATATGAAAGGAACCACCCGAAGGTAGGACCATTGGAACCAATGAATGTTCTGAAAAATACCCGTCTGGGATCTAGACAGTTTTCTTTGACGTTTACCGCCCGGCTATAAAAGCGGCCCTGATCGTCCCGTTATTTTATTCTCAGCTCTCGTCAAGTGAATAACAGTGCGTTCAGTGCAGCTTTAGTGAGCAGTACGGTAAACTGTTTTATGTGAAGAACAGTATAGTGCCGAGTTTATGTAAGGTACAGTGCAGTGACGTTATCTTTGCGAAGATCAGTGCCGTGCCGTGCTTTTGTGAAATTCAATGATCGTGAGTGAGTTATTGGACTGTGTAATAAGAAGAACAGTGAAGCTATCAGTGCATACTGTGAGTGGTAGTTAAGAATAATTAACTAAGTGTGTAGTTCATTGTTAAATAAATTGAGCAGTGATAAAAACTCTGAAGCTTGTATGTGTTTAACTTTGCAATCCAAAAGAATTTTAATAAACAACGTTTATTTTTTTTCGTAAAAAACGTAGCAATATAATTACAATTTTGAACGGACCTCATTTTTGTTATCTCCTAGGCAGAAACAATGGACAGTTGAAGAACAATTTCGTAAATCGAGTCATGGTTACGACTTCAATAGCTGATTTCCCCTAATGGAAATTTGCTAAAATCTATAAATAACAAAATTTCATAATTATATATATATATATATATATATATATATATATATATATATATATATATATATATACTAGCCAAGGAAATCATTTGAGACGGAAAGATTTTATTTTGTTTTTGGCAATTCTTCTACGTGTACAACTGCTCTTCCCGTCTGGACTCATTTCTTCCCGTAAGGGTTGGGCGACCTAGGGGAAAAGAATTTTAGATTTGTAGAATAAATGAAAATAAGTCTCTAATCATTCCCTCTCCACTGTTTGACACACCGTGAATAATTCAAATCATAATCATGGAAAGCATTTATTATAATTAAATATCATCTATAATGTTTGTATTTTCTGTATACTATCTAGCTAATATACCCGGCGATGTCCGAGAAATCATGGTTAACTGACTAATGATGGTATTTTTATAGAAAATCGTTGGAATGCCAAAGGGAATCGGAATATCGCAATTTTTCATTTCGGGCCTCCCTCATAACCCCCACTCCCGTTTGGACCTAAAAAAATTTAATATATCATACAATCATGGAAGAATTAATGCTAATTCACATTCCGAGTTTTGTTAAGTTCGGTTCATCGTTAGTGCCCAACAAAATTGTTGGCTCCAGCTCGTTTATACTTTGTTATACGACAAAAGTGAATGCAATAAAAGTTACTTTAAACAACAAAATAAACAACTTTTGTCATGTGCATATTTGCCGAAAACCCAATAGAAAACGAAACACCTCTATTTTTAATTTCAGGCCTTCCTTACAACCCCCACTCCTGCTCGTCCCTAGATATGTTGATATGGCTTATTATAACGAAGGAGTTAGTGCTAATACACATACTGATTTTTATTTAGTTCAGTTGAGTCTTTTGTGCCAAATAACATTTTTCACTTCCTCTGTAGGTTTTAGTGTATACCTCGTTTATAATTCCATATACGAAAAAAGTGTATATAACAAAAGTTACTTTAAATAACAAAGTAAACAACTATTGTTATGTACACATTTGCCGAAAAACCAATAAGAAACGAAATATCGCTATTTTTAATTTTAGGCTTCCCTTATAACCCCCACTCCTGTTCGTCACAGAGAATATTAATATAGCCTAAAGTCTAAGTTGGGTTAGTAGTAATAAACATACTAAGTTTCATAAAATTCGGTTCAGCCGTTTTTGCGTGAAAAGGTCACAAACAAACATACACGAAAGAAACAAAATGCAGTTCTGGTGTCTATGGCATGTGAAACGAAAAGTTATAGTGAAATTTCGAGTAAAAAATCAATGTACAGACAGAGGTTACAATTTTATATATATATAGATATATATATATATAAATTTTTGCGTTATTGGAGCTGATACTAGCGTCGACCAAATAGGATTGAGAGGTCGATTCTTATTGGACAGGAATGAGTAGGACGCTGATTGCTGGCTTATATTACTCCGGGTAGAATACAAATGGCAGGAGGGATTGAGGAAGTGGTCCGCGGGAAAGAGGCGTTCGTTAGAGAAAACCAATTCAATTACAGCCGAATCACTTTAATTCATCAGCCCCAGTAATTTCGTTTTAATTCTGACACTTTATTACATTCTACAGGCTCCGTCCGCCAAGACTTTAGTCATATTTCTGGGATCTGTAACCGTCCCAGCGGAAATGCAATTTTTAATGAGTCCTGCTTTGCGTACAACATAATTAAAACACTTAATTAAATAGTCAACCAATCGTAAATATATTTATAAATTTATATTCAATATTTAGTGCATTGAATAAACTAATATATAACATAGTAAACAATTTTATTTTCCAAAATTATATTTTCAGTAGATTAGTGTACATTTCTTTACAATATTATTATTATTATTAATTAACGTCCACTTTTGGCAACTAAGGCTAATTTGGACGGGTTAACTACAGCTTACCACCCTTTTCTAGCCAGGGTGTGACTTAGGATGTTATTTAATGGATTCCGTCACTAAATAATTTCCTTTGTCCAGTCGAGAATCGAACTCGCCACTCTAGTTTTACCATGTGAGATTAAGATCAACGTTTTAACTCACATCAACGGGAATTAGAAAAGGTATTTGTAAAACTCAAAGGGCATCTTAAATTCATCTGTGACGCATTGCTTTATTCATGAAGGAGAGATGTACTTGAAGTCGAGTAAATTTATACAATTAATTCTCAGATCATAGATTTAAGAATATTGGCACTGCCAGAAAAATGTACGTATTAATGTTAGGCAATAGTTGCTGAGCTGATGTACTTGAAAGCCTTGCCAAGTACCAGAGGAATTAACCGTTCTTATATATTAAAAAATAAATAAAATTAGGAAATACGAACATTGTTGATAAATATAGAGGACATATACGTAAATACTTTATTCAACTGCTCGGAATAGAATGTCGATAATCATCATCTACATCTATATATATATAATATTGTAACCACTGTCTGTACTTTCATTACTTTCTCGAAATTGCTCGTTAACTTTTCGTTTCCCATGTCATAGACACCATAACTGCCAATTGTTTCTTTGGTGTCTGTTTGTTTGTTTGTTTGTTTATTTGTTTGTTTGTTTGTTTGTTTGTTACCTTTTCACGCATAAACGGCTGAACCGAATTTTATGAAACTTGGTATGTATATTACTACTAGCCCAACTTAGACTTTAGGCTATATTAATATTCTCTAAGACAAACAGAGATGGGGGTTATAAGGGAGAAATTTTTTTAATGGTTTTAATTATTTTTTGTTAGTTTGGGAGGGGGGGTTTTAAAGGGAGGTGAAAAAATTTGGGATATTTTTTTTTAAAAAATGGGATAATAAAAAAAGGGGAAAGTAAAAAGTAAAGAAATTTTGTGAAAAAAAAAATTTGAAATTGTTGGGGGGGGGGGTTTATTTAAAATTTTTTAAAGTATAGGGGAGGGTTTGTTTTTGGGGATTTTGGAGATGGGGGGAAATGGTTAAGTTGTAAATTTAGGATTGAGAAAATTTTGGGTTTGTTTTTTTGTTAAAAATTGGAAAGTTTTTTTTTTGAATTTAAAATAAAGGTATTTTTTAAAATTTTTTTTAAAAAGGGGGGGTGAATTTATTTTTCAGGGGTTTAATTTTGTTTTGTTTTGGGATTTGTGGTTTTTTTTTGGGGGGGGAATTTTTTTAAATTTAAAATTTAAAATTGGGGTTTTTTTGGAGTTAGTAAGGTTTGGTTTTTTAAGGTTTTTGGTGGGGGTTTTTTTGGGAAATGGGTTTTTGGGGGAAAAAAATTTAAAATAATTAATGTGGTGAAAGGGGGAATTGGAAGGGGAATTTGATTTTTTTTTAAAAAAATGAAAAATTTAAATTTTAAAAGGAATATTGATGTAATGTTAGGGAAGTGGGAAAATTTTTTTGGGGGAGGGGGAAAGGGGGGGAGGGGGAGGGGGGGAAAAGGGGGGAGGGGGGGGAGGAGGGGGGGGGGGAGAAAAAAAAGGGGGGAGGAGGGCGGGGGGAGGGGGAGGGAGAAGGGGGGGGGGGAAAAGGGGGGGGGGGGGAAAAGGAGGGGGGAAAAAGGGGGGGAGGGGAGGGAGAGGGAGAGAAAGGGGGGAGAGAGGGGGGAGGGGGAGGGGAAAGGGGGGAAAGGGGGGGTGGGGGGGGAAAAAAGGAAAAAGGGGGGGGGGGGAAAGGGGAAGGGGGGGGGGAAAGGGGGAAGGGAAAAGGGGAAAAGAGAGGGGGGAAAAGGTATGGGGGAGGGGTGAGGGGGGGGGAAAAAAGGGAAAAAAGGGGGGGGGGGGGGGGAAAAGAAAAGGGGGGGGGGAAAAGGGGGGGAAAAAAAGATGGAAGGAAAAAAGGGAGGGGGGGGGAATTTGAGAAGGGGGGGGGAGGGAGGGGGGGAGGGGGGGGGGGGGGGGGGTGAGGGGGGGGGAGAAGGATAGAAAGAAAGGAAAGAAGGGGGAAGGGAAAAGGAGGGGGGAAGAGGGGGGGGAAAAAAAGGGGAGGGGAGGGGGAAAGGGGGGGAGGGGGGAGGGGGAAAGTGGGGTAGAAAAGGGGGGCGGGGGGATGAGATGGGGGGGGGGGGGGGGGGGGGGGGGGGGGGGGGAAAAAGGGGGGGGGGGGGGGAAATGGGGGGGGAAAGGAGGAAGGAGGGGGGGGAGGAGGAGGAAGGAGGAGGAGGGAAGGGGAAGGGAAGGGGGAGGGAAAAAAAAGGGGGGGAAGAGGGGGGGGTTTTAAAAGGGGGGGGGAAAAGGGGGGGGGAAGGGGGAGGGGAAAAAAGGGGAAAGGGGAGAGAGGGGGGAGGGAAGGAAAGGGGGGAATGGGGAAAAGAAGGGGAGGGGGGGGGGGAAAAAGGGGGGGAGGGGGAGAAGGGGGGAAAGGGGGGGGGGGGGAAAAAGGGGGGAGGGAAAAGGGGGGGGGTGGGAGGGGGAAAGGGAAAGGGGGGGGTTTTTGGGGGGAGGAGGGGGGGAAAAAGGGGGAAAAAAATGAAAAGGGGGGGGAGAAAGGGGGGGGAAAAGGGAGGGGAGTGGGGGGAGGGGAGGAGAGGGGGGGGGGGGGGAGAGGGAAAAAGGGGGGGAAGGGAGGTGGGGGGAAGGAGGGAGGTAGGGGGGAGGGGGGGGGGGGGGGGGGAGGTGGAGGGGTAGGGGAGGGGAGGGGGGGAAAAGGGGAGAGTGGGGGTTTTGGGTTTAGTGGGGGGGGGGGGGGAGGGGGGGGGGGTTTGAGGGGGTAAAAGGGGGAAAGGGGGGATTTTGGGGGGTAATTTTTAAAAAAAAGGGGGTGGGGGGGAAAAAAGGGGGGGGGGAGGGGGGGTAAAAGGGGTACAAGGGATTTACATAATTGCATTTTCCTTTTTAGAAATCATCTGTTTTGCTCTCGGAGTTCTTTGTCCTTTAAGTTCCCAACTGTCGGTCAGAGCTTTTAGTTACCACTTTTCATCCACAACCTCCGATAACTAATAAATGTTTGTTATTTTAAGAGAGTTCATAGTTCAAAATTTGGTAGAGGAACTAAGAATTCTTTTTACTTACATTTGTTGTAAGCCACTTTTTTTTTTCTTATTTTATATCATTCTTCGGCAATTCGGTATGTTTCCTTATAGTTTTGGTGTTAAGCGAAGCTGGAAGATAATTAATATGAATTCAAAGTTTGATATGTATACACTCTCTCTCTCTCTCACACACACACACACACACACACACACAAACACACACACACACACATATATACGACAAAGATATCTGCAAAACTGTAATTTTCATCCTTTTAATTCATATTAATTTTTCACCAGCAACGCTCATGACGAATATGTTGGCATTGGATATATACACATGCTAATTAATGAATATAATTTGAAGTTTAGTTATATTCCATAGGCTTAATTTGTATGTTAAATTAAATTCGTGAAGGTATGAAAATATGTTGTTAATGTAATGGCTGCCTTCTGTCAATAGTTCTAGAAAGTCTTAGGGGTAGTGCTGATATCCTATTGTCAAATGAATATTACGAGCTAAGCAAATGGGTATGTCTGCCTTTGTCTTCAAGTATAAGTGTGTTAATTTGCTGCAGCCGATTCTAATTCTTAAGAGAACTTCTCTCTTAGAGTTTGTAAAACTTAATAGTCACACGCAAATAGTGTTATTAATATGTTGTAGTTTGTTGTCAATACTTATGTTAGTCCAGTTGGTTTGTCGTGCATCTAAGGCGAGGTATTTTAGCAGATTTCCCATAAGGGAAATCTGCTATTGATGTCGTACTCATGACGGGATTTTCAATTTTTTTTTTTTTTTTTTTTTTGAGGATAAATAGCAAAGTTTGGGAGTTTTAAATTATGATAAGATATCTTGTAGAGTGTACTTAATCGACGGTTATGAGTTGGTCTCCGTTCATATTGTTCTACGTTTTCTCAATCTGTAATAATTTTTCAATGCACGAGGACATGGATAAAGTGTTATCTTATGGAAATATATTGCTTATCATAAACCCTAATTGTATATATTGTGAAGCATATTAAGTACTTTGGGCTTGAAAGACGAGCATACAACAATAACACATGACATGTACCTGGTGTAACATAGATATATGTCTTGAATTATTTTTTTTTTTGTCAGCGCCTTATTTTGTATTACTTAGAATTCTCATGATATGTTATATTTCGCGAGGAGGTTTTTAATTGAGGGGCCCATGGCAGACTGTGGTCAAAAAGTATTTCTAAAACTTTCAGTACATTTATTTTAGGAATTGGAGAATTGTAATTAAAATAGTTCAGAGGTATGCGCTAAATTGAAAACACGTAAAGTTTTGAGATTAGCTCTGTAACATGTAATATAACTTCAAATTGTCAAAGTAGTTTTAGAAGAATGTATACTGCAAGTGGCAGAAGGAATGTATAATATATTATTGTGGTAAATACTATTTGCCACAATGATATATTATATTTCCAATCAATCAAATATTATATTGTCATAGAAACAGATGTTTTATCCACACCGACTTCCTGTCATCAGTCCTTTTCTCGTTTCTTGTGTAACATTGTTTTGCTTTTATGTATTTTATTTTTTAGGGAAATCTCCCGTATCCTAGGCCATGGTTTCTTGACAAAATGGAAATTGTTAGTCTTGCAATAACAGCCTACGAAGGAATTCGTAATATTGCCTTACAGAAATGCGTTCTTATATTTTTAGTGTGTTCTGGTCATATTGCTAATGCATATTATGACTTTTAGTTTAATTCATAATATTATAAATTTTAATAAGGTTATAATTGTCTATTACTTCTGAAGATGCGTAATAGAGGGCGCAAAACAAGTAGAGGCAATAAATCAATGTGGATTGTTCAAGTGTGTTTTTTTCATCTATTGAACTTCGGCCGTTTCTAATTCAACAAATATCATATAAATATACTAGTATATGTGGACAATACTAAATTGGATGTCGCGTATAAAACGTTGTATTTTTGTTTTAGGTGGTTTTTAGCAGATTTCCCTTAAGGGAAATCAGCTATTTAGGTCGTACTCATGACGCGGTTTTTTAAATTTTTCTTCATATGTCCATCGAAACGACCTACGAGATGACGAAAATGAGATCCCTTCAAAACTGTATATATTTATATATATATATATATATATATATATATATATATATATATATATGTGTGTGTGTGTGTGTGTGTGTGTGTGTGTGTGTGTGTGTATTTGTGTCTGTTACCGCTCTAGCGGTCGCAATTATTTTCTAATGGTTACCAGACTTGATATTTAGTCAATGGAAAGATCAAAAAAGTCAAACACCTCCAGTCTTAACGCGCTTTATTAAGAGTGGTGGTGTTTGACCATTTTCATCCTTCCGTTGATGATGGACCTCCACCAGCCAGCACAAATCCAGATTGATATTTAGTTTTTTATGTAAAAAGAAAGATCAAGTTCGTTAACGGCTGAAATCAGACCAAGGGGGGGGGTTAGAGGAGGAAATTTTCGAATATACGAAATATCTCCATTACTATACGTATAATTAAATGTACTGTAACTATTGTTATACACATTTATTCTTTTTCTTGAATATTAACCGAGATATTTGCATTTTTCAGTTTTCAGCCTTCAAGAAACCCCCACTTCTACTCATGCTACATAAACAATACTCTGTTATACAATAAAGCACATTATTCGAAGCTTAATATAAATTAAATACCAATTGTATTCAAGAGACATTTATTAAACGAGATACATCCAAATTTGCTCTGGTGACCCCCCCCGCTCCCAGGTCTTAGACTACTAAAATTTGATTGATTAAGGTAACAGTTATTCTGACTCATTATAAATTACAGTACTAGATATAGTAAATAGTTCTCAATGAAATTAATATGTTTTATTCTTGAAATATTTCAGTTGCAGTTTTTCCTTAAAGTGTGCTTCTGTTTAAAATTGAAACGCTTCTACTGCATATAGTAAATATTGCTTATAACAGTTTTTTTTTATTCCTTGTTGTATGGTGTTGTGTTGGCAGTATGTAGATTTATCTGTTACTAAACTTCACGATAGAAATCTGCTTAGTTTACGCAGCCCCTGCGTGACGGGCTTTATTTTTTGGTTCCAGAACCTTTCCACCCCTAACCACAATATATAATAATGGCGAAGCGTTAAATTTGTGGCGACATTAGAGGCTATTGATTGGCCAGCTGTAGATAAGCCCCGTGGCAAAAAGCGATGCCCGAGCCCAATAAACCGTATCGCTAATAGCTTGGGAGTAGTTTAGTTGTGCAGGTAGAGCGATACGCCTCCTATTCAGAGCCATATTGTTGCACAAACTTTATAATGAATGGGTCGAATTAAGCGTGAACTGCGGTGCTCTCAAAGGTCACCACCAGCGTATCATACAGCTCGCAACAAACAAATATATCCCTGAATACAAAAGTTTAGTAATTGATGGATGTTTTGTATGACCCTCGTCTTTGTTGCGGTGGGATAATACTCATTTATATATTATACTTTATATAATTTCACAATTGACTTCAGTCATATTTAAAGCTATTTAAATGTAATCAGTTTAGACTATACAAACTCGTCCTAACTCTAATGTTATAAAACAATTCAATTCTAATTAAATGATTAATGCTGTAAGCCAAAGAGTTTTTCTCAATTTGTTACGTGTCAGTATATAAATGCGATTCTTCTTCTTAAGATCTGTTTATTTTATAATACCCCACAAGAATGTTGACCAAAATGTCACCTCTTCAGGCGATTAAATCTGTGCAAAAATATACAATTTAAATTTTATGCATTCTCAAAAAAGATAACTCTACAATTTTTAGCAGATTTCCCTTAAGGGAAATCAGCTATTGAGGTCGTACTCATGACGCGAGTTTCGAAAAATTTCTTCAAATGTCCATCGATCCTACCCAGGAGATGACGAAAATGGTGTCCGTTCAAAATTTTATATATATATTTGTCTGTTAACGCTCTAGCGGTCGCAATTTTGGTTTGATCGTTACCAAACTCGGAATTTAATCGTTTTATGTAAAAAGGAAGATCAAGTTCGTTAATGGCTGAAATCGGACCAGTGGGAGGGGGGATTTTCGGAAAATTCGAAATATCTCCGTTATTATGCGTCGGATCGAAAAATTGTATATAAATTCTATATAAATATTGTTATATACATTTATTCTGCATCCTGAATATTAACCGAGATATTTGCATTTGTATTCTGCATTGGTCGGCAGGAGTGAGCTGTTTGGTACTTTCCGAAGAGAGCTCTGGCGGCCTTTTTCGTAACTATTCGTCTTTCGGGTATAAGTTTAGTGATCCCTTACTACTTACTACACTTGTTATTGGGCAGATTTCTCTATTGTAAAACTTCACGTGGGAAATCTGCTTAGTTTACGCAGCCCCTGCGTGACGGACTTTTTCATAATCATGTATGTTATAAATATCAAAAATTTGGAATTACACGAATTTATTTATTTATTAACGTTCACGTTTTGCAACTAAGGCTAATTGGGACGGGTTATCTTCAGGTTACCACCCTTTTCTAGACTGGGTGAACTAAGGATTTTATTCAATGAATTCCGTCACAAAAAAAATTCCAATTGCCCAGGCTGGAATTGAACTCGCCACTCTAAGTTTACCATGTGAGATGAAGGTCAACGCTTTAACTCACTTGGCTAACCTGAGCGCCGGTCACTACATTTAAAATATGAATCAATATGCCTACAAAAAATGTTTTTTGTACTCACTATTAAGGAAGTGCTCTTGGATCTCTTCTGGGACCTACTGGCATTGGCCGGGCACATACAAAACCGGTGGTACATCGAGGAAGTTACATCAGCTGATTTAAATGGATACAATATTTTTCCAAATATTCCAGTAAGAGCTAATTTAACTTTTATTAATAAATTGGCGATAAACGAATAGATCTGTAGTTATAAGGTCCTTTTAAAACATAGAAAACAGACTACTACGCTTAGAATATAGAACAGTGAAAAAATAACCAACATCTGTTGATGGATTTTCACGATTTATTCAACCAATAAAGATTATATAATCACTCTTAATTTTACAAACCTAGGATACCACCATTCCTGACACGACGTCCAGAAGCACGATACATTAACCTACGACGCCCGACCCGAAATAGCAAGACCCTTCTGGTTTTTGAAAATTATTTGGGAATACCACTAGACAGATTATGGAATGAGTGACCACCGGAAGCAACTGGATAAATGTTCTTATTCTTCCCTGCGTAAACTAGAGAAACGCGTCATGAAAAAAAAAGAAAAAAAAAAAAAAGAAAAGAAAAAAGATTATGCCTAACGCATAACTCATATATGCTCTAAACGCTTCTGCTCTGGAACTAGCCGAACAACTGACACTCTGAATGGAAAAACAACTCCGGCACGCAGGGGCTACGTAAACTAAGCAGATTTCCAACGCAAAAGATACAATATATAAATATACATACTGGTAACATCACCGCGAATATTACGTGAATAAATACAAACGGTAATAAAGAATCTTTCCCCTCCACAGGGGAAGCGTCTGAAATATAAACAATCAGGTCTGCCAACGTCTCACTGAAAGGAAAACAATTACTGAAATTTATCAGAATATAACTTGTTACTATATCTATTACTGCATTTTATAATGAATCAGAATAATTATACCCCACACATTTTAGTAGTCCAAGACCTTAAGATGGGGGTGACACCAGAACCTGGTGGTGTCACCAGAAAATATCTGCATGTATCTCGTATAATAAATGCCTCATTAAAACAATATTTGGCATTTAATTTCGAATAAAGTGGTATATTATGTGGTGTCATATTGTTTATGTGAAATGAGTAGAAGTACAGATTTGCTGAAGGTTGAAAACTGAATAATGCAAATATCTCGGTTAATATTCAATACAGAGAATAAATGTATATAATAACATTTATAGTAAATGTAATTTGCAATAAGACTGATTCCATTCACTTTTTCGATCCAACGTAGTAACGGAGATATTTCGAATTTTCAAATTTCTCTCTCTTTAACCCACCCCCCCACCCCACCCTCCCCGTGGTACGATTTCAGCAGTTCATTATCTAAATCTATCTTTTTACATAAAACGACTAAATATCGAGTTTGGTAACGATCAAAATATAAATGCGACTGCTAGAGCGGTAAAAGACAAATATATATATATATATAAATATATATATATAAAATATTGTTGCGAAAATTAAATAGTTGAATAATCATTCAGAGAGAGAGAGAGAGAGAGAGAGCGAGAGACTCGCGTCTTTGGAAAGTGTGACGTAGATCAAAGAGACCGATAGAATGTTCTAGGTCTGACCAGTACCTTCCAGACGGACGTCGGAATGCAATAGACAATTCCCTTTGATGTATTGCCGCGACCCTATATATAGAGGGCCTGCCGGGATGCGAGGCAGTTTTATTCTCTCCTGTCTTGATGTTCACATCAGTGCTACAGTGCGACTTAGTACAGTGCGGGTAAAGTGTTTTTAAAAAGAAGAATAGGGGTTGTGCCGTGACTGTAAGTAAAGTTTAGTGCCCGTGGTTTAAGACAGTCCGTGCCGCGAAGTAAAGGGGACAGTGCAGTCCCGCAAAGTGAAGACAGTGCGTGCCGCAAAAAGGTAAAGGAAGTGCAGTGCCGTCTTTTCTGTGAATTTCAGTGAATTATTGGACTGTGAACTCATTGAAGAACAGTAACGATCAGTGTATACTGGGGAGAAAGTAATTAGAATAATCACCAAGTTTTTTTGTTGCATTGTAAAATAAATTTTGCAGTGCTAAAAACTTGTGAAACTTGCGAGTATTTAATTTGCAAATCCAAAAGAACTCTTTTTAAAAAACGTTTTATTACTGGTTTTTGGTAATACAAAGACTTTAAAACAACTGGTGTCAAAGTGGGATTGCAAAATTAAAATCAAAAAAATGAAGTTTGAAGAACTAAAAGTGGAGCATCTGAAGAAGGAGCTGGCTAAATGGATCTGCCAACACAGGAAATAAGGCTGAATTACAAAGGCGGTTGACAGTTGAATTCCAAAACGAGGAATCGATATTAAGTAACACACGAGTTTGACGATAAAGAAGACATTGCTGTAAGTACCCTTATGTCAAGCAGCAATTTAAAATTTAAAATGCAATTTTTAGCGCTTTGATGGAAAAAATCACAGAAACAAACCAGAAAACTTTAAAAGTTTAGAGCTAATTACGGAGTTAGAAGAAGTTCTCGAAGTAAACAGTGAGAAATATTAGCAGAAGTCCGGACGGGAATTCCAGGGAAGCTTCTAGAGCTAATTACGAAAGATTAGAAGAAGCATTGAGCAATTGCGAGGAGGTTAGAAGAAAATCCAGGAAGCTTCTAGAGCTAATTGTGAGAGACTCGAGGAAATTCGGGGAAGCTTCTAGAACAACAAACCCAAAAAAACTTCACGAAATATCAGAAGTATTGGGCAAACGAGTGGAAGCCATTGAGCAGAGAGTCAGCGGGGTTTGATGAAAAACTTGCGGCATTTCTGCGGCACAGAAAGAAAGGTTGGGGAGGACGTTTCCAAACTAGGAAAAGTTTGACGATGAAATACTTGAGTACAATTCCAAATGTAATCACATGTTTCGCGAGAGCCCGGTGAGGTCAATTCAGAACTTTTCTGCAAGTTTACAGACCCCACTTTTGACGGTAATGTACCATTTAACCGTTTTTAAATTTCCAATTTGGGGACGGTGGCCATAAAAAATGGATGGAAAATGAAGAGAAAGCGGTTAGAATTGATTTTGGCATGAAGGGACGGGGCAGAAGTCCTGGAAAGTTTACCGGGGCCGCTTGCAGAAATAATTATGAGGACATCATGGTTTGACCTTACAGGGGCAAGTTTTGGCGGTGAGCATAAGCGAAATGTACAGGAGGGGAGTTACGGGGCGAGTGCCCCAAACCGAATGAGACGCTCCAAGATTTTGCCATGGAAATCGAACGTCTGGTCCAACTGACTTACCCCCAGGTAGAAAATCATCCGTTTCTAGATCAGTTCAAGATTGAAGCATTTGTGAAATGGTATTCGAGATCCAGATGTTAAATTTGCGGTATGCCCATGCAGAAATCATCTTTTGCTGAACCATTCTCATATGCGCTAGCCCAGGAGACCGCTAAAGTAATTTCAAAACCAAAGTTTTCAAGGTGCGACGTCTAGAGGCTGATATTCAAAATGACGCCCAAATGTCCAAGGAAATGACATAAAAATTTAGTCAAGCGAATAATGGAGGAGCAAAGGAACAGATCCGCTCAAAGTGCTTCAATGTTGGCAAGCCCGGCCATTTTCAACGTAACGAAAGCTCCAAAGAAAAGGTCAAGATCTGTTTCGCCCCCAGGGAGAACAAACGGACGAATAACCCCCAAAATCTCAGGAGACACCGTTTAAAAAAAAAACGAGCTAGCACTGAGGGGGCAAGAGCTTAGCCCTACAAAAAAGCTGGCCCCACCCAAACTCCTTTCCATAAACACAACCCGAATAAACCTTAAGCTCGTGGACTCATTAACGGCAGGAAGCAGAATCCTCACAATAGAACAGGGGCGTCGCAGGGCAAAATTAGGGCCCGATTTGGGTTAAAAGGATCAGTGGAACCATTAAACGACGTTCGACTGCGCACTGCTACTGGGGAATCAGCCACCGTTTTATGGAAAGAGCCCAAGATTCGACTGACTATCGCCACCTAGCCCGACATGTATTTGTTGTCGCCGACATAGTGGACGAAGTGATCATCGGGTGCAGACTTCATGAAACCCCCCCGGTATCAATCTGCACAAGGGGTCAACAAGTTATGATCTGGGCAACGTCGAGATACCCTTGGATGTGGATATGAGAGCAAGACCACGTAAGGGGCTAATTTTTTCCGTCGGACGCCAGGAAATTACCACCCCAGTCGGAAACCTTAGTATGGGCGGTGTGGAAGAAGATTGTGAGGATAACCGGTTGTGGGTAGTTAGAACCTAAAAAAACTTAAAGATGACATTATAACAGCTAAAGCCCTCGTAAAACCTGCGACGATGGACGAGTTCCCGGGGAGGTCTTAACCTATCCAACAATGGAAGATCATTAACAAAAATTTTTAAAGGTCAATGTGAGCAGCGCAGCAATAATTAACTGTGCCAAAATTCAGGGTGCCCAAAAATGACAGCCAAGGAGCGCGAACTACTTTAGAAGAAAGGGGAAAGTGGAGGAAAAGGGAATGACATCGCCTGAAAGAAACAAGGCAAAGGAGTTGGCTAAGAGCACATGCATCCGTCTTCGCCCTAAAGCAATAAAAGCCCAGGTAGAACTGCTGTAGTGAAAACATGAAATAAATACCGGATTGAAGCGATGACAATAAAACAGGCACCCAGGAGATGTTCCCCTAGCGGAAGCGGAACGAAGTTAAAGAACTTGTCAACGAAATGGAGCGGAATGGAGTCATTGAACCATCTTCGAGTACGTGGAGCTCGCTAATAGTTCTAGGTAAAGAAGAAGGACGGCAGCACCAGATTCTGCGTCGAACTACAAGAAAAATCAAATGACGTCACCAAGAAAGACAGTTATCCGCTGCCAAGAATTGACGACACCTTAGACAACGTTGTCTGGAAACGAAATGGTTTTCTACATTGGACTTGCAAAGCGGCTACTGGCAAGTAGAGATATGCCGATAAGGACAAAGAGAAAAACCGCCTTTAGCGCTAGCAATGGTTTATGGCAGTTCAAGGTGATGATGCCATTTGGGGCACTGCAACGCCCCAGCTACTTTTGAGCGTTTTAATGGAACGTGGCCTAAAGGGTCTCATTTGGAAGACTTGCTTGGTGTAATCTAGACGACATAATCGTTATGAGGAAGAATTTTGAAGAACATTCTTAAAAAGCTGGATTGAGTATTTAGTAGCATAACAGCAGCTGGGCTGAAGTTAAGCATAAAGAAATGTGCTCTGTCTTCAGAAAGAGGTCAAATACTTGGGACATAGGGTAACAGCAGAGGGCATCTCGACTGACGAGGACAAAATAACGGTGCAGTAAAGGACTGCCCTCGACCACGGAAATCTTCACGAGCTGCGTAGTTTCCTGGGGCTTTTGTACATACTACAGGAGATTCGTGCCAAACTTCGCTCAGGTAGCCTTGCCAGCTTGCACGAGCTAACCAAAAAGTCGCGACCGTACCATTGGAGTGAGGCAGCGGAAGATGCTTTCCAGAGGCTCAAGGAACTCTTGTGCACAGCACCTGTCCTTGCCTATCCAATCGCTGGACAGAAGTTCGTAATTGATACAGACGCCAGTGGCTATGGAATAGGAGGAGTACTTTCTCAAGTAGTTAATGGGCAGAAAGAGTGATTGGCTACTACAGCAGGGTACTCTCCAAGCCCGAAAGAAATTATTGTGTTACCCGACGGGAGCTTCTGGCAGTGTTGGAGTGCGTCAAACATTACCACAAATACTTGTATGGTCAACACTTCACCTTAAGAACAGACCACTCCGCACTACGTTGGCTGCTGCAGTTCAAGAACCCAGAAGGTCAGCTGGCACGATGGATTGAACGTCTGCAGAGCTATGATTTCAGCATCGAGCATCGAAAAGGTGGGAAACACAATAACGCTGATGCCCTTTCAAGACGGCCTTGTAACATAGAATGCAAACATTGTACTAAAGCCGAGAAAGAGGAAAGCGTGATTGATGTGCGACTTACCCGTATTGGCTCAGACGAGGACTGGGCGAAGGCTCAGAAAGATGACCCGATTCTGGCGAAGATTATATCGGCTAAGGAATGCAACAGAAAACCAACCCGAAATGAGACATCAGCTGAAAGCCCACTTGCGAAATCATACTGGGTACAGTGGAATAGCCTAAAACTGGTAGAGGGCTGCTTATATCGATCTTGGGAGAGTACAGATGGCAAAACCACAACCGACCTAATAGTCGTGCCCACTTCCAAGATAAATGAGGTGTTGAAGCAGTTCCATAATGGTCCCAGCGGCGGCCATCTGGGCATTACAAAAACCCTGGAAAAGATAAAGCAACGATTTTACTGGGTGGGATGTCAACAATCTGTAACCGATTGGATAGCCAATTGCGAGCAGTGCATTGCCGCCAAGGGTCCAACGAGAAGAAGTCGTGGCAAACTTCAGCTGTACAACGCAGGCGCCCCTTTCGAGCGGATAGCCATCGATGTTGCTGGTCCATTCCCTATCAGTGAGGCTGGAAACCGGTATGTACACAAGTTTATAATGGGAACTATTTCAGTAAATGGCCCGAAGTGTATGCCATTCCTAAACCAGGAGATCGAAAACGAGGAACTGTAGATGTACACATTTGCTAAATAACTTAGAGGCTAGAAGAGGCCGATAAACGGGGTCCAAATAACAACACATCCATACTGACCAGGTGCGAAATTTCGAAACGGTACCATAATTCAAGGAACCACTACGGTGAACTATGTATCGGCATCCAAAAAGACAAGCAAACGACAGCCACTTCATCACAACACATCTGATGGAACATGGCGAAACTCGAAACGCATTTAATCAGGACACAGAGAGAATCTCTCAGAACGAGTGGTTAGCACACACCACAGAAGCGCTGCATTGGGATGTACAACATACCAATAATTACCTACTGGCTTACCAGAATACACGGCCATCCATGATTCACAAAAACACTAACACGTACTATACAAAAACCGGCGAAACTCTTATTTGGAGCAAGAAAACTTAAGACTGCCAGCGGATATTGGAATTTTGGGGCCAAACCCGGACCGATCTGCGAATACCATGGAAATAATTTCATCAGGCACAGGAAGACCTGCATGAGCTCCATGAGTATTTATCTACGTCATAACCGTATTAAAATAACAAGGCGTGATAAGATGAAAACAAGCCACAGGTAGTCGAGACAGCACAAATAGGGAAGGATTCACTGAAGGGCAAATGGTTCTACTATTCAACTCACCACGAACAGAATAGGACTATCCCTAAAAACTGCACAACGCACTGGGAGGATGACCTTACACGGCGATCAAGAGATTGACACGACTACTTGTCTTACCGGATAACAGAAGATAACCACACTCCAGAGTGTCTAACAATACAAGATGGTACAACCTATGAGCGACTAGCCAAGCATCTCAGGCAAAAACGGCGATAATTGAGCCTAATCGCGGACGAAAAAACGACTTAAAACACTGGGGGGCGGCAGTGTTGCGAAATTCTAAATACAACATGAATAATCACTATCAGAGAGAGAGAGAGAGCAGTCGACGTTATTTGCAACAGTACCTGACGTAGATCAAAAGAAGACCGACAGAAGAGTCTAGGTACCTATCCAATCTACCTACACCAGACAGAGCTCGATGGCTCCACACAATATCCCCTTTGAAGTCTCCCGACAAGCTATATAAAGAAGGGCCTGACGCGAGTCAGTCAGTTTTTATGGTCAGCGATACTTGATGGTCACATCGATGCTACCAGTGCGACTCTAAACTAGTGCAGAGCAGGGTGCGTTAAACACACAACGTTTTTAGAAGAATAAAACAAGTGATATGGTGCCCCACGTGACTGTGAGTAACATGTTTAGAGTGCCGTGTTTAACAAGACACTAGACTGCAACGTGCCGAGCAAAGTAAAAGGACAGTGCAGTGCCCGCGAAGATCAAGATAGTGCAGTGACCGTCAGTTAGTGAATCTTACAGAACAGTGACCGATAAGAGTGAATAGATGGACTGTGACTAATGTCGAAGAACAGTGAACGCTATCAGTACATAACTACCAGTAAAGTAGAATAATTACAAGAATAATCCAACAAGTGTATTGTGCATTGGTGAACATAAATCGCAGCAGAACAGAACTGATAAAAACTGTCAGAAACTTGCGAGTATTTAATTTTGCAATCCAAAAGAACTCTTATTAAAAACGTTTAACTACTAGTAAACTTGGTCAAATAAAGACGTAACCAAAATATATATATATATATATATATATATATATATATATATATATATATATATATAAATATATATATATAAAATTAATTTTGAACAGACCTCATTTTCGGTTGGGTCGATGAACATTTGAAGAAAAATTTCGAAAATCGCGTCATGTGTACGTCCTCAATAGCTGATTTCCCATAAGGTAAATCTGCTAAAAATGATATGAAACCGTAGGACTATCTCAGATGCTATTCCAATAGAACGATAGTCGCCAATACTGGTTGAAAATACGGCACCCGGCATAATCTAGAGGTTTGCTCAGAAACCTGCCTGACCTCAAGAATGCACTTAGAAGCATCCAGTTGGAGAACCACAGCGAATTCCCCTCCAGCTCTCAACACAAACACCAACCTCCACCTTTCCCAAAACTCATAATGCTTCACAAGCTCTTCTCGTGTACGTCTGTAGCATCATCGATCTTGGTCCCGCAAATCGATAAACTCAAAACTTTTTTTTCAATAATGACATTCATATCTCATTGGCATAGTTGGAAATTACTAAAACCTCTGGGAAACAATTAAATGAGCCATCTTAGATAACAGATTTAAAAAATTGGCGAGTTTTTAGCGAAACCCAGCCTTTTAACTAACAGAACTAAGATCCCTTGTGAGCTTTCTTGGTGGAAATGAGATCCCTGGCTTAAAATATAAAATTACAATATGTTCGTGGAAGATTGAACTCCGCGAAGAGTGAAGCAGAGGCGTGACATCGATGACGTCATCCACCGCCACTCATCCTTGCCCTGGACTGGAGACCTCGCTGCCAGCATATCCAGCCACGAGGGGGAGCGATAGGAAAGGGAAAGAAGACGGGAACAAGATGGCAGCCTAGTGCGGCACGTAAAGGAGCTCTCATCATCGAAGTGGAAAAAAACCCCTCAAAATGCACGAGTAGGCGAAAAAGGCCCGTCGGGCGATGAAGCGGGGAAGAACCAAGAAGGAGAAGAAACAAGGACAATAAATAAAGTGAGTACTCACATTTATGTAACAACCTCGTCACACATCGAAGCCAACTCGCAGAACCCAATAATGGACGTTATGCAGCAACCAGCTCCAACCAACCCACAGCAGCTCACCTCTTGGAATTATCGTTAATCATTAAAAGGTCCAGACTCCTAACAATTTCATATCATTATTTTTTCTTATTATTATTAATATTACTTCTTATATCCTATTTATATCCATCCATGCTTTATAATTTACACCGCCCTCCTTTTACTATACAGTCCACTCTCTCAAATTCACAAATGGGGCGAAGGGGCAACTCCCTATACATCTTTTTATGGGAAGCCACTTCGACCACGAAACACAATATTTATTGTATGTTAATGAGTAATATTTTTTATATGATAGACATTTTTCCCCATTTGTCGGTTATTTGGTGTATTAGATTTGAGTTGGGGTTAGGCGCTCAACTAATAGGTAATTATCGCCGTCTGTTAGTAACTAAAATGACTGTGGATAGTGTCAAAATGTTGGGTGGTTTCTGGGAATTATCTGTCTAATTTATTCTTGTATTTGTTTGCGGTAACACTTTGTGCTTGGTTCTGATTAACCATTTTTTGTTTTTAGTTATTTTTATAGATATTTTTTAACACTTTATACGTTACTTAAATAAAACAATACCTTCCTTTCTAATATAAAATAAACTTATACTACATACTTTTTAATTGTTTTATTATTTATTTTAAATATTTTTTTTTATTTATTCATTTTTATCCTTATTTTGTTAAATAATAATATTTATAGATAATCTAATGTTGATGATTTAAAATCGTATTGTATAATTGAACATGTCCAGGCAATAAAAATACTAACTTTATAATACAATACATAAGTTAACCTTTACCTTCTTGCATTGCTTCTATTATTTGTGGCGTTCAGAAGTCAATCTGATTAACTCCAATTTTTAAAAATTTGTGGGTAATAACATCGCTGGGTGGCATTACTGAAAACTTCTCACTAGCCAAGACGACTAACTCTACAGTTATATGTTTCGGCACCAGGATGCGCTATCTGCTCTGACAACTGAACATTTGGCCCGTGGTTTCAGTGGTCAAAGTGATTAACTCCACGATAACGGATGTTGATCTTACTTGAGGTTAAAAGTTTGCAGCTTTTTGTGTTTTCCAGATTTACAGTGTTTGTTTGTGGAATTTATTATGTTTATTTTTTTTTTTTTTATTTTAAACAATTTTCAACGGAAAACTTAGAAAAATGTATCACCAACAGGAAAAAAAGTGTCGAAGGTGACCCAGTTAACTGGGTGACAATGAGATGGATCAGGATTGAGAAAGCCGAACCATTTGCTATCAAATACAAAACTACTTTCTTACCAGAAATGCCATTTGGAAAAATTAAAATCCGAAAGACAAATGGAAATGGACGTCCTTTAGAAAGCCTTGCTAAAGTTCCACAAGGTCTTCTTTATAGGACATAAAGGCCGATCACCACGGGCAAAAAAGAAGGATCTAATGGAGCTCTTGAAGTTTATACCTCCTATTCATCACCACTACTATAAAAACTTGAAGACTGCAAGAAATATCCTCCAAGATGAACCTGTCAGTGATGACGACTGCATCACATATGCCTAATAGAGGCAATGAACAAAGTTGTATTTGTACTCGTATTTTAGAAAACTTTTCAAGTTTAATGAGTATTTTCAGTAATATTTCATTAATAAAAATAATATTGGCTACTATACATTTAAAATAAGTTTGTTTATGCATATTTCCTTAATAGAAGTACTTGTATACAAACTACTCAGAATATTCTGCCAATACCTTTCAGTTGGCAATGTGTCTAACTCCATATAAAGTGCTTTTTTTACAGGATAGAGATACACTGAAGTTATTTTATGCATTTTTACAGTACTGAAAATCTAATCTTAATTGTAAGAAATTAAATGAATTTACTCTCAATATTCCAACTTTTGATTTTTTTATAAACAAATAACTTTAACTGCTTCTACTGAACATTTTCATTTTTTGGAGTTAGTCACATTGGCTTCTGAACGCCTCATTTATATATATTAAACCTTGATTAAATTTCGCCGTTTCTACAATTTTTAAATGTAAAGTAATGTTATTTATAACTTTTTATTTATTTTATGTAATTAAGCAAATTCATTCTATACCAATATGCAGATACAAACTTTACCAAAATGTAACCTTAACCTATGTGTTCTTGTATTACTTCTGTTACTTTTTTTAAATTTTTTTATTATTATCCTTTTTTTTTATATTTATATTTAGTACATGTAACATTTCTTACATTACAGTATAAAATAGACTTACCCTAACAATTTTCTTTTATTATATAAAATAAACTTGACCTATTGAATTATATATCTATGGACAGACATGCATATTCAGTGAAGATCCCAGCTAGGCAGGAGATCTGCTTCTTGGTGAGCACATATAATTTTTTCTCATATAAAAAATATTTAAATTACTCATTTAGAACTTGTCTATACCTCCAATACTGTTCTTCAAACTCTTTTGATTACACAATATATTCGCCCGTACGATTTACTCTTATTTTACAAAAGTTCTGTCTGAAGTTTTATATTGCCTGAAAAAAAAAAAAAAAAAAAAACATAAAAAAGTTTGTCTGTGCAGAAGAATTAAGGAAACTCATAGTAACAAAACATGATACCTTTAGTTTCCTATAGATCTGGAATTATTATAATACTATAATATATATTTAGTATGCCAATTTTTTTTTTATTTTAGTCACTTAGAGAAGTAAAAGTAAAACACCAGTCATAATATTCAAAAATGAAGTATTTAGTTCCAGCAATGTGAATCTTAAAATTAATATTTGAATGATATGTTTTTATAAATATTAATTGAAATTGTTGTTATCGTGAAAACAGAGAGTTTGACAATCATTCGTGTTCATAGTGTCGTATTTTCTTGTACTCGTAATATGAAATAAATTGCTTGTCAGGAGGGAATTAACAGTGACAACTAATCGCAACTTGATACGAAATTTCAAAGTTTGAAAACGAAGTTATAGTGGAATGAAGTCGTTTATGAAATGACAGAGGAGCGACAAGCGGCAAGTAAGTTCCGCTTCCTATATTTAGCTTAACACAATCCCATGGTAGCAACAAAGCTTTGCTCAACAGCAGATTCAAGCTGGGAGGCTGAGCACAACTATACAAACTTTCGCATCTCCAACTTCCAAGGTCATTATCATCTACTGAGTAGACAATTCCGACGACATGTTCCCTCACTCATCGGAAACTTCGTGTGACTTCCTTCGTCCGGATTCACTGATAGAAGCCCTTTTTTTTTACTCGTGCTACTAAGAAAAATTTCAAATTATTATTTACGTTTATTGCCGAACTAAAGTATACAAGTACACGCCTTGACCGTAAATATGGGTCAATGTACTCTATGAATTTTAATTTGTTGTAAACTATAAATACACACGACCAACACTGAAAATCATATTGAAAATCTCAGTGGTGACTAGAACAAAGGATGCCGAAAACCATGGGAAAAGTAATTTAATATTTCTCCAGTCCTTTAGATTTTTGTTTAAATTAAATCTTATTATGATGTTATGTTACTGTAACCAGCTTAGTGTTGATTTGAATTCACTTCAAGATGATTTGCAGTAGAAACTTTTAGTTTTTACCAGTGTTTCAAATAATGGCATATCTGAGGGCGATTTATTTTTATTTTAAAAATAATGTTACATATTTTTCTAATTTTATTTTTCCATGATCATTGAATACATATGAATCCGTTAGAACCATTTTATCTGTGTTATCCATCATGTTCCGGGTCAAGCGAAGAAGGGCTTGGTCTTGTAGTGGAAACCGTTTTTCTTGTTCCTAATATGAAGTAGAGTTCTAATTCAATACATTTATTGTTCATTGAGGTCTGTCACCAATTAGCAATATATATGAGGCTTCATTGAAATCAGCTATTGAGGTTTAATGGATGCCAGGATTTGATTAGGCTTACCGGAAATCAACTATTGATGTTTAAGGGATGTCAGGTATTGATTAGGCTTACCGGAAATCAGCTATTGAGGTTTACGGGATATCAGCTATTGATTAGGCTTCATTGAAATCAGCTATTGAGGTTTAATGGATGCCAGGATTTGATTAGGCTTACCGGAAATCAGCTATTGAGGTTTACGGGATATCAGCTATTGATTAGGCTTCATTAAAATCAGCTATTGAGGTTTACGGGATATCAGCTATTGATTAGGCTTCATTGAAATCAGCTATTGAGGTTTAATGGATGCCAGGATTTGATTAGGCTTACCGGAAATCAGCTATTGAGGTTTACGGGATATCAGCTATTGATTAGGCTTCATTGAAATCAGCTATTGAGGTTTAAGGGATGTCAGGTATTGATTAGGCTTACCGGAAATCAGGTATTGAGGTGTACGGGATATCAGCTATTGATTAGGCTTACCGGAAATCAGCTATTGAGGTTTACGGGATATCAGCTATTGATTAGGCTTCATTGAAATCAGCTATTGAGGTTTAATGGATGCCAGGATTTGATTAGGCTTATCGGAAATCAGCTATTGAGGTTTACGGGATATCAGCTATTGATTAGGCTTCATTAAAATCAGCTATTGAGGTTTACGGGATATCAGCTATTGAACAGGCTTCATTGAAATCAGCTATTGAGGTTTAATGGATGCCAGGATTTGATTAGGCTTACCGGAAATCAGGTATTGAGGTGTACGGGATATCAGCTATTGATTAGGCTTCATTGAAATCAGCTATTGAGGTTTAAGGGATGTCAGGTATTGATTAGGCTTACCGAAAATCAACTATTGATGTTTACGGGATATCAGCTATTGATTAGGCTTCATTAAAATCTGCTACTGAGGTTTACGGGATGTCAGGTATTGATTAGGCTTACCGGAAATCAGCTATTGAGGTTTAAGGGATGTCAGGTATTGATTAGGCTTACCGGAAATCCGCTATTGAGGTTTACGGGATATCAGCTATTGATTAGGCTTCATTGAAATCATCTATTGAGGGTTAAGAGATGTCAGGATTTAAAAAAAAAAAAAAATTGTAATGGACATACCGTTAATACTATTGATGTAATGATTTAAAACAAAAACTGTAAAAGTTTATTGAAAGCTGGCTACGAATAAAAAAAAATCAATTAATTCTATTTAGAGTAATATTCTTTGATGACAAGGCGTACACAATTACTTTATTATGATGAGTGGGTATATAACATTCTAGCATATTTCTCTTATAGGAAATGTGGTATTACAAATGAGAGAGATGAATATCAGCGAATTATGCGACTAAGGAATTAGCCAGATGCTCTTGAACAAATTCTGCCTTTGCGCAGAAATAATGAGAACATCAGAGCCAATAAAGTTAGGTACTTTATCGCAAGTATCGTTTAATGAACGCCTGGGCTACGGGGGGGGGGGGTTAAAGACACCAAATGAAATTCCTCGAAATGAGACAGAAAAAGTCTGCAGGCTCTGTCTATGACATATCCGAATCGGATGTAAATTGGCCAATAATTCTCCATCAAGTGAAATGGACAGAACTACGATTGTGTCATATACTTCAAGAAAAATGATCAGACTCTTCGTTGGCACACGCCGAATTATTAATATACGAATTAATTATTGTTAATTTCAGAGAACATTTCGAATCAAACCTTAATATCCTGTATATGTACTCCAGCACTTCACCTCTGCTTTGCTAGAGGCATAGCTTCAGATCCGTTCGAAAACTATTGTCACGAAGACAATTTCTCCAAGTATAACGCCCCTCGTCAATACATGAACTCAGTCACGCAGGTGTTCCGAATTGCCAACTACTGGCGAGTCACGCTACTGGTCTCTTCTCATCATATATTCTCTTTTTTTCTAAATTAAAATTAGAAATGGGGGTTTACTCAAGCCTAAAAACAAGAAAGTACGAATAACTCCCTTAACAATTTGAGGTACTAAAATAAATAAATGTAACCGCAATTGCAGGACATTAGTAGTTTAACAGGACAGGTTTTATAACATTTTTTAATGCAACTTTTTAGTCATTATTATAAACAATTAACTGTGATAGAAAGGTTTAGTGTTGTTAATTAATATTTCCTTTGAAGAGAATATATTTTCAGTTCATACAAGGAATTGCTTTTTCTTAATTGATTCATAAATGTTTGTTTTATTCAAAGTTCTCCTTTTAAATGAAATCAACAACACAGTTTTAGGACATTCAACTTCAGTCTGCCCATTAGAAATATTAAAAATATATTTAGACTAGTTATGTCGTCTTAACAGGATTTGTTCAGGAGTACATACTGCCATTACTTTATTGTAAGGCATGAAAAAATAAATTAATGAGGTAGAAAGCCAAGGCTAGGTTTGCTAAATGTATTGGTATCACTGTTATATTAGCTAGAGTTGTTTCAAAGAAATAATCCTTCGCTTCAGCTAATGAAGGCCGAGTTTCAATGTACGCTGTCTCTACTATAATAATAGCTAACGAACATAAGAGATGAAGCAAAGATGATAGTAGCATGTGGAGAATAGTAAAAATGAAATAGTTTTCTGGTAGATCAGAAAGAAATGAAATGTGACTCATTATAAAAAAAAAGTCCGTCACGCAGGGGCTGCGTAAACTAAGCAGATTTCCCACGTGAAGTTTTACAATAGAGAAATCTGCCCAATAACAGCTGTAGTAGGAAGAGATCTCTAAACCTATTCACGAGGGACGGATAGTTCCGGAAATGGCCACCAGAGCTCTCGGCGGAGAGTCCTGCCGCCCACACACACAATACAAATGCAAATATCTCGGTTAATATTCAAGATACAGAATAAATATATAGAACAATATTTATAGTAAATTTAATTTACAATAAGATTGATTTTATACAGTTTTTCGATCCGACGCATAATAACGGAGATATTTTGAATTTTCAAAAATCCCCTCTCTAAACCCCCCTCCCACTGGTCCGATTTCAGCCATTAACGAACTTGATCTTTCTTTTTACATAAAACGATTAAGTTCCGAGTTTGGTAACGATCAAACAAAAATTACGACCGCTAGAGCGTTAACAGACATATATATATATATATATATATATATATATATATATATATATATATATATATATATATATAATTTTCAACGGACCTCATTTTCGTCATCTCCTGGGTAGGATCGATGGACATTTGAAGAAATTTTTCGAAACTCGCGTCATGAGTACGACCTCAATAGCGGATTTCCCTCAAGGGAAATCTGCTAAAAAAAAGTCCGACACGCAGGGGCTGCGTAAACTAAGCAGATTTCCCACGTGAAGTTTTACAATAGAGACATTTCACGAGAGCCGAACAGTTAAGAAAACGGCCAACTTAGCTTTTGGCGGGAAACTCACTCTCATCCGTTATCCGCCCCGATTTCATAAAAATGCAAATATCTCGGTTAATATTCAAGATAGAGAATAAATGTATATAACAATATTTATAGTAAATTTAATTTGCAATAAGATTGATTTTATACAATTTTTCGATCCGACGTATAGTAGCGGAAATATTTCGAATTTTAGAAAATCATCCTCTCTAAACCCCCCCCCCCTCCCACTAGTCGGATTTCAGCCATTAACGAACTTGATCTTTCTTTTTACATAAAACGACTAAATATCGAGTTTGGTAACGATCAAACAAAAATTGCGACCGCTAGAGCGGTAACAGACAAATATATATATATATATATATATATATATATATATATATATATATATAGATAGATAGATAGATAGATAGATAGATAGATAGATAGATAGATAGATAGATTTATATATACAGTTTTGAACGGACCTCATTTACGTCATCTAGTAGGTAGGATCGATGGATATTTGAAGAAAAATTTCGAAAATTCCGTCATGAGTACAACCTCAATAGCTGATTTCCCTAAGGGAAATCTGCTAAAACAAACAGTGCAGATCTTGATGTAGAATGGTTATAATATTCCTGGAAAGATGAGATATATATTCGGGAAAATGCCTTATTATAGCTACACACACAGGAATTATTGCCCATTTCAATGGTGGGCCTTAGAGGATGAGAGCTCAGAAGGGAACTGCATAAGACAAGGGTTGTAGGGGAACAACAAACGTCTTCACTCAGTGACAATCTAGTTCCAATAAGTCTGATTAAAAACCAACAGTTTGTTTTATTTGATTTAAATACCGATAACTAACTTGTTTAATAGAACCATAATTTGTTTTCAGCCTCCGATTAAAGGGGAACTAAGCCTGACAAGTTAATTTAACTTGAAATTCCATTAAATATCCCTGTTTAAACCACTGAGGTACAAACTATTATTATATAAATTCCAGTGTTCTCTCGAGATTAGTTCGAAAACTCTATCAAGAAATTAAGGCAAACTCATGATAGGTTTTCAATATTTTCTTAATTATTAACACGCTGACACATAATCAGGACAATATGACAGTTAAGTGTAAAAATAAATGCGTTTTCATGGATTGGTGAAAACAAACTAGAGCTTTATCGGTGATTAGAAGGTTTTTAAAATGTGGTAACAAAATAAAAAAGACAAAACTAGGTATATAAACAACACAAAATATTTAAGTGATTAGAACTAACAATGGTAAATTATCTACATCAACAAAACACCTAGCAATGTGTAACAGATGATAATTGAGTCGTCTCCTTGAGTTACTGTATTTGGAAATAAATAAATAAATAAACAGGAAAATGATTGCAGAGACTCACACTCGCTACAAAATGCTGTGATATTCGGAGTGGCAGACACCATTGATTTGCAAAAAGAAAAACGTTAAATTCCTCATGATTTATAACTAAGAGTTTAAATTTAGGTCTTTGTAGGACTTAGAGATAATATTTGAGAAGGAGAGTAAAGCTGCAAAACAAACTAGGAAGAATAATTTATTGCTAGTCCTGTTTATTAGCATTGATGCATTGTTGCTAAAGTCAGTATAAAATAACGATCACACTGTAATTTGTAATCCAAAAGTTTCGTCTAATAAAAAATATTTTATTTAGCTTTATTTTAGACACTCCTGGTTGAAATACCAAAAATAGGGGAATATTTTTTCTTAAATGATTCTAAACTGAGTTAGGGGGAAGGTAGTGCTGCAGTTACCTTTAGAGGTTTAAAAGACACATGGCAACGTTTGATTAACTGAACAAGGGAAAATATTCTAGAGATAGAACTGAGAGAGAGTAAGGGAGTATATATAAGAAAAGTCCGTCACGCAGGGGTTGCGTAAACTAAGCAGATTTCTCACGTGAAGTTTTATAATAGACAAATTTCACGAGAGCCAAAAAGTTAAGAAACCGCCCACCTAGCTTTTGTCGGGAAACTCACTCTCATCCTTTATCCCCCCAGATTTAATAAAAATGCAAATATCTCGGTTAATATTCAAGATAGAAAATAAATGTATATTACAATATTTATAGTAAATTTAATTTACAATAGGATTGATTCTATACAATGTTTCGATCCGAAGTATAGTAACCGAGATATTTTGAATTTTCGAAAATCCTCCCCTCTAAAGCGATTTCAGCCATTAACAAACTTGATCTGTCTTTTTACATAAAACGACTAAATATCAAGTTTGGTAACAATTAAACAATAATTGCGACCACTAGCGAGCGGTAACAGACAAATATATATATAGTTTTGAACGGACCTCATTTTCGTCATCTCCTAGGTAGGATCGATGGAAATTTGAAGAAAAATTTCGAAAATCGCGTCATGAGTACAGCCTCAATAGCTGATTTCCCTTAAGGAAAATCTGCTAAAAGCCAGTATTCAGAGGTGGTAAAAGGACAAGATGGTGCTCCTCGCATCATACTTCTAGAAATACGGTTGAAGATGCAGTTAAAGGAAGATGGCACCAGAGCAGGGCAAGAAAGATTGGGGTGACTGGGAATCGAGTGTGTTGGAGACGACGAGAAAGGGTCTGCCAGCAAATATGCCTGTAAAAAAAAATAATTTAATCTTCCAGAATTAATAAATATATACAATGTCATGTTGCCTAATCGAGAATGGCACACACAAGGCTGGTTGGTAAAAACATATATATATAAAATAAATATTGGCTAACTTCTCTACTATCCTATATCTGCGTTATATATATATATATATATATATATATATATATATATATATATATATATATATATACTACTACTTAAACATATATTAAGAATTAAAACTAATTACATTATGACACACATACCGCTGGGGGCCAAGAAAAGCAGACAGAGCTGTAGCACAAGCATATCACAAAACTCTTCACTCTCTAAAATGTAGGAATAAAATGCGCTCCCATTTCCAGTAGCGCGTAAATTTAAAAAACAAATGAGGCTGAATGTCTGGTATTTTGAATAATGTGTATTTCGGATAATGGATAAAATTGTACCTATTAAGGATATATAACATCATTGAAAATTAGAGGTTCCTAATATAAAGCTATTCATATTAACAATATTTATCATTAAAAAAACATCATAACTGTTACTATTAGAGCTCTAAAACAAAAAGCCGCTTTCCGTGAATAAAAAAAAAAAAAAAAAAAAAAAAAAAAAAAGAGAAACAGTAAATAAAATCTTGATATAGGACAGCACATTTCTTTGCGAGGCAATGGAATTTATACAAACTGTAACAGAATATTACATCAATGAAACATAGGCATATAAAATGTTAAATATAATTTTCCATAATATTAAAAGGATCAATTAAAATATTGAACAATATTAACAATACCCTCCTGCATCAAAATGAGCCCGATATTTTTAACATTAGCAAGGGGGAAAAAATCTGTTGAAGTCATTGATATCGCTGTCCCAAATAAGAAAATATCCGTGTCTTTTTCGGAGAAAATATTCACGATTTAGCAATCCAAATATATATATATAAAACAAAAGGTTTTTACAAACTAGATTCTGTCACTGTGACTGTAATCCGCTACTAACTAGTGTAACTATCACTGAAGAGCTAAATCACTAATACTACAGTTAACTCAATGAGATATTTAAAATTGCCCGAAGGATGACATATCCAAAAGAGCAGCTGTATTATAACCTTCAAAGATTTGTTTGTAAATTTCTATACTCCCTCCCCCAAAAAATGATTATAATTAAATAAAATATTTATTCTTACAATAATCGCATTTCGCGACTGGGACAATTTTAGGGACGAGTCAGTTAAATTCCTATAATCACTTTTTTATATTTACATAAGTATGCTTATTTCTGCAAATATTTTCAACATTCTCCTACAACATAATTTTTTGAAAATGTTATGTTTCAAGTTGTGTAATTCGCGGTCTATATACTGGCGGCGGTCATGTAGTAGTTAGTGTGTAGTTAGTAATTCAGTCAATGTGTATGGTAGGTCTATGTGAGTCCTTAGATAGCAGTCAGTAAGTATATGTTTTATAGTAAGTCTACAGTTACAGTGTTAACAGTAAGGTTCCCTTTCTCCTGTAAGTAATTGTGAGTCAGTCGTGAATGGTTAATTCACATGTGTGTAAAAATATTAAGAATAACTTTGTGCACTGATAAATGTAAAATATGTTCAAAATTATTGTTCAAAAGTGCATTTTTCATGAACTGGGATACCAGTCTCTATGATAATCTCATTCCATCGTCTCTTCTTTCAAATTATGATCGTCATAAAATTTTATGATCGTTTTAAAACTTTTTCATTGAATTTTAATACTATTCTTCAAGATATTTTCAAACTATTATTTTCTACCACTTATAGCGCATTTAATTACTACATATTTTACACATTTTTCTATGAATAGAGACCAAATTTATGCAATAGCTCTGAAAGCTTAATGGTAGGTACAGTGAATATAATAATAATACTGTATATGCATATTTTGTGTTCTAAAATGAATGTTTTCTATATCATCCTTCACATCATATCGCGTTATCTCTTTTTTATTCGCATCACAATGAATGATATAGCTTGAAAAAAAAACAGAAACACAAAAAAATAACAAAACCACACTCAATCGGGACTCTCATAATTAAAATACAGGCCTCATCTTCATTTAATTATAAGCCTAAAAAGAGAAGTCTGGTAAAATGCTTGATTCATTTAATTTCATTTTCCGCATATCGGAGCCATTATGTTGACTTTGTTTCCCCAACCCCAGGTGGGCGGCTCCCTTTGAAGTCAATTTTCAGACTCAGTATTTATCAAAATATGCCGAAGTTGAAAGTATACTTATATCTTGATTTAATAGCATAAGAAAATTAAAAACTCATTTGTTCTCTATACCATCATGTCTAGAGTAAAAGTCCGTCACGCAGGGGCTGCGTAAACTAAGCAGATTTCCCTCGCGAAGATTAATAATAGATAAACCTACGTACTGCTAACACAACACAACCGTGAATATTAAGTGAATAAATACAAACGGTAATAAGAAATCTTTCCACTGCCGGCGAGTAGCGTCTCAAATGTAAACAAACTCAAATGTAAAGGTCTGCCAACGGCTCATCAGAAAGGAAAACAATACTGAACTAACTGAAACATATCAGAATATAATGAATCAGAGTAATTTGTATCTCAATCAATCAAATATTAGAAGTCGAAGAATTTAAGACGGGGGGGGGGGGTTACAAGAACATATTCGCATGTATCTCGTTTAATAAAGGTCTCTTGAGAACAACATTTGGTATTTAAGCTTCGAATAATGTGGTTTGTTATATAACAGAGTATGGTTTATGTAACACTAGTAGAATTTGGTGTTTACTAAAAGCTGAAAACTGAAAAATGCAAATATCTCGGTTAAAATTAAACATAAAGAATTAATGTATATGACAATATTTATAGTACATTTAATTTTCAATAAGATTGTTTTTATACAATTTTTCGATACGACGTATGGTAGCAGAGAAATTCCTCTAACCGCCCCCCCCCCCACTCGTCTGATTTCACCCGTTAACGAACTTAATCTTTCTTTTTACAAAAAACGACTAAATAGAGAGTATATATATATATATATATATATATATATATATATATATATATATATATATACATATATATACATATACATAAAGTTTTTAACGCATCTCATTTTCGTCATATCCTAGGTAGGATCGATGGACATTTGAAGAAAAATTTCGAAAATAGTGTCATGAGTACGACCTCAAATTTTCGAAAATTTGAAATATCTCCATGTCCAAACGTCGGATCAAAAAATTGTATAGAACCAATCTTATTATAAATGAAATTCACTATAAATATTGTGTATACATTTATTCTCTATCTTGAATACTAACCGAGATATTTGCATTTTTATTAATTGTGGGACGATAACGGATGACTGAATTTCCCGCCAAAAGCTAGGTCGGCCATTTGCCGTAACTGTTCGGCTCTAGTATGGAGATTTCTCTATTGTATAACTTCACGTGGGAAGTCTGCTTAGTTTACGCTGCCCCTGTGTGACGGACTTTTTACGAATCAGGAAAGAATGATAGAAGTTAGACAAATTTCTTTATATGTGGTTGAAGCATTACGATACACTTCATTAAATATGGTTGCGGCATAATAAGAGAGATACGTGAATATCCTGGAGGTAGTTTAAGCTTTAGTATCACTGAGTGCTGCCCTGAAACTATAAATTCCACAACCCCAAGATAGGAATAGGGAGTCGCTATTGAAGATGTTATATAATTAACATCAATTTAACACTTTATTTCTTTAAGTTATTCGTCAACTCTATAATTAATTTCATCCCTGAAGTCAGGACCTTGCCTTTTCAAAAATATTTGCGAAAAAAAAGTTAATGTTTCTTTGTACCCGTTTGACATTATCACTTAAGCCTCAGTATTATTCTTATTTCCTATCAAGTGCTATGCGATGAGACATTTATTTATCAGGGTAATTTATTATTGACATATTTATTTATATTATTGAATTCATATCAACAGAATACTTTTGGTATATCAGATTCAGTTTTATTCTATTCAATTTCACTTGAACAGTGGTAATGTTACAAAACATTACATTTACAATTGAGAAACTCGAAAAAGAGTCGTGTCCAGTATATTATCAACCCTTCTCACACATTAGTATTGTATTAAATGGATGAAACTCATATGAAGCAACGGACAACAGCAGATGTCTGAATTTCATGCATATAACAACAACAAAACTATTACTGCTATTTAAAAAGTACGTCATGCAGGGGATGCGTAAACTAAGCATATTTCCCACGAGAAGTTTTAAAATAGGTAAATCTACATACTTTTATACTTAACACCACCATTAAGTGAACAAATAGAAATGATAATGAGAAATTATTCGGTCAATTTACATTTGATAACCTCTATAGCAGGAAGCATCTAAATTTTAAACTAACAAGTCAACCAACCTCTCAGAGCTGAACAGATAGATAGAAATATTCTCGATCGGAAAGAAAAACAATTATTGAAATATGTCTGAATATAATATATTAATTTGACTGAAAACTATTTTTTATATCTGGTACTGTAATTCATAAGAAATCAGAATAACCTCAATCACTCCAATTTTAGTAGTCCAAGAACATCTGAAGGCTGAAAAAAAAATGCCAATATAAGGGTTAGTATTG
The DNA here is from genome assembly GCA_019009955.1 of Riptortus pedestris. Taxonomy (NCBI): domain Eukaryota; kingdom Metazoa; phylum Arthropoda; class Insecta; order Hemiptera; family Alydidae; genus Riptortus; species Riptortus pedestris. The sequence continues at coordinate 90,585,158 of CM032231.1, read as the reverse complement.
AAGAGAGAAAAAATAGATATACAACAAAATTTATTGAAAATTATCTGCAATAATATTGGTTCTATACAATTTTTCGATCCGACTTGTAATAACGGAGATATTTTAAATTTTCGAAATTCCCCTTCAAACCCCCCCCCCCTCCGACGGGTCCGATTTCAGGCGTTAATGAACTTCATCTTTAGTTTCAAATTAAATGTATACAGATCGAGTTTATTAAAGAACAAACTAAAATGACGACCGCTAGACCAGTTACAGACAAATATATATATATATATATATATATATATATATATATATATATATATATATATATATATATAATTGTAACCTCTGTCTGTACATTGATTTTTTTTCGCGAAATTTCACGATAACTTTTCGTTTCACATGTCATAGACACCATAACTGCATTTTGTTTCTTTCGTGTCTGTTTGTTTGTTTGTTTGTTACCTTTTCACGCATAAACGGCTGAACCGAATTTTATGAAACTTGGTATGTATATTACTACTAACCCAACTTTAGGCTATATTAATATTCTCTGAGACGAACAGGAGTGGGGGTTGTAAGGGGGGCCTGAAATTAAAAATAGCGATATATCGTTTCCTGTTGGTTTTTCGGAAAATATGCACATAACAAATGTTGTTTATTTTGTTATTTAGAGTAACTTTTGTTATATACACTTTTTTCGTATACTGAATTATAAACGAGATATAGACTAAAACCTATAGCGGAAGTGAACAATTTTATTTGGCACAAAAGATTTAACCGAACTAAATAAAACTCGCTATGTGTATTAGCACTAACGCCTTCATTATAATAAGCCGTACCAACATTTCTAGGGACGGGCAGGAGTGGGGGTTATGAGGGAGGCCTGAAATTAAAAATGGTGATATTTCGTTTCCTATTGGTTTTTCGGCAAAAATGCACATACCAAAAGCTGTTTATTTTGTTATTTAGATCAACTTTTGTCATATACACTTTCGCCGTATACCGACGTAAAAATGCGTTACACGCTAAAAATGGTAGCGGGAGTCAACAATTTTATTTGGCACACAAGAGACTCAACCGAAATGAATAAAACTCGGTATTTGTATTAGCACTAACGCCTTCATTATCATAAGGCATACCTACATTTCCTGGGTAGGATCGATGGACATTTGAAGAAATTTTTCGAAACTCGCGTCATGAGTACGACCTCAATAGCTGATTTCCCGTAAGGGAAATCTGCTAAAAGCTAAAGGGGGAGTCAACTATTTTATTGGACACCAACGGTTGATCCGATTCCCACAAAACTCAGAATATATAAATTAGCATTAATTCTTACATGGTTATAACCTATATTAAAATGTTTAGGTAAACGGGAGTGGGGGTTATAAGGGAGGCCTGAAATAAAAATTCGCGATATTTCATTTTCTATTCCAAACCAACCACGGGGACTAACCCTAAACACTGAAACGAGGAAATGTCAAAATATTGTGCAAAGTAAAGTCTTGCCGAAAAAATACCATCATCATTCAGGCTCAAATGAATTCCGGGCGGGTCCCTTAGCTAGTATATATATATATATATATATATATATATATATGTGTGTGTGTGTGTGTGTGTGTGTGTGTTTCTTATTCTGACCCAATATCCTTATATGTTCTTAATAGTTTAATGGCAAGGGTCACCAATAAAAAATATTTTTTTCCGGGCAAACTTTATTCATATTGCCCTTCATGTTTCGTGGTTTATATACAACCCCTTCAGGGGTCATCCATTTACTTGCGACAGTCGAGAACGTAAGAGGCAACGACTGCTTCAGAAATGGATGGCCCCTGAGGAGGTGGTATATAAGCCACGAAACATGTAAGGAAATATGAATAAAGTTTGGGCGGAAAAAATGTTTTTTATTGGTGAATCATGACATTAAAGTATGAAACACACACAATATATATATATATATATATATAATTTTTAACGGATCCCATTTTAGTCATCTTCTATTTAGGATCGATGGACATTTGTGGAAATATTTCAAGAACCGTGTGATGAGTACGACGTCAATGGCTGAAATCCCGGAAGGGAAATCTGCTAGAAATACCTGCTACAGAAATGAGTAAACTCTAAATATATGGTGTCATTGGTGGCTCGCTACAAGTGGATAACTATGAATAAATAACTATTACATTTAAAGCTTGTGGAGTTTTCTTCCATTAGATCGAATTTCTTATCACTCTTAATTAACTTGAATGGCTGATAAGAATAAATAGATTTGGAGGATGTATTTTTGTATAACAGCTGGTACCTATAGTGTGTGCAGGTGGGATGGTTAATGAACGCTAACACACCTTGGGGTGTGCAATAAACTAGCCGAGGTGGCTAATTACTCTCGCCTAACACCTAAAGCAAATTCTTTCCAACGCCCTCCTCTCTTTACAACAGCGCCTTTATCGAGCGAATAAACAGGAGCATTAGAACTCTCTAAGGCCCTTAGAACAGTGGTAGTATTTAGAGAATTATTTTTATAGAAATACGGCTTTTTGGGCTGTACTCTGGTGAGATTTTCGAAATAATTTCATTACAAAAGTAAGATCGCTATTAATGCATTCATTTACTACTACGTCTACCGACGGACACATTAGACGAGAAGACACGTCGACGTCAAAAGTTCTCGCAATGGCTGATTAACCATAGTAGAATTCCCACGTACTGAAATATGGCAGTGCACGTGCTGGTAGAATTTTCCCATCTCACTTATTTTTTTTTTTATTCAGGTGTAATGTAACCACAACTTTTAACTTGAGTTGGTCATCAGATGGGTAGCGATGAAATTCCCGAAAAGTAAAAATCTAGAAAAACTAGAAGGGCGGGGGGAAGAGGGGGGGGGTTACAAAACCCTGAAACCATTCAAATACGAACAACTAGGTAAATATTCTAATTAGAGAATTAAAAATTTTCAACAAGGTTGATAATACAGAAATTCTTGATCCAACTCATAATAACGAAGATGTTTAAATTTCACTACCCCTTGCTCTTCTTCTCATGGAAATTAATGCCACTATCTAATACATTAAAAGTGTTCATATTGAATATGTCATAGACAAAATAAAAATTAAGTTGTTTGGAACGTAAAATCTTAAATGATGACGTATAATAATGTCACGCAGTAAATGATGAATGAGAAATGTTTTGTATTTAACCCTAGAATAAAAGATCTCATCATATAGCATTTTAAAGTTAAAATGATGTGAGTAAGAATTTAAGTTAAGCGAACCCTGTAAAATAAAAAAAAAAACGAATATTTCAGATAATATTCAAGATAGTTAAAAATTATATAAAGTAACATTTACAGGAAATTAAATTTTCAACAAAATAGTTGGCATACTTCCGAATTTTAAGTATATTACGTTAAGTATCTTCAGGGTGCATAATGGAAATCGTTTTTGATGGTTATAAGTTTTAATAGTTTATAACTGAACATAGAGTAAGTTTATTAAATCAGTTCTATGGCTTTTTCTTCATCATTCCATCCGTTTTTACCGGCCACTGTCTCAAATTGGAACTTAAAACATTGAATGGTACGCTACCATCAAAAGTAGGGGCCTTTATCCTACTGAAGTGTTCTGAAATAACCCTCATCGGACCTTCTCGAACTTGTAGATTGTCCATTTGAAATTGTAGCTCACGTATTTCATCGTTCATCTTTTTTTTCCTAGGTTGGACACGTCCTCATCAACCTTCTTCTGTGCCGCGGAAATGCCGTAGAGTTTCTCATCAAACTCGCTGACTCTCTGCTCTATGGCTTCCACCCGTTTGTCCAATACCTCTGAAATTTCATGGAGTTTTTGGTTTGTTGTTCTAGAACCTTCTTGAAGTTCCTGTCTGACTTCCATGAGGATTTTCTCCTTTGCTTCTAGAAGCCTCTTCTAATCTCTCGTAATTAGTTCTGGAAGCTTCTTCTAGTCTTTCATAATTCCCTCTAGAAGCTTCTAAGAGTTTCTGGTTATTATCAGTTATTTTTTCCATCGTGGCAGCCAAAATTGAATTTAAATCTAAATTGCTGCTTGACATAGGAGTACTTACAGCAATGTCTTCTTTATCGTCAAACTCGTGTGTACTTACATAGAATCCTCGTCTTTGGAATTCATCAATCAACCGCCTTTGTAGTTCAGCCTTGTTTCCTGTATATTTCTGAAGGTATTTGAAAGAAATAACTATATTTTAGTTTAATAGCTAATAACCTTGCAATACTTCAAGACCCCAACCACAAACATAAATATTTCGTGAAAAGCGAATCATTTTCCGGAGTGAAACTCTTTAAAGCTCTGCCCAAATAATCTATTAAAAAATACCCTTTGTTTAAAAATAAATGAAAGAACTTCATGTATGACGGATCTTTTTATACAAATGTTGAATAATGTCAAAAACGTTCACTTTGAAATATTTGTCATAAATATCGGCCTCAAATAATTTGTGATCAGGTACATTGTATATATACAAGATGGGAGGTACAAGTTTCTCATCATTTATTAAGCATGTTATCCTTTAACAAATTTGTTTGTCAACAAATAAAATAATGTATGTTTTAGAGTTGTAAAGAAATTGTACATATTTGGAGTTTTTTTTTTTTAATTTTAATTCCCAGCTCTGCCCCCGCTGTACCTTTGGGTTTCCCCATACCAGCGGTCTCCATTTATTAAGAGATATAAAACTTTGAATAGATAAATTGGGCCAGGCCTAAACTTAGCCTAGCTCACCGAGCACGCCTAAGCATAAAAGTGCAACATTTGGAAGATTTTAGTTAAGTCCGAAAAGGCCTAGGGGAACCCGCAGCGGCGACTCCTTTGCCTCTGTTCAGAGAAGTGGCAGCAAGAGCCTAATTAATTAGCCTACAAACCTAAAGCCTAAATACTAATCTAAACTCACATAAACAATACATATATACATATAATTTACAAATAAATACATTTTTACTTGATTTTCAACACCTCTTGGGCTAAGGTCCTGAAGGCTGAAAATCCATCAGCGTCGTATACCAACATATGGTAACTCTCAGGAGGCTAGTTCACATATGAGAAAGCACTCATTAGCCGAATACGCTTGGCGTTGAAACGCGGACATTGGAGGATCACATGGTCAGCTGTATCCAACTCGCCACAAGAGCATATTGGGGATTCCTTTCGTTTGAAGAAGTGGAGCTTGTTATTAAAGTCCCCGTGACCACTGATAAGTTGGCTAGTGAAGTAATCTGGGACGTACTACGTCAGCTTAGTTCTAGTCCTGACATCTGGGAAAAATTTGTAGGCCATCCTACCTTTGCTGGAGTTGGTCCAGCGACTCTGCCAACTGTCCCAGATGGTTTCTTCAATATGGTGAAGTTTTTCTCTAAGGTCCTGCTGCCCTATTGTGAAGATAGACTCTCCTATCTTGTAAGGCAATCCCCTGACTGCTTGGTATATAGCAACCCGCTTTGCTACCTCCAGGTCTATCGGAAGCTGGCCAGCCATCACCTGCAATGCATCGCTCGAAACTGTCCGATATGCCCTGGTTACCATGAGGAGAGCTCTTCTTTGGGCTTGGCATAGAAGGTTTTTGGTGACTTTTGACATCTTTTGGCCCCAGGATGGAGCTGCGTAGCACACTATAGGGACAAACAAAGCTTTATATAAAAAGAATCTGTTCTTATCAGTGATGCCCCAAGCATTAACGAGCTCTTGTCCTTAGGTGGTGAATCCCGGAGATGAGAAGCGTGAGGGTTGAGATTTAACCTCTCCCCGATGTTGACTCCTAGGTCCTAGGTTTGGGCTGCAGTTATAGCATGGTCTGACCTAATACCAACCTTGGGGGCCATCTATGACAAAGCTTTCCTTTTAACAAGATGCTCTGTGTTTTCTGGTCATTGAGCTGAAGTTTATTTACATATTTAGAGTTGTATTAAGATTTATAATGAAACTAATTTATTGAATAAAATTATTTAAATTGATGAATTGTATACTTGTATGTATTATTAGGATTTGACCTAATTTTTAAAAGAATGTATTATATATGTATGAATGTAATTCAATAATTTGTAGAGAATTTAATTGACATAATATTAGACATTGTTTTAATAAAAAAAAACAAAAAAAAAATGTTTTGCGCAAAAAATCATCTTATGATAACATTTAATGGAAATAAACACATTTCCTTTCAGCATATAGAAAGGAATTCATTTTTTAAAACTATTGTGCCTTATTTATGAAACTGGTGGGTTTCCTCAAGAAGGTTCGTATGAATTCGTTAAAAATTAAAAAAAAAAGTTTAGAATTAAGCCTTCAACAGACGTTGGGGCTGGAAGAAGTGACGTAAATTTCCCGTGCCTAATTTGACCTAGTACTCATAATTCTGCATGATAACGTAGCACGATAAACTCTTGAGACGGAGTTAATAAATGCTGTGTGGTAAGGGAGAGCATTAAATCATAGATGCCGGCAGGTGTCCTCCCAGCAAATAGTGTTCAGTGAGAATTATTGTGAACATGCATCTATCCTCAACTCATATCGCTTTTACCCATAATTTATAACTTTTATAATTTTACAAATTTCTGTTTTGGTGCCCACTATATTAATCGCTGTATGAGACTCGGATTTTGTCAATATAAAACTGTATATAAAAATACTCAAAATGACTCCTTTAGTGATTCAGTTTAGCTAATTTCCCTTAAATTAGTTTTGCATGTTAACCGACCAATTTAATCAAATGATCTGAAGCGATGCACCGACAACATTTCAGCTTGCCGGCTAGTATCACCACTTCTAAAACCTAAGTAAGAAGCGAGTTATTTGTACTTAGTTGTTCTCTGCTTTCAGTAGCCTTCTCCCACCACCCCTCTTCTGCCCTTCGGTTTTTACATATAAATAGAGAATACGTGGCGAAATGAGATCACAAGTGTTATAACAGCACTTGGGAAATCTGCTTAGTTTACGTAGCTCGGACAGACTTTCTTGTTTGTGAAGGATAAAACGTGAGTAATTTTAGTTAGTGGCGTATAAATATTGGTAAACTCCGAAGACGTTGATCTTAAGGTGGAGGAAGACATTTAATCATATATCCCGGCAGGTGTCTGATACTGTCACTGAGAATTATTGTGAACATGCATCTATCTTTGCCCCAAATAATTTTCCCTCATTATTTATAAGTTTTATAATTTGACAAATTTATCACAAATTACTCAGTAAATTTCACGGTGTATTCTTTTTTTTTACTACTAACATGTATATAAACAACAGTCTCAATATCACTCCATTAGAATTTCATTTTGTGTTTGTGAAGGATAAAACTTGATTAATTTCGGACTCGCGATTTGGGCTGGCTGGTGGAGATCCATTATAAACAGAAAGATGAGAATGGCCACAAAAAAATAAAATAATGAAAATTCTTTATTAATTGCAGAATTTTCTATGAGTGAATCACCCCATCTTCAGTGTTTGGTAAAATAACTAATACACAATTTATTAAATACATACAAAAAAATAAATAATAAAAATCAAGTAAATTGTAATTAGTCAATATAATAATCAAAGTACTATATATATATATATATATATATATATATATATATATATATATATATATAATCTAGAAAAAAACTCAAGAAATCTGTGAATTAATAAATCGGGGAATTTTATAATTGGGAATATTTATGGTCTGTAATTTAGCTGTAGTGTTGTTAAGTTTTGTAGTGTATTTTCATTGTTAATAACTGGGACAGCTGCTCACGCACGCACGCACACACACACGCACGCGCGCGCACACACACACACACACACACACACACACACACACACACACAGTTTAAGTGCATTGGTAAAGTACCAATTTGCAAAGGAGCCAACAATTGTACCAAAATACATAATAGATAATAAAGATATTTGATACGTGATGAATACATTTGTTCTGCAATTATAAAGTTGAAAAAGAAATAGTTTACTACATGGTCGAGTGTTACATTTGTAAAATTAGGAGGGGCATTCTGAGTGCTGATTCGAATCACATTAAATTCTAAAACAATATATCAAATACTTTCTACCTAAAACTTCTTCTATATTACGCTCACTTCGTTAAATGTTTATGTACAGTTAATTCTCGCCTTAACTGTTGATCATTTATTTATAAAGAAACGGAGAAAGAAAAAAAGAACGTAGTCTTTTCATCAGATTTTCCTTTTTGTCCAAGTATCTAGTATTATACCAAAAAAAAAAAAAAAAAAAAAAAGTTCTCTTTTAATGCAATTTATGCGTTTAATAGTATTGTTGGAGATATTATAACAACAATTTTTAACTCTAAAATATTAGGAAAGAAAGAAGGTCATTAAAAAGGGCTGCGGCATTTATTAAGTATTATAATCCGGCCTTTTAATTGCCTGACTTCGTCTACAGTTTTATTATCTAGATATAATTGCTTCTTTTTTCATTCCTTCTTCTCTTTTTATCAAGTACTTTCCTTTCTTGTGGAACAAAGGTCTAAGCGGTTTCCAGGGAAAATATACATTTCCGCTTACATCATTAATTGGGTTTTGTAAAGATATATGTGATCTGGACAGAGGAAGTTTTTACTAAAATATGATTAATCAATCAGTTTTATTGTTAGCCGTTATTATAATTCAAAGTCAGCAAATAAAAAATCCTCTAAGAGAAGAATTTAGAAAACTTTATTAGCCGAAACCCAACTATCACCTACTACTTTGTAAAATATGATTACTTAGATTATTTTTTTTTAATTCGTAGAAACTAAATTAATATAGATACATTTAAGGGGAACATTAAGAGATTAATATTTCTTATGCGTCCAAAACTTTTTAATTGGTTATATTAATAACATACAATTTTACAATCCACATAAATTAAACGCATTTTTTTTTTGTCTGATAAACTATTTAAATTAAACGGAAATATTTTCTTTTTTTTATATCAGACCATTCAAAGATCAATGGTATCAAAACTCAAAATCTAGTCTGCCTTGTGCGTGCCACCCCTTTGTTACTCCATCACTTCAAAAGGCTCAAAATTTCTGAGCACCTTTTTATTAGTGAGCCCACTATCGCAAGGTGAAACATTGGCTATATGAGAATTAGAATTTTTGACTACAATTGGGCGTTTACTTTGACGTCAAGTAACATTTTCGTTAGTATCTATTTTATCAGGAACATGTGGAGAGCATTTTTCGTTATTCACTTTTATAAATGACAAAGTTTTTACATCCGACTTAGGGCGCCAGATTTAATTTGTGTTGAGAAGCGAAAAATATTTCATATATGAATTTAAAGGAATCAATTTTATTAACGTGCATTATTTTATACATTACATTCTCAGGAATGGAGGTTTACTTTGAACTAAAAAGTCATATTTGTCAATATCTTCGTTAATGTTGGTTTTATCGATAAAGAGTAATTAACAACGAGTGTTTAGAATGCAGTTTCTGGCCTGAAAGCGTAACTTATGTAAATGAATTACCAATTTTGAGTTCCGGCGTCCGGTTAAAAGTTTTTTCCATTTATTGTATCACTTCCATATGTATATCAAGTGAATGGACGTTTCTTTTAATTCTACTCTGAAAACCTAATGAGAAAGATAAAATAGAAAAATAAGTAATTTGTGTTAAGATCTTAACTTATTGGTCTGGAAGGATAACATGGAAATAATAAAAAGTTATGCTTTTGTATTGTAAAATAGTAATACAATTTTAGCAGATTTCCCTTAAGGGAAATCAGCTATTGAGGTTGTACTCATGATGGAATTTTCGATTTTTTCTTAAAATGTCCATCGATCCTACCTAGTAGATGACGAAAATGAGGTCCTTTCAAAACTGACTGTGTATATATATATATATATATATATATATATATATATATTTGTCGGTTACCGCTCTAGCGGTCGCAATTTTTGTTTGATCGTTACCAAACTCGATATTTAGTCGTTTTATGTAAAAAGAAAGATCATGTTCGTTAATGGCTGAAATCGGACCAGTAGGAGGGGGAGTTTAGAAGGGAGGATTTTCTAAAATTCGAAATATTTCCGTTACTATACGTCGGATAGAAAAATCGAATAGAATTAATCTTATTGAAAATTAAATTAACTATTAATATTGTTATATACATTTATTCTCTATCTTAATTTTAGCCGAGATATCTGCATTTTTATGAAATCGGGGCGGATAACGGATGAGGGTAAAACTTCACGTGGGAAATCTGCTTAGTTTACGTAGCCCCTGCGTGACGGACTTTTTGTACAAGTGCATACAGGTACACAAGTATTTACACAATACGAAAATCAACAATAAACATTACACTGACTTATACATATTCTCACATTTCATTCTTGTAATTCAAACATGTTATTCATTGTTAAACTTTGTGGACCTTTGCTTTTACATAAAAAACGTCCGTTATACAGGGACTGCAGATTTCCAATGTGCGCAACACATTTGCATTTATCTCAAAAAGAAAATGTTCCATGAGACCAATACTTGGTATTTAAGATTAGAATACAGTAGTTCGTGATGTAATAGCTTCTTGTTAATATGACAAGAGAAGGAGCGGGGGTTTACTAAAGGCTGAAAACTTCAAATATCTCGGTTAATATTCATGATAGAGAAAATATTTTTAAGAAATCATTTATAGGCAAATAAATTTGAAGTAATATTGCTTCTGTACACGCTTTCGATCTGACCTATAATAACGAAGATATTTCAAATTTTCGAAATTCCTCCCCTTTAAACTCCCCCCCCCCTCTCCTCTCATGTCAGTCCGATTTCAGCCTTTAAGGAACTTGATCTTCCTCTTTACATAAAAAGCTTTTATATCGATTTTGGTAACGATAAAACAATAATTGCGACCGCTAGAGCGTTAACAGTCTAATATATATATTTTAGCCCCTGCGTGACGGACTTTCATTTTTCTGCAGTAAGGCTCACATCGTCTCACTTCCGAGGAATAAACCGAATGAAGCTGAGACTACGTTTTTCACATGGCCGAAACGGCTATGTGAAATTTCTCGATATTCGGATTGGCGACGAAGCCTTTTAATTTGGCGAAGATCGGAAGGCAGGAAGGTGTGGTGGATTTATCGCGTTCCGCATTCGGCAGACTGGTGGCGATTCTATATCCTGGCCGGTCTAGCCTCATCCCTACCTCAACCCTCCGCTCATTACCTCGCAACTTGTTTATACTTTTGAGGCTTAGTGTGTAGTATATGTTTTGCTGTTCTTAACATTATGAATGAATGCGTTTGAGGAAATCCAGGTGGAGTGGATATCTGTTAATCTATTAATTTTTTTTTTTTTTAACTAATAGTTTAACGTCTCTACGTATTCCACAACCGGGATCTAGTTCTTCACCTCCTTTCAATTATTCAAATTTTATTATTTAATTTATTTTGCCTATTTGTCTCTCAGTTTTTATTTCTGAGCATTCGATCTACCTAGGCTCTTTCTATGCTCATGGTTGATTTTGTTTTAGGTATTTAATCATTAAAATAATTTGCTCTCAGAGTAAGAAATCCCCCTTACCGCAAGTCTGGCAGCGGAATGTTTTAACAAAATGGTCAATTGCTTTGAAGACGATGCATTTACGGGGTTTGGGGGAGATGAAGAATTAGACGTGGTTGAAGTTGTTTCCTGTCTCTGTAGCCTATACAAACAAATACAGGAGTTGATTCAGGATGATAGAAGGATGTATGCCTAGTCTAAATCAGGGATATACGACCATTTGGGGGGGGGGGTTATGACTAATTAATTAAAATGAGCCAAGAATTAGGGTGAGTGAGGGTCAAAAATAACTCTCCACTGGAAAGGCGGGGGGGACCGGGACGCTTTGATTGTGAGATAGATTGAGTGATTGGAATGCTTGAGGCTGCGGTTGAGGCGATTTCGGGTACCGCCCGAGAGACGCGAGTCCCTTAACGGGAGAGTCTCCAATATCGGCGGCCGGCGCCTCCAGTGCCCAAGTCTAGGCCTAATTCGGAAAAAAACCCTCAAACGCGTCTATTTTGAGGGGCTGGATAGTGGTGACTCCTCATGATGGCAGGAATGTATCCTCGGCGAAGGAAATCTGAGACGAATTGAATGAGCCCTAAATCTTCTATCATTCTCGGAAGAATGTCTCAACGTGTCTCTGAAACAGCTGGGAAGTGTGCTTCCGGATAGTGGTTGGATCTAAGCCCAGACAAGTGTGTCAGGTTGGAGCTTAGGTCCTCAGGCCGACGTAGGGTGGTCCGGTTTGTCCGGCATCGAGGCATATGGTTTCCGAACAGCTTGTTCGGGATCTGGGACTTGTACCAGTAAAACTTTTGACGGCTTGCAGATGATGATGCCTTCGCATGCAAATCGCTTGCCAGCTGTACTCGATCATCAGGCAGTAACGACGGTTTCCACCGATAGAAATGATAACAGTATAATTTATACTGGTGGTTAAAACTCTATATTCGATTCACCAAATAACTATGTGTTAATTTTGTGTATCCAATTAGGACACGGGCAAAAACAACCTCCTCTTTTCGGACTTTTCTACTTGCAGTAATCCTGCATAAAGCAGGATCAGCATCCTGCTAATTTCTTTGATTTGTCGTAGTTTATTGTCATGTTCACCAGTCTTACTTCAACCTTTGAAATATTTCATCTATTAGAGGTGAATTCTCATTAAATAATATATTTGTACAGTTGGTTTTTAGTTTTACATGAAACGCTTATATATCAAAAAAAGCGGAGAGAGAGAGAGAGAGAGAGAGAGAGAGAGAGAGAGAGAGAGAGAGAGAGAGAGAGAGAGAGACAGAGCAAGAGAGAGAGAGACAGAGACCCCGAGAGAGAGAGAGAGAGAGATAGAGAGGGAGAGAGAGAGAGAAGAGAGACGAGAAGAGAGAGAGAGAGAGTAAGTGAGAGAGAGAGAGAGAGAGAGAGAGAGAGAGAGAGAGCGAGAGAGAGAGAGAGAGAGAGAGAGAGAGAGAGAGAGCGAGAGAGAGAGAGAGAGAGAGTGAGAGAGAGAGAGAGAGAGAGAGAGAGAGAGAGAGAGAGAGAGAGAGAGAGAGAGAGAGAGAGAGAGAGAGAGAGAGAGAGAGAGAGAGAGAGAGAAGAGAGAGGGAGAGGGAGAGAGAGAGAGCGAGAGAGAGAGAGAGAGGGAGAGAGAGAGAGAGAGAGAGAGAGAGAGAGAGAGAGAGAGAGAGAGAGAGAGAGAGAGAGAGAGAGAGAGAGAGAGAGAGAGAGAGAGAGAGAGAGAGAGAGAGAGAGAGAGAGAGAGAGAGAGAGAGAGAGAGAGAGAGAGAGAGAGAGGGAGCGAGAGAGAGCGAGAGCGAGAGAGAGAGAGAGAGAGAGGGAGAGGGAGAGGGAGCGAGAGAGAGCGAGAGAGAGAGAGAGAGAGAGGGAGAGCGAGAGAGAGCGAGAGAGAGAGAGGGAGCGAGAGAGAGCGAGAGAGAGAGCGGGTGAGAGAGAGCCGGAATCCTTCTAAATATAGAGTAGGTTACTTGGTATTCTAATGATAAAAGCGGTGCCAAGTTGGGACATTTCTTTGGGTCATCATCTCCGATGTGGTGGCCAAACCTTGCTGACGGTTTGTGATAAATAGCTCTCTCCTTCACTCACAGACCATTATCTTCCCCCTTATCTATTTTAACGTCATTTTCTACATTATTAGATACAATTCAAGGGTTACAAAAAAAAAGGAATATATTTTTAGTACATTATTTTCAAAAATAAAAAAATTCTGGGAGGGGCTTGAAGTAGTACATTATGTTAATAAGCCCCTTCTTTCCATGGTTGCTGGTAAAGGGGATCTACAAATAATGTAAAATATGATGTGAGCACCACATGAGTTCCTTGTTACTCCTCTTTGAATATCAATATAAGAATTAGGTGTCCGTGGAATGCAAATGGTGATCTCATTTAAGAAGGTGGAGATTTCAATGTTGAATATTTAATTTCATTTTCGGACATTAATTTAATTATTGTAATTATTACTATTATTTTAACTGAAAAATATAAATTTCTATATTAGCTTTTCCGACTTCGTATTTAGAGTTAAAAGCTTTCAGTGCGGAAGCCAATCTTCTAACGTAAAAATAATGAAACAAACTGGACATCATTAACAGAGGAGGCTTAAAATTAAACCTCTCAAAATCGAAAATTTATTATCAAAGCACCAGGATCATTCCTCCCAGTAAAGAACTTTTATTTTATTTTATGTATACAAAAAGTACTTAATTTTATTTTGGTTTGTTTTAATTTCAGTTTCTTCAATAAACATATAAAAATTAAATTGTGTTTTATTATTTCTTCTACAACTAACTACAAAGTAAGACATCATCAGCCAAAATATATTTGAAGTTGATGAATTTTCAGAAGTGGTTATATTTGCTAAAGGGGGTCTACCCGAAACCTAAAAAAAACATGGCTCTGGTCTATGAGACAAACAATTTTGGGGATCTCTGATTTAAATTAACAAAATTTGTGGTTCATGTGAAAGTGAGACAATATACACTCAACCGCAAAAAAAACGGACACTATGATTTAGTCTTATAATTTTGTTAAATACTTAATATATATGTATATTAATCTTTTTAATTAAAATAATTGGTTAATCTATAGGTTATTTAAACAAAATTTGTCAAAATTGAATAATTTTTATTGATTATTTACTCAAAAATACAAAATAAAAAAAATAAAAAGATAAATTAACACATTTAAAAAAAAAAATATTCTTCATTTTTATTACAGTGAATGGTAGACTTCGCTACCCCAAGCGTTTCGGCAATGTAACGTAAGCTCCGGCCTTCCATCTAAGTTTGAAAGACCCATTATTCTGGACCGAAATAAAACATTAATTAAAGAAAATGCTTGGTTAATAATTAAAGATGTTTAAATGTGCGAAAAACTACTTACAGTTTAGAATAGATCAACTTCACGACAAATAAATCTAATCTGAGTTTTATCTAATTGTTTACTAATCCTGAAGGGATTAGTTCAATGGACTTAAGACTCTAAATTCTCTGTAATAACTAGACTACCCACATTGCTGAAAATTAGCTTTTAATACGACAAAAATGAAGTGTCCGGTTTTTTTTGCGGTTGAGTGTATCTCTAAAACATTGTTTCTGAGAGAAAAATGTTACAGTTATAAAAAGTGCTAATATCATTCGGAATACAGTTCTTCTTAATTCTACGCTTTTAAATTCTTTAATTCAACGCCTCTTCAGGAGTATAGTCCTTAAACTTAAAATCGAAGTCAGAGCATGCCCTAGAGAGACATCCTTTATCTAGACCGGCCGCAAATCGATTTCAATTTAAAGTGGAGTGGCACAACTAGACGGAACAGTAGTTCTAAATGTGGAATTTCAATATCCTAAAGCAATTAATAAAGATGTCTTTTTAGTTATGCAAGATAGAAGATATTACTGTTTAGTATTAGGTGAATCAAATATAAACAAGACTTTTTTTTTTTAAATTTATTTTAATTTTAAACGCAAAAAATAATATAGCTTATTTTTCTACATAATCCCCTGACTTGGAAACACATTTTTCCCAACGGATTGGTAGCTTTCCAATTCCTTCCATGTAGAAAGATGCAGGTCGTGTCTGCAGCCAATTGCGCAATAGGCTTCAGCCTCACCATCACTGTCGAATCTTTGGCCTCCTAAAGCTTCCTTGAGAGGGCCAAACACATGAAAGTCACAGGGTGACAGGTCTGGACTGTAAGGAGGGTGTTCCAGTGTCTCCCACCCCAGTTGCTCCAATTTTTCCCTAGTCATGGCTGCTGTATGGGGGCGAGCATAGTCATGGAGAAGAACCACTTCTCTGATCGGTAGGTCTCGTCTTTTGCGGCGATATGCAAGTCGGATTTTCAACACGATCACGACCCCCCACAAACTGTTTATGGCATGCAAACACTCTGGCTCGCGAAAGTGTCTTTTCCCCGAACTGTGCAGTCAATCTCCTCACGATTTCGGCCGGTTTTACACCTTCTGTCGTACTTAAGTATCTACTTAAGTACGACACGTTGCGCAGTCGACGGGGGTACCTCTTCCTCCAACATCGTCACGGTGGACACCGAGACGATCGAGGTGGCGAGATCACGTGCTTCCCCTACTCCTGACTAACCTACCCAACAACAAAAAAGGCGGGAACGTTCTCCCACCACTTCTGTGCCCGAAAGGCGAAAAGTCTCGTTTATATTTGATTCACCCACGTATATACGTGAGTACAGACGTAGTCATAATGGGTCCCGTGAATTTCTAAACGGATAAAATCTGATACATAAAACTGTTCACAATAACAAAACTTACTTCACTTCGTACATGGAACTATAGATTAATGAAATGAAGAAACCACTGATTAAGGAGGCCACACTAAACATGTCTCATCATGGGTTAAAGACGTAAACAGAAACCAACATGTTCTCCATGTACCTCGAGTTTCAAAGAATTAAAGCGCTTTTAAACCTTACTGTTTATAACCGCAACAATCACTCAATGTCTCAGGTGAGAATTTTTTGTTAGAAATTAAACTAAATTTCCTTGTACACTTTAAACAACCATCTCGACCAGAGAAAAGTATGTGAAAGTAAACCCTTTTATTTCTTACAGGGATGTATAATTAAATTAATGTTTACATTTATTCAAAAAGAATATTAAGGAGGGATAGTACAACTACCCATTAGTGTTTTGAATTAAATCACCGAATAGGAAAAGACTCAATGATAATTTGAATAAAATGATAGATTTGCTTATGAGTTAAGTGCTTGAAATTTATTAAAAAGACTCAGGTTGAAAATCTTAAGAAATGTCACATTTTCTGAACAATATATATTGTTACGTTCTTTTACAAAACCAGTAATAAACGTTGTTAATAAGAGTTCTTTTGGATTGCAAAATTAAACACTCACAAGTTACACAGTTTATCACTGCACAATTTATTTCACAATGCACAATACTCTTGGTTAATTATTACTACTTACAGTATTACACTGATAGTGTCACTGTTCTGCAGATTACACACTCCAATAATTCGCTCACGGTCACTGAAATTCCAATAAAGACGGCACTGCACTGTC
The DNA here is from genome assembly GCA_019009955.1 of Riptortus pedestris. Taxonomy (NCBI): domain Eukaryota; kingdom Metazoa; phylum Arthropoda; class Insecta; order Hemiptera; family Alydidae; genus Riptortus; species Riptortus pedestris. The sequence goes on along the minus strand of CM032231.1, from coordinate 90,568,108 downwards.
CTTTACTTAGCGGCACTCCACTGTCTGAAACACGGCACTAAACTGTTACTTACAGTCACGGCACAACACTTTTCCGCACTGTACTAAGTCGCACTGTAGCGCTGAACATCCCTCGAAGACTCTCGGGCATCAACTGAACTGAGGTACTGGCAGGGTCTCTTATAAATGCCTGTAGAAGGGGCTAGCCAAGGAAAGGTCCAGAAGTTCCAGGAAGATAGGCACGGCGGGCACTAATTAGATTCTGCAAGCTCCACGAGCTGTACAGGCTTAAATAGAGAAGCAGGATGAGACCGAGGCTCTTCCAAGAAGGACTGGAAGGGACTAGTACCTTCCACAAATTAGCGGCACTTCTTTCAACCCCTCCGCACTCCCCAATCATGCCTTGAATAGTAGAGCCATATAAATTCAATTTTCGCAACAATATTATAGCTACTTATTAACGTCCACTTTGAGCTACTAAGGCCAATTGGGAGGGGTTATCTACATGTTACCACACTTTCCAAGTCAGGGCGGGACTAAGGATTTCATTTACTAAATTGTAATAAGGAAAACCAAGTAATATAAAAAATACTTTTATATTCTTCAAATTTCATGGCAAGGGTATCCAATAAAAAACAATTTTTTTTTTTCCGGTGCAAACTTTATTGCAACTGTCCTACATATTTTGTGGCTTATATGCCACCTCTTCAGGGACTATCCCTATTAAAAGAAAAATATATAAAAAATTATTAATAACATTAATTTAACACATGTTTAATAATTCTTTTGCTATATTTTGTATTAGTAGGTGCCTATATCAATGATATATTTATGAAATATAAATATATATTGCTACTTACATTTCTGAAGTGCTCGTTTACATTAAACATTACGTTGCGACTGTCCTCACAGAGGAGCAAGATGGTACTGAGAGGTTCCCGAGGTAGGTTAAGTCTTCTGATTAAAAATCGATTATTTACAAGTCAATCTTGAACTCGATTATTTTGCGTCATAATTTATAACCTATTAATTTAAGATAAAATGTTATAGAATATATGATTGAGGTATTTGATTTCTGTTTTTTTTTTTGTTTACTTCCCTTTTTCTATGTTTTATTATGTGAATGTTCTATTTTATTTTCCGTTTAGTATTATTTCTTTCTTTATCAATTATTTGAACTTTTTATATTATAAAAATATAACTTTATGAAACATTACTTTTGAAACAACATTTATTGAAAAAAACAATTTAAATACAGCTAAACAAAATTAAATGATGTTTGAGGATGTGTTGATGGGTATCTGGGTATGTTGTATGCAGTTTGGGTCATTTTATCCGCATTGTTAGCCTTGTATTTCATATATATTCTTATGTACATCCCCGATAAAAACATCCTAGCAATGACCACAATTGGGAACCTATACAAGATCAAAAAAATGGAACACTCTGATAGATTGTAATGCAGAAGAAAAACTTTGCATCGTATTACATATCGATGAAATTAATGTGACAACTCTAATTGAACAGGTGTGGCAAAGAAATACACTGTGTTGTTGAAAACCAGAACTACGAATCCCCAATATTACGCTACCACAACCCAGTAATAACAGACGCTCGAGCAAAATTAGAAAATTTAAAATTCTTCTAAGTATTTACAGAAAAATATAGGTCCATTTTTGAGGTGCTGGATGGTGAAGGAATTATTATCTCAGGTAAGAAAAAACGCCGTGTTCCTTCACTATTCTTTATTCGTTGTGACAGAGCGCTTTCAGAGCATACGCTCCATCATCAGTGGCCTGCTCTTCACAATGATGATGGAGCGTGTGCTCTGAAAGCGCTCTGTCACAACGAATAAAGAATAGTGAACGAACGAGGCGTTTTTTCTTATCTGAGAAAAATATAGGTATTACTTTATGCCAATGACCTACCAATTTTTTTAAGGTAAAAGTATCATAATCGAATGAAAGGAACACTGCTAAATGTGTTAACGGCATGCTTTATTCTACATAGACAATCCTTAATACCTACTTTAGTAAACAAGTGTTATGCAAAAAATATGAGCTGCTTTTGATGAGCCAAGTACTAACATTTTTTTATTAGCAATTTAAGAGACAACCTCTCTTCTAAACAGATCCAAAAGCGTAAATTGTATTCTACAGAACAAAATATGTAATAAATCTGTTTATTTGCTATTGAAATATCAAGTTTTTGTATCTTACTTAGATCATTATTGTAAATAATAATTGAAACTGTACTTTTACGGACTGTATTTACACCAAGTAACAATAATATCATTAGTATAATAAAACTAATGATATAATTGTTACTTGGTGTACATACAGTCCGTAAAAGTACAGTTACAATTATTATTTCATTATAGTTGTACATAAATACTTATTTCTTTGAGGTACTCAATTACGTGATATATCATTTTTATTTTTTTTTTATTTTTTTTTTTTTTTTTTTTGTGAAACATGTAATCATGAGGAGAGTACTCAACAAAAAAAAATAATAGAAATGAATGTGGGTGAATAAACTTTGATGTACTACCTAAATCTTAAAATAAAAGAAAAAAAAAATATAAAAACCATTGTATTGGTCGACCTGGAAAAATAAGCAGATTACAAGGTAATTCATAACGATGGATCGGAAATAAATGACAATGCAGGTTGTAGAATAATTTAGAAAGATATTGACAGGAAATATAAATGATCCCAATTTCCTTCCATATAAACTGCAGAACTACAAGCTATTGTCGCACTTTTATATCTGGCCATTAATTTAATAGCAATAACAATAAAATACGACACCCTTCTGAATCACTCTTGTTAGGGCGTGCGGTTAGCTTTTGTGTTAATAATAAGAAAGCATTAGACTAAAATAAAATTAATAAAAGAGATAATTTCCTCACCTTGATTATACCGAAGTATTTACTATTCTCTAGGAAAGATGAGGGTGAAATAATACAAGTTACTCTTTGAGTACTCCAAAGAATCAAAATATATTAAATAAGTAATAGCATATAAATAAACTTTATAATAATGAACCTCCTGAGAAGTTATAACAGAATGAGACTAATTTGATACAATTTAAACCTGAAAAGAATACTAATTTAGGGACTAACCTTAAATCTAATGAAACAAACATTAACACTTATTGATAAAGATGTGATGAAAACAAAGAAACTTTAACTTTATGAAATATGACTGTACAACATAGACAGAACACAATGGTTACCCTTTGTTGGGTTTGTAAACTTTAGCGGCAAGCCAATAATATATATATATATATATATATATATATATATATATATATATATATATATATATATATACACTAAATAATGATTGAAAAGTCCTATATTATGAGTACCCATTTGATTGTTCACGTCGATAATGCTAGCATTATAATAAAGAAAGAGGTACCTTCGAGAATAATATACTTTTCATGAGGCGGGTTTTCTTTCCAGCGTTGTGTTCCACAGTAGATTCCTTTCTACTAGCTGGTGCAAACTGACCGCGGAGATCTCTATCTTCGATGCGGGGATCCTTTCTGAATACAAGAGCTGCGGAAGCCGAACAATGTTCACCTTTTTGGGGAGTACAATCCAAGCACGTGATACACGTGGGACAATAGAATCAACAACGGCTGCCCAGCCATAAAACAAGTGGTGCGTCCACTACGCTAGCGCTGCAGTTTCCCCTCTTGGCCACCGCCTACGGCGACCTCCTCATGTATGGCCGGTTAGCGAACTAACTAAGCGCGGGAAAGACGACTGAACATTTCTCTTCCTTAGAAAGTATAAAATAGTTCAATGAATTAGAAATTACACTAAATAGGAATAAATATCTCCTCGAATAAAATAAAATATATTAAACTAACAAAAGTCCGTCACTCAAGGGATGGGTAAACAAAACAAATTTCCCACGTTAAGGTTTACAATAGACAAATCAAAATACTGGTAACACTTAACACCAAAGTGAATATTAAGTTGAGGTAATGAGAAATATTTTAGTCAATTTTAATAAAAACCCAACGGAATGCGTCTGAATTGTAAATAATCAGGTCCGCCAACCCCTCAGAGCTCAACAGACAAATGGAAATATTCTTTACCGGAAAGAAAAATAATTACTGAAATACGAACGAAATTTATTGTGTAAGAACATGCACACAGGAAATACATCTGAATATAAAATGTCAATTTTATTGAAAAACATTTACTATATATAGTACTGTAATTTATAATGAATCAGAATAATTTGTAGCTCACTAACAGTTTTGTAATCCAAGTACTAAATATGGGGGGGGGGTCAACAGAACGTATTTGCCTGTATCTCGTCTCTTGAAGTCAATATTGGGTGTTTAAGCATCTAATAAAGAGGTTTATTATATAACAGAGTATTGTTTATGTGAGATTAGTAGGAGTCGGGTTATTCTGAAGACTGAAAACTAAAGAATACAAATATTTCGGTTAATATTTAAGTTAGGGAACAAATGTATATGAAAATATTTATAGTACATTTAATTTGCAATACGATTGATTGAATACAATTTTTCAATCCGACGTATAGAAACGGATATATTTCATATTTTCCAACAAAAAGAAACCTCTAAACCCCCCCCCTCCCCCCCACTGATCCGATTTTAACGATTAACGAACTTGACCTTCCTTTTTACATAAAACGATTGACTACGGCTTCCACTCTGAGAGCAACCCAACTCAATGCTTGGATAGTTTACATTTTAATAACCTTCAACCACAAGGGTTGAGAACACGCTATTTCTGGCTAATGAAACTGAGTAACACTGCTCAGACGAATGTTCGGTGTGAAATGCGAACGTATGTTACAGGAGATCTCATTCAACATGCTATAAGCAAGGAGTACATTGTTTGCAGCTATAATTACCGCTGTTCCCCTACAGGCTTATTCCTCATACAACATCCTCCTAAATTCAATCAGGCTAACAGTGCAGTGGTATTTGGAATCTAGAGATCTTGATGGCGTCTGCCTGCTCCGTCCGCATGTAGTGTATTAAAGTGTAACTTTTGGGGAATAATAGAATAACAAATTTAGTTTTGAAGAATAAATGAAAATGTGTTCCTAATATATCCCTCTCGACTTTTTGATTCACCGTTTTTGAATAATTCGAACCATAACCATGGATAGCATTTATTACAATTAAATACCATTTATAATGAACATATGCCCTGTCAAAAACCAATCCGAACACATATAGTTTAAGCATAGTTTTATACATAAGATTATATTCGTAAATCTCAGTGGAATACACTTCCCGTAATGCCAGCAATTCACTGGAAATAAGTAAACCCAATTAACTGTTTTGCCTCCCGTCAATTTCCTCTCTCCCATGAGAGTTATCATCATTATTTTCCTTTATTGATTTAGAATATTATTTTAAAAATTCATCTACCTGATGGAACTAAATAATATTGGTACCCAAAAATAATTTCATTTATATGCAAAAAGCTAGATGAGGGGAAAAGAGCCCTCCCTGCAACTTTAAACATTCATATTCATATCGAGTTTATATTAAATACAGGAAATAGTTTATATTTCTATTGGAAATAAATAAAAAAGTTATTTTATTGGGAAAATAAATAAATGAGGAGGAGGCTACGGAGATTTATAACCTCATAAATCCGAATCATTCTTAGACCTATCATATAAGACTAAAAAATAACATCATTTGTCATAATATTCATTTATAAAAACCCCTTAAATAAGTACTAATATAATTATTGACTCCCGTTTATCGTATATCCCGTGTTTACTTCATTTTACGACAAAAGTTACTCTAAATAAAAAGTAAACAACTTTTGTTATGTACACGTTTGGCGAAAAACAAATAGAAAATAAAAGAAGCGAGTTTTTCATTTCAGCCTCTCTTATTATCCCCACTCCCCTTTGATCCTAAAATTTTTAATATAGCTTATAATCTTGGGAGAATTAATGGTAATTCACATACCGAGTTTTGTAAAGTTCGGTTAAACCGTTACTGCCGAATGAAATAGTTGGCTCCCGCTTTAGTTTTAAATGTATACCTCGTTTATAATTTGTTATAAAACAAACGTTAATATAGCAAAAGTTACTCTAAATAACAAAATAAAGAACTTTTGTCATGGGCACGTCTGCCGAAAAACCAATAGGAAACGAAATATCGCTATTTTTAATTTCCAGCCTCCCTTACAACCCCCACTCTTGCCCGTTCCTAGAAATGTTGGTAGAGCTTATTATCATGGAGGCGTAAGTGCTAATAAACATACCGAGTTTTGTTTAGTTCGGTTGCGTCTTTTCTACCAAATAAAATTCTTGACTCACGCTATGGATTTTAGCGTATAACTAATTTTTATTTCGCTATACGACAAAAGTGTATTTAAAATAAGTTACTCTAAATAACAAAATAAACAACTTTTGTTATATCTCTGGAATATGCTGGATGGTAGAGGAACCAATTGATCAGGATCAATAAGAAGGCCAAGTCCTCTACAGTTTTTTAATATAATGCAGAGTGCACTTTTGGAGTCAATGCTGCATCCTCAGTGCCTGCTGATTAAAGCTGCGTTGCCTGGACCACGACTGCCGGGCGACTGCCAGCTGTTTTTTTAATTTGTTATTAAAAAACTGTAGAGGACTTGGCCTTCTTATTGATCCTGAACTTTTGTTATGTGCATATTTGCTAAAAAACCAATAGGAAACGAAATATCGCTATTTTTAATTTCAGATCTCCCTTATAACCCTCACTTCTGTTCGTATCAGAGAATAATAACATAGCCTAAAGTCTAAGTTGGATTAGTAGTAATATACATACCAAGTTTCATAAAATTCGGTTCAGCCGTTTATGCGTGAAAAGGTAACAAACAAACAAACAGACACCAAAGAAACAAAATGCAGTGTTGGTGTCTATGACATGTGAAACGAAAAGTTATCGTGAAATTTCGAGAAAAAAATCAATGTACAGACAGAGGTTACAATTTTATATATATATACAGGACTCTGGGTAAATAAATAAAAAGTCCTGATAAAAACTATAGTCTTTTCATGAAGTGAAAAAATACAGAGAACAAAATAATATACAATATCTACAAAGGATTTATCATTTTATTTTCATTTATTTGGTTTGTGCCTCACATCGATGGTGATTGGCAAGATCTCTGTTAGAAGAATATATTTATTCCTTCATGTACTCCTTAGTTGTACATTATTTATGAATTATGGAAAATATTCCTTAAATATCTGAGTATTTCTCATATCTGTGCTTAGTCTAAACGAATAATAATAAAGTATGTTTATTCAGAAAAATAACTACAAATAAATTTACAATTACTTCATTGGCATAATTAAAATAATGATATTTATTTCTAAACTTAAAAAAAAACTTAAAATTTAAATTTTCTATTACATTTGATATAATAATTAAACCTAACATACATAACATGGACTGATAAGTCCGTCTGTTGAGCTCTGCCTTTTATATAATAAAATACTTTAGTATTGCAAATGCAAGCAAAATGCATTACATTTAAGTATTTTTAGTATAAGTAATATTTACAAAATATTCATATCACCTATTAAAATATAATTAAAATTTGGTCTTAGAGTTTTTTCTACAATATTAAAATCACTGTCCCACATAGACCCATTTATATAAGTAGGAAATATATAAAACTCCCTGTCCTTACTTGGTTTACAATGTATTAAAACTTTGTTATTTATTTCCAATATGTTAAGCACATTTTGTAAAATACTATCTTGCGTAATACCTATCAAATAACCTCCCTTAGCCCTTCCAAAAATACTTTCTCTAGTTACTTCTACCCATTGCAATATAAACCCAGCAAAATACTTTTCTATCAATACAAAATCTTTACTCTCTACATGAGTTTCTAATAAACAAAAAAATTCAAAAGACTTAACAAACTTAAAAAATTCTAAGTCATTAATTTTATTTTTAATACCAGCTACATTGTATGATAATATATTAATTTTATTAAGTATTGTCTAAATGAATATAATAAAAGTTATCCCTTTTAAATCATTTTAAGTATGCTGTAGACCTACTCTATTTTATACTATATGTATTTGTATATGTTTGTATGTTAGTATTTGTGGAATATATTGGCTGCTGTCAGTTAATATTTCTGTCATATCGTAGGGTATGTGATGATTTTTTTCGTTGGATACAGTCTGTCTGTATGGGTTTTATCGTAAGGTGTTTGTTGCAGTACGTATTTGCATATAGGGTTGTCTGTCCTTGTCATTGAGTGTCTATGTGTCAGGTATGTGTGGCCGATCCTGAGCCTGGCAAGAACAACTTCCTCCCGTCTAGTACTCATATGGCTCGATGGACACTCCTTAATAGTACTTTTGATACTGCGGAGGTGGTTCTTTACTTCCATCCATTCTGATTGCCATTTGTTTAGGATTCGGTGGCTATATGTTTCACTATGTCTTCGTATAGTTTGTTTGTGTTTATTGATTTTTCTTGAGTAATTAGTTTAGCCTGCTGCCGTACTAATCATAAGGTCTTCGTGTCCTGGCAGCCAATATAGGGTAATTGTATTTTAATATGTTTGTTGTTTATAAATTTCTTCTGTTATGTTTAGTGCTATTGGGTGAGTGATTTAAATGTCTCGGGGGGGATAATAATGAACTCAGCGAGTCTGAACAAATTAATGTGTGTTTGTGCTGTGATGATGTAGGTGTCATGTTTTTAAATGCCAACCAAATTGCATGGAATTCAGTTCAAAGTATGCTGTAGTGGGATGATAACTTTCTGAAAAACCTTGTCTTTCTGTGATTTATCATGAAACAGTAAAAAAAAAACAAAAAAAAAAAAAAAAAATGCACGAATTTTTCACACCTTCACTTCTGAACACATTTCTTATAACCCTCGTATAGGTTTTTTCCCCCCTTCCTTCTATATAGGGAACGACTCACTCGCGAACGGCAGACCTCTTGACCTACACTTCATATCCAGTGACTGGTACACAGCAATCCCCGACCTAGTCGCCGCAGTATATATATATATATATATATATATATATATATATATATATATATATATATATATGTATGTATATATATATGTGTGTGTGTGTGTGTGTGTTTTTTTTTTTTTAACACACATTTTTCCCTGTTATTTCCCCACTACTGTATCCCTATAAAGGGAGACTGTTTTCTGCGTGAACTATGCAAAATAGACTTTAATGCACAATTATGAGACATTTTATGTGGATAATTGCACGTTGTGTGTACAATATGTTGAGGATGTCTGAACAGTAGTTATTTAGTCCGGGTGAATTGCTGGTTAGTCTGCAGCTTTATATTCTACTAGCCCTTCTGTACGTCAATGACAAGGTTGAAATAAAACTTAAAGATTTCTATGTGTAAATAAAATTAAAATAACGCTTGGATTTATATTAGCTCAAAAGTATCCTTTCATTTCCTTCCTGAAAATGTTCTCTACTGTCAATATATTATTTCCTGAGTAAATCATGGAATGGCCATTTGATGAATATTGACGAACCGCTCGTGAGTACAAACAAATATCGTGTCATGGGGAAAATTGCTCTTCCGAAAATTTAAAAGGTTGATGTCAATATAACGACATTTGACATAATACAAATCAAATTTCATTTTTTATTTACAATTAGTGTTCATCTACCCACAGGATAATTAGTAGACAAAAATAGTTTTATTACACTATGATTTTTTGATTCTTATACCGATTTTCTTCCATTTTCTAAATTTTGTACAGACCGTTTCCTGTAAGCTGTGCTTGGTTGTGTTTGGTTTGGTGGTGTACTAACAATTGATGGATAACTTTGAGTTGAGACTTCAGTAAATTGGATGAAATGAAATGATGTATTGATTTCCTTTAATGTCAACAAAACGTAATAGGATACATCAAATATTTGTTTTCGTTTATTTTAATAAATTTACTTATATTATTAATAACGTTATTAATTGATATATTTCCATATTAATTAATAACAAACGTTTATAATGCATTCGTAATAAAATTATGAACTTTTCGTAAAATGATTCCATTCAATTGTTATATATAATAAATTAATATTGTTAACCATATAGCCAATAGATCATTCTAAATACATAATATTTATTTTTAATATATTGAAATGATTTGATATTAGCCTTAGATTTTTTAAAAAGTATGACATGGTTTATAAAAGATGAGAAACTTGTCTCCATCATAAAGAGAAAATGCACATGAACATAAATTATTTTTTGGCCAATTTGTATGGCAAATATTTTCTTGATTTATTTTATACTTGAACATTTTTGATAGCATTCATCTTATGGAAAAGAACATCTTTTAGGCATGAAATTCATTAACTCACTTCTAAACAAATTATATCTTTTTTTTTTAGATTTAGGCAGTGCATTAAAGAGTTTTACTCCTGCCCTGAAAATTACGCGCTTTTGTCGAAATATTTATATTAGTGATTCGGGATTTGAAGCATATTCTAGTGTCATGTTTTACACTAACTACCTGATAAATGGAACGAAATAAGACCTCAAATAAATCATATTCCCCTAGCAGTCATTTCTGTAAATCAATTATTGAAACCAAAATCTACACACAGAGATTTTAGAATTGCTAAAATTTTTCTAGATTTGACGATATACATATGAGTGTGTGGGAGTGAAAAAATATTTCTTAGCTCCGATCTCAATATAATAGGCGAAGTTGGAAAAGGCAGCCCCTTCAAGTAAATACGAGTTGTATACAAGCTTAGGCGTGTTTATAAACAAAATTATTTTCGCCAATGCCACTTTTATATCATTATAGATAGAAGAGGTATATAACAAGGTATAGAATAGAGGTTTATTAACAAGGTATTTAAATGAAATTAGAGGTAAGAAGAATATAAATTGGAAGTAGTATTTTCACAAAAGTACGGAAAATTCTATTTTTTTCAAGAAAATTGGCCAGGGTAGTCACCCAAAGTAGATCTAAATTAATTTTTAGTGAAATCAACGTTACATCATGGCTGACGGTATTCTATATTAACAGTACCAAGGGGAGGTCACTATACTGTTTATCTGATATAATAATGCAGACAGTATAATACACACCGAGTATTGTCACCACTGAATTGGCCTTTCAGATGCTCCGTTGCATTGTTTGTGTTGCTAATTATCAGATGTAGGTACTTCGGCACAATTCGCTCTAGAATTAGCACCGTTTGAAATCCATCAGCCCAGAAATCTGGGTGTGGTATTGTTTACGACAGCTCAGAGCAGAGGTTTGATTATTCAGATATTACACGTTACATTGCAACACAGAAATACTTCGTATTGTATTGTCTCGCCTAAAGATAATTAAGCATCTGATTCTATGGAATACGATTATCCTTACAGATAATTCCACAATATATAGTTTTTAGGGCATTGCCCTTAATAATATCCAATGGAGAAAAAGTAACCGTGCTCTTACCTACAACTGTAGATATTTTAACATATTTTTTTGAATAAGGTCGCATTACCTATACTATTTTATTTTTATAATATGAAAAAGCGTCAGTCGCTGAAATTGCGACTCACCTAAATAAATAATAAAGTCCGTCACGCAGGGGCTGCTTAAACTAAGCAGATTTCCCTTGTGAAGTTTAGTAGTCGATGAATCTACATACTGCTAACACAATATCACCGTGAATAAACACAAACGGAACTAAGAAATGTTTCATCCAATGTCAATACTTTGTGAAAGGAAGCGTTTGAAATGTAGACAAACAGATCGGCCAGCCATACACCGGAAAGAAAAACAATTACTGAAATATAACATATTAATTTTATTGAGAACTATTTACTATATCTAGTACTGCAACTAATAATGAGTCAGAATATTTGTTTTCTCAATCAATCAAATTTTAGTAACCAAAACCTTAAGACGGGGGGGGGGGGGTCTACACCAGGACATATTTGCAATTGTACAATAAAGGTCTCTTGAATACAATGTTTGATATTTACGCTTCGAATAATGTGGTATTTTATATAATAGAGCATTGTTTATGTAACATGAGTAGAAGTGGGGGTTTGTAGAACTATGAAAACTGAAAAATGCAAATATATCGGTTAATATTCAAGATAGAGAATAACTGCATATTACAATAATTATAGTAAATTTAATTTGCAATACGATTGATTTTATACACTTTTTCAATCCGACGTATAGTAACGAAGATATTTCGAATTTTCAAACATCCTCCCCTGTAAACCCCCTCTCCCTGGCCCTAACATAATCTTTCTTTTTACTTAACAAAATACCGACTTCGGTAACTATTAAACAATAATTGCGTCCGCTAGAGCGGTAACAGACAAATATATATATATATATATATATATATATATATATATATATATATATACATATACAGTTCTGAGCGAATCTCATTTTCGTCATCTCCTAGGTAGGATCGATGGACTTTTGAATGAAAAATTTCGAAAATCGCGTCATGAGTACGACCTCAATAGCTGATTTCCCTTAAGGGAAAACTGCTAAATCTCGTAAATAATATAGAGAACATGTAATAAGAGACTTTACACTTTTTTTTATATATATTCTTAAATTTCTCTTAAATTTTGAGTTCTTAATCAATTCATTGATTGACCTAGACCAGTCATGAGTTATAGAGTATTATACAAGAACAAATCGATGGCGAGAGTAGAGGCACTCAGCCAATAGATTCTCAAAATACAATCCTTCTATAAATGTTATCACAGGCAGTGGCAACACGTATTCACGCTCAATATAATATGGCCAATTAACAAACGTTTTATAATTAGAACTAGTTGTCTATTCCGACTACTTCAATTGTATTCTAATTGTACATTTCCTTTGCCGCAGAATGAGACATCCTTTTTTCTAGAAAAAAAAACGACAGATAACTACTATGATCATGACGTATGATTTGTTTTCTATTATACGTCAGAATATTCAAAATTACTGAAAATTTTTATGGATACGATTACCGAGATGGCAACAAGACTACTTGTAGCCATAGAAGTGATTTCAAGAACAGAAGGTACAAGAAGAATTTCTGGGACCATGTTTAGCTCTCAGATGAAAATTATGAATTACCATATATATAAAAATAAATAATTAAAAACAAACAAAATTTGCCCAGCACCATATTCAGCTACAAAAATTCAAAATACAAAAAGAGTAGGAAAATTAGTTCTTTATATCATGCAATTATTGGAAAACCAGATGCTCCTATGCCCCGCAGAAAGCCCTTGGAAATTATACGTTATAGTTTAGTTGATCATCAGTGCTATCAAAAATAGTGGCTGCAGGAGCATATTGAAGTAATTGAATCCGACAGACTGCACAAGAAACGGATATATACGTACATATAAACACAATGAGGAACTAGAAAAACAGATAACCGTTTAATTACGTAGAGGACTTGCGGAGGTTGACCATTGGAGGTTGTCATTGGACAGTGGAGAACGACAGTTTGGACTATTACTGAAGATAAAATTTAAAATTATAAATCTGTACATAATATGTTCATTAGCGATGCTAGAAACGATCCATAATCTCACTTATTAAAGCCTAAAAAAATATTATATTTGCTAATTCAGCCAAGAATGAGGTGATAAATAAGTTTTTTAGCAGACTTCCCTTAAGGGAAATCAGCTATTGAGGTCGTACTCATGACGCGATTTTCAAAACATTTCTTCAAATGTCCATCGATCCTAACCAGATGACGAAAATGAGGTACGTTCAAAATTATATATATATATATATATATATATATATATATATATATATATATATATATATATATATATTAGTCTGTTAACGCTCTAGCGCTCGCAATTTTTGTTTGAACGTTACCAAACTCGATATTTAACCGTTTTATGTAAAAAGAGAGCTTAAGTTCGTTAATGGCTGAAATCGGACCAGAGAGAGGGGGGGGGGTTAGAGGGGGATTTTCGAAAATTCAAAATATCTCCGTTATTATGCATCGGATCGAAAAATTGTATATAACCAATCTTATTTCAAATTAAATTTACTATAAATATTGGTATATACGTTTATTCTCTATCTTGAATATTAACCGATATATTTGCATTTTTAAGTTTTCAGCAAACCGCCACTTCTACTCATGTTACGTAAACAATACTCTGCTACATAATAAATCACATTATTGGAATTTTAAATACCTAAAATTGTATTCAAGAGACCTTTATTATACGAGACACGTGCAAATATGTCCTGTTGACTCCCCCCCCATCTTAAAGTTTTGGACTGCTAAAATTTTATTGATTGAGATAACAATTATTCTGACTCATTATTAATTACAGTACTAGATATAGTAAATAGTTCTCAATAAAATTAATGAGTTATATTCTGATATATTTAAGTAATTGTTTTTCTTTCCGGTGTGAGGCGGGCCGACCCGTTAGTTTACATTTCTAACCTAACTCTAACTGTCGGCAGGTTATTGAAAATGGATGAAACATTTATTATTTCCGTTAGTATTCACGGTGTTGTGTTACCAGTATGTATATTTATCTATTACTAAACTTCACGAAGGAAATCTGCTTAGTTTACGCAGCCCCTGCATGACGGACTTTTTTTTAACGTGCGATTACTAAATGTGGGGATTCACAGGATGCTGAAAGTTTAAATAATACAAAAATCTTGGATAATATTCACGATACGTAAAATGTGCTGAGAACAATATTTATAGAAAGAAAATTGTCAATACACTCGCTTATATAAAACATTTCAATTTGGCATATAATAACGGTGATATTTTGAATTTTCGATTCCCCTTTAAACCCCCATCATTTCCCCAGGTCCGGTTCCATCTATTAACTATCTGGATCTTAAGTTTTACAGGAAAGGTTTATATATAGAGGTTGGTAAAGGTTAAACAATAATTTTGACCGCTTGAGTGGCGATAGACAAGTTTATATATGTGTATATATATATATATATATATATATATATATATATATATATATAAAATTGTAACCTCTGTCTGTTCATTGATTTTTTTCGCGAAATGTCACGATATCTTTTCGTTTCACATGTCATAGACACCTAACTGCATTTTGTTTCTTTCGTGTCTGTTTGTTTGTTTATTTGTTTGTTTGTTACCTTTACAGGCATAAACGGCTGAACCGAATTTTATGAAACTTGGTATGTATATTACTACTAACCCATCTTAGAATTTAGGCTATGTTAATATTCTCTGAGACGAACAGGAATGGGGGTTATGAGGGAGGGCTGAAATTAAAAATAGCAATATTTCGTTTCCTAATGCATTATCGGCAATTATGCACGTAACAAAAGTTGTTTATTTTGTCATTTGGAGTAACTTTTGTTATATACACTCGTATACCTAAGTATAAATGAGTTATACGCTAAGAAGTACTGCGGAAGTCAACAATTTTATTTGGCACAAAAAACTCAACCGAACTAAACCAAACTCGGTATATGAATTAGCACTAACGCCTTCCTTATAATAAGCCATACTAACATTTCTAGGGACGGGCAGGAGTGGGGGTTATAAGGAGGCCTGAAATTAAAAATAGCAATATTTCGTTTCCTATTGGGCTTTCGGCAAATATGCACATAACAAAAGTTGTTTATTTGTTATTTAGAGAAACTTTTGTCATATACGCTATCGTGGTATACCGAAGTATAAAGGCCGTTATACGCTAAAAATGATAGTGGGAGTCAAGAATTTTATTTGGAACAAAAGACTCAACCGAACTAAATAAAACACTCGGTATGTGTATTAGCACTAACGCCTTCCTTATAATAAGCCATACTAACATTTCTAGGGACGGGCAGGAGTGGGGGTTATAAGGAGGCCTGAAATTAAAAATAGCAATATTTCGTTTCCTATTGGGGTTTCGGCAAATATGCACATAACAAAAGTTGTTTATTTGTTATTTAGAGAAACTTTTGTCATATACGCTATCGTGGTATACCGAAGTATAAAGGCCGTTATACGCTAAAAATGATAGTGGGAGTCAAGAATTTTATTTGGAACAAAAGACTCAACCGAACTAAATAAAACACTCGGTATGTGTATTAGCACTAACGCATTCCTTATAATAAGCCATACTAACATTTCTAGGGACGGGCAGGAGTGGGGGTTATAAGGAGGCCTGAAATTAAAAATAGCAATATTTCGTTTCCTATTGGGGTTTCGGCAAATATGCACATAACAAAAGTTGTTTATTTGTTATTTAGAGAAACTTTTGTCATATACGCTATCGTGGTATACCGAAGTATAAAGGCCGTTATACGCTAAAAATGATAGTGGGAGTCAAGAATTTTATTTGGAACAAAAGACTCAACCGAACTAAATAAAACACTCGGTATGTGTATTAGCACTAACGCATTCCTTATAATAAGCCATACTAACATTTCTAGGGACGAGCAGGAGTAGGGGTTATATGGGAGGCCTGAAATTAATAATAGTGATATTTCGTTTCGTATTGGGGTTTCGGCAAATATTGAACGTAACAAAAGTGGTTTATTTTGTTATTTAGAGAAATTTGCTCAACAATTCTTTGGAACTATCAGGTACCTCACCGAGAAAAATTAAATCAAATGTATGTTAATATTTTGTGCTTAATAATTCAAATCACATCCTGTGCATAATGCACAGAAGACAGGAAATATGACAATATGGAGGACAGTTGAAGTCTTACATAAAAAAATAATTTTATTATTAACAAATCCACAGAAACGACGGGTATTAACACTAAACACTGGGACGGGTAAATGTCAAAATATTGTGCAAAGTAAAGCCTTGCCAAAAAAATACCATCACCATTCAGCCTGAAATGAATTCCCGAGCGAAGCCGGGTATCTGAGCTAGTATATATATATATATATATATATATATATATATATATATATATATATATATATATATATATAAAATTGTAACCTCTGTCTGTACATTGATTTTTTTCGCGAAATTTCACGATAACTTTTCGTTTCACATGTCATAGACACCATATCTGCATTTTGTTTCTTTCGTGTATGTTTGTTTGTTTGTTTGTTTGTTTGTTACCTTTTCACGCATAAACGGCTGAACCGAATTTTATGAAACTTGGTATGTATATTACTACTAACCCAACTTAGACTTTAGGCTATATTAAAATTCTCTGAGATGAACAGGAGTGGGAGTTATAAGGGAGGCCTGAAATTAAAAATAGCGATATTTCGTTTTTTATTGGTTTTTCGGCAAATATGCACATAACAAAAGTTGTTTATTTTGATATTTAGAGTAACTTTTGTTATATACACTTTTGTTGTATACCTAAGTATAAATGAGTTATACGCTAAACACTATAGCGGAAGTCAAACATTTTATTTCGTACAAGGGACTCAACCGAAATAAATAAAATTCGATATGTGTATTAGCACTAACGCCTTCATTATAATAAGCCATACCAACATGTCTATGGACAGGCAGGAGTGGGGGTTATAAGGGAAGTCTGAAATTAAAAATAGCTATATTTCGTTTCCTATTGGTTTTTCCGCAAATATAAACATAACAAAAGTTGTTTATTTTGTTATTTGGAGTAATTTTTGTTATATACACTTCTTTGGAACTAACGGGTACTAACCGATGAAAACTTAACAAAACTCGGTATGTCAATGCATTTTGTGCTTAATAATTCAAATTTATGCATACATGTATAAGAGACGGGAAATATAAAAATATCGAAGACTGTGAAGCCTTATCGAACAAATAATTCTATTATTAGCAAATCCACGGGAAAGACGGGTATCAATCCTAAACACTGGGACGTGCAATGTAAAGCCTGCTAAAAAAATACCATCACCATTCAGCCTCAAATGAATTCCCGGGCGAAGCCGGGTATCTGAGCTAGTATATATATCTATATATATATATATATATATATATAATATATATATATATATATATATATATATATATTATTTGGATTTTATTGACTTTTGAAAACATTCTTCGAAAATCGCGTCATGTGTAAAATGTCTGTAGCTGATTTCCGTCCAGTGAAATCTGATAAACAAAGTTAAGTAGTTGTTATTATTTGTTTGTAATTAAGAGAGGATCAACAGAATATCACCCTTTTCTAGCCAGGATGGGAGTAAGGATTTTATTTAAAGAGTTTGTCATTCAATGAATTCCTATTGCCCAGCCGAGAATCGAACCTACCTCTGTAGGTTAGGAAATCAGTATATATTTAGCTTACTCTATACGCTGAGGACGACTAGTTGCATTCCTTGCTACTGTAATTCTGGCAAAAGGAATCTCAGAATATTCTGACCAATCAATATTCTGCTTGCTTGAGCTGTAGTCAAATGGAAAACAATAAATAGATGCGCACGCACGTTTCATATTAAGTCTGGCCAGTAATCCTATTTACATTATGGAACCTCTTAAGAAAAGCCTATATACCCCTCAAGTATATATTTGTGTATTTTCACCTTAATCTGATTATAATGTACATGAGACTAAGCTCGAACAATCTTATTAGTCATTTGAATACATTGTCATATTTATGCATAATATATTTTAACCTATTACTTTATTACCTATTCCTTATTTTCATTATGTAGCCAACATTTTTGGTTTATTTATTCAACTTACGCTTTCATTTGATGCATATCATTGACAATAAAAATAAAATTCATTCAATATTTTAATAAAAAAAAAAAATAAAGCAAAATAATAAATCTGATTTGGGGCCCACATGACTTCCTCGTACTCCAATTAAATGAAATGTTCGGTTGTACATCGAGTGATTTACAACATCCCCTTTCCAACAAATGAAAAAAAAAATATATATTTTTTTCCGCTTCTCTCTAACTCTCCACCCCTTCTCATATATCGATTTCTATCAAAAAGAGAGGTGCACAACTAGAAATTACATCAATCCGAAATATGAAATACCAACAACCTAAGAGTAGTCGTTTTTTGCCTATATGTACAGACGTCAAGATAAAACTAGTCAGAACCGGTCCATATATATATATTATATATATATATATATATATATAATATATATATATATACGTACATAAATAATTTTGAGCGGACCTCATTATTGTCATGTCCTGGGTAGGATCGATGGACATTTGAAGAAATCTTTGCTTGAGTATGATCTCAATAGCTGATTTCCTGAAGGGAAATCTGGTAATAGTTCATCCTTAAAAAATAATCTAAGTAAAACTGTATTCTTATTTTTAATTCCGAATTAGAAAAAAATAGTAAATTATTGTGCACAATTAAAAATCTACTAGTAAAACTTATTTATATATGAGCATTGATATTTCATCGAATTAACCTGTCTAAAATATAGTTGGTTAATATGAACTATCGTAGGTCAATACCAAATAGTACAAAATAAAAATTAAATTGAACATTCTTGTTGCTTTGAATTGATTTGTATTAATCTTCTTCTTATTTTTTATTTATTTATCTGGAATTTAATATATTAATTTATTGTTTTGTTACAGGTATGTAAACTCAATTGAATATGAAAATCACGAGCTTGGAGATTTATTACTGGTAATTAAACTTACTTGCATATTGCATTCAAATGACTTTACTTTTACGAATTCGAGGCCTTTATTAAAACTGAGGTGACAGGAAACGTTTTTTATATTGGTCAGATGAGTGAGTACTGGACTCATTATTATGCGTCTCGTCAATATCGAATATAAAATTAATTAAAATATTTTGTGTATGGTGTCATGAAGTTTGTCATAACTTTGTCAGGTGTTTTAGCAGATTTCCCTTATGGGAAATGAGCAATTTAGATATACCCTAGTACTGGTATAAATAGTAAATTCTACAATTTTTGAAAACTGTTTCAGCTGATTTTGGTTAGCTCATTGTGAGATAATTAATGGTTTTTACAACCAAACAGTCGAATGCCCTCGTAAACGGTGATACCTGATTTCGTTTATCATATTGTCTGATGATTTCTTTAACACAAACTGTTAACTGTTTTTGAGTACTGCGATCCCTACCAGCCAACATAAAAGTATTTGTTGTGTGGAAGCCCTTTCCAGACGTGCTACTGACCTACCACTAATAATCAACCAGGTTTTCAACTAAGTTCATTTTAGCATATTTCCCTTAAGGGAAATCAGCTTTTGACGATATACTCATGACGCGACTTTCGAAATTTGTCTTCAAATGTCTATTGATCCTACCTAGGAGATGACGATAATGAGGTCCGTTCAAAACTATATATATATATATATATATATATATATATATACACACAGATATACATATTGGGCTTTATCCGATCTAGGGGTCGCAATTATTGTTTTATCGTTACCAAACTTGATATTTAGTCGTTTTAT
Organism: Riptortus pedestris; assembly: GCA_019009955.1. NCBI lineage: Eukaryota > Metazoa > Arthropoda > Insecta > Hemiptera > Alydidae > Riptortus > Riptortus pedestris. Next base: position 90,547,732 of record CM032231.1, on the reverse strand, counting down.
GTCAAAAGAAAGAACAAGCTGAAATCGGACTAAGGAGGAGGGGGGTTTAAAGGGGAGGAATTTTGAAAATTCGAAATATCTCCGTTACTATAAGTCGGATCGAAAAACTGTATAGAATCAATCTTATTAAAAATCAAATTTACTATAAATATTGTTCTATACATTTATTCTGTGTCTTGAATATTAACCGAGATATTTGCATTTGTATTGTTTGTGTGGTCGGCAGAAGTCGGCTTTGTTCGGGACTTTCCGGCAAGAGCTAGTTCAGCCGTTTCTGTAAATGTTCGTCCCTCGTGAATAGGTTTAGAGATTCGTTACTGCTTCTGTTATTAGTAAGCAGATTTCTCTATTGTAAAACTTCAGATGGGAAATCTGCTTGGCTTACGCAGCACCTGCGTGACGGACTTTTGTTTATACCAGTATTTTATTAGCATAAAGTTTTCATATCCACCCGTACACCTATATATATATATATATATATATATATATATATATATATATATATATATATACTAGCTTCAGATACCCGGCTTCGCCTGGGAATTCATTTCAGGCTGAATGGTGATGGTATTAGCAGATTTTTTTTTGGCAAGGCTTTACTTTTCATAATATTTTGTAATTTCCACGTCCCAGTGTTTAGGGTTCATACCCCGTCGTTTTTTTTTTTGTAAGACTTCATTGTCCCTCCAAATTATCATATTTCCCGTCTCCTGTGTATTAATGCATAAATTTTCAGCTATTAAGGACAAAATATTAACAGAGATTTGAATTAATTTTTCCGGGTGAGGTACCTGGTAGTTCATATTGGACAGAATTGTTGAGCATATCAATATTTCTACGCAAATTACTTTAGTTTTACTGTATAACTCGCTTATAATTCGGTATACGAAAAAAGTGTATATAACAAAAGAAACATTAAATAACAAAATAAACAACTTTTGTTATGTGCATATTTTCAGAAAAAAACAATAGAAAACTAAATACCGCTATTTTAAATTCAGGCCTTCCTTACAATCCCCACTTCTGCCAGTCCCTAGAAATATTGGTATTGCTTACTATAAGGAATACGTTAGTTTTAATACACATACCGAGTTTTATTTAGATCGGTTGGGTCTTTTGTCCCAAATAAAATTGTTCACTTCCACTATATGTTTTAGCGTATATATCGTTTATAATTCGGTATACGAAAAAAGTTTATATTACAAAAGTTACTCTAAATAACAAAATAAACAACTCTTGTTATGTTCATATTTGACGAAAAACGAATAGAAATCAAAATATCGCTATTTTTAAATTCAGGCCTCCCTTATAACCCCCACTCCTGCCCGTCCCTAGAAATGTTGGTATGGTTTGTTATAATAAAAGCGCTAGTGCTAATACATATACCGAGTTTTATTTATTTCGGTTGGATCTTTTGTCCCAAATAAAATTGTTCATTTCCGCTGTAGGTTTTAGCGTATATCTCGTTTATAAATCGGTATATGAAAAAAGTGTATATAACAAAAGTTGCTCTAAATAACAAAATAAACAGCTTTTGTTATGTTTCATATTTGACGAAAAAACCAATAGGAAAACGAAATATCGCTATTCTTAATTTCAGGCCTCCCTTATAACCCCCACTCCTGTTCGTTTCGGAGAATATTAACAGCATAAAGTCTAAGTTCGGTTAGTACTAATATGGATACCAAGTTTCATAAAATTCGGTTTAGCCGTTTATGCGTGAAAAGGTAACAAACAAACAAACAAACAAATAAACAAACAAACAAACAGACACCAAAGAAACAAATTGCAGTTATGGTGTCTAGGACATGTGAAACGAAAAGTTATCGTGAAATTTCGTGAAAAAAATCAATGTACAGGACAGAGCTTAAAATTTTATATATATATATATATATATATATATATATATATATATATATATAAAATTGTAACCTCTGTCTGTACATTGATTTTTTTCGCGAAATATTACGATAACTTTTCGTTTCACATGTCATAGACAGAAAAAACTGCATTTTGTTTCTTTCGTGTGTTTTTGTTTGTTACCTTTTCACGCATAAACGGTTGAACCGAATTTAATGAAACTTGGTATGTATATTACTACTAACTCAACTTAGACTTTAGGCTATGTTAATATTCTCAGAGACGAACAGGAGTGAGGGTTATAAGGGAGGCCTGAAATTAAAAATAGCGATATTTCGTTTCCTATTGGTTTTTTGGCAAATATGAACACAACAAAAGTTGTTTATTTTATTATTTAGAGTAACTTCTGTTATATACACTTTTGCCGTATACGGAAGTATAAACGAGTTATACGCTAAAAACTTTAACGGGAATGAACAATTTTATTTTGCACAAAAAACTCAACCGAACTAAACCAAACTCGGTATGTGATTTAGCACTAACACCTTCCTTATAATAAGCCATACTAACATTTCTAGGGACGGGCAGTAGTGGGGCTTATAAGGGAGGCCTGAAATTAATAATAATGATTTCCTATTGGGGTTTCGGCAAATATGCACATAACAAAAGTTGTTTACTTTGTTATATAGAGACATTTGCTCAACAATTCTTTTCAATATGAACTACCAGGTACCTCGCCTGGAAAAATTAATTCATGTGTATGTTAATATTTTGTCCTTAATAATTTAAATCTATGCATAATGCACAGGAAACGGGAAATATGACAATATGGAGGAGAGTGAAGTCTTACATAAAAAATTAATTTTATTATTAACAAATCCACAGCGCCGACGGGCATTAACTCTAAACACTGGGACGGGTAAATGTTAAAATATTGTGCAAAGTAAAGCCTTACCAAAAAAATACCATCACCATCCAGCCTCAAATGAATTCCCGGGCGAAGCCGGGTATCTGAGCTAGTAAACTATAAATTTCATTTCTATTCCTTGACTACTTAAAGCTTTATTTCAACTTGAATGAAATTTCATTTCTGAGTTGTTTGGTGTTTTTAATTTAGTTGTAATATTTTATTTTTACTTCTTGTCATACAACAACGACGTCGGAACGGATTATATTCAGGTGCTTCGCGCTCAAAATTCATTTTGAAACTGAGTCTATTTTAGTGTTAAAGGATTTATTGTTATACAGACTTCGATTACTACAAATTCAAATTTCGTATTTTATTTAGTCTTAATGGAGTTTGAATGTATCTGAAACCAGTTCAATACTATATGAGCCTGGGGAGTAAAAGTTCAATTCCAAAAGGAATAAAAATTTTATTTTTTTTATTAGAAAAATTATAAAGGAACAATAATCAATCAATAAATATATTGTACATTCCTTTCTGATTTGACCAACAATATAAATTATAACTTCTACTTTATTTATGGAAAAATCATATTGTCTAGAGGGGTGTATCGTAACGCGGCAATGACAAATCGAGATATTAAGAAAATATTCCTCATTTATCTTTGTCCATATTTCTAATCTTGAAGTGAGGCTCAGGTTAGCCATGCGAGTTAAAGTGTTGACCTTTATCTCACATGGTAAACCTTGAGTGGCGAGTTCGGTTCTCGCCTGGGCAAAGGAAATTATTTAGTGACGAAATTCATTAAATAACATCCTAAAATCCCACCCTGGCTAGAAAAGGTTGTTAGGTAACCTGTAATTAGCCTTAGTTGGAAAAAGTGGACGTTAATAAATAATAATAATAATCTTGAAGTTAATGCCATAGCAACAATATAACGGCTGAACATTTTTTTTCAATTATGTTAATGAATCTTTTTAAAGTAGGAAAATATTTCTGTTCGCCGAAAATGCAATGTCGTCAGCAATGGATGTTTTCGAGTTGATCAGAAATATAATTTTCAACATGTCTGTATTTATGTATCGAATCAAAAAGTGAAATTGTTTCCCTCATTTTAAAATTAATCTTCAGCATTCTAGAATTTTTTATAAAAAAAGTTGTATTATAATAATTTATCCAGAAGAAAGTTTGTCTTTATCCTGTACCTATTTCGTCTAAGCTGAACCACTGTGTAGCGTACTTTCCTAAGGTTATGTCATTCAACTTGTCTTCGTGACATTTGTATATATTTTCAAAATGAACATATTAGTGTGCCTTTTCTGTTTATCAGTACACTGATTCTATATTTAGACTTATAATATCACCTTTATATAGGATATTTTTTTTTTTTTTTTTTTTTTTTATGAAAACCATACATCTGGCGCATACATCAGTACACTAATGTTGCAACATGGCAGCGTATGGAATGGTTCTGCCAATTTGGAAAAAAAAGCTTGTACCTTTAATTCCTTGTGGCAACAACCTTAAGTGGCTTCAGACTGTTAGATATATTTATCGTCTGAAGGAATCAGTTGAGAGCGAGTGTATCGAAGATCTTACAGCTGTTCAAGAGGAGACGGCTAGCAAGACTAAAACGCCTCAGAGTTGAGGCGAAGAAAGCAGATGGAGCTTCTCAAGGAGATTGTGAGAGAGGGAGAGAGAGGAGAGAGAGAGAGGAGAGAGAGAGAGAGAGAGAGAGAGAGAGAGAGAGAGAGAGAGAGAGAGAGAGAGAGAGAGAGAGAGAGAGAGAGAGAACGACAGACAGTCAGAGTACGAGAGCACTTGATCTCTTCCCTAGATTTGGCAGGACTCCAAGAGAGTGTTTGAGGTTCCTTTCATAGAGCGAGCTTGCATCATTAACGAAAATAATGCCGGCCCGATGCCTTTTATCATCTTCCTCTCACTCATGAATAAAATGACTGAATTGTGTTTCGGATAAATGCTTAATTATATTTCTTCCGTGACAGTCATTGTATAATCTTGAATCGAGTTTATTTCTCCCTTTGATGTCCATTAAGCCATGTCATTACTACCCCAAATCACCCTTAACCTCCACTCTATGACTTTAGTTAGCCGCAGAAGTTTATATAAAATAACTTATTTATTTATTTTTTTAAATAAGGTAAGGTTATGTTTATGAGTGGTAATACGCTGGACTATTTATTTGAGGACTTATGTTTTTTTTCATAAAATGGAATATAAATTACGGGCCTTAAAGTGTCACAGTTTTGTTTTTGTATTTGAAAATTCTCAACATGCATATATAGTAGGAGAAAATTTCATTTATTTCTTTCAAATACTTGTTGAGTACTTATATTCTATTTATATTATTTTAAAGTTCTTGAATTTCCCCCTTGTTCCCGTTAATTTAGTTATTTCTACCATTTTTGTTTTATGAGTTTTGCTTAAAGTAGTATGTTAACTAAATTATAATAATTATTTCAACTGGGTTATGGCTGTGACCAAAGATTCCACTTATAATAAATTATTTCGTAAATTTTAAGTGATCTCATTTTTTTTGGGGGGGGGATTTAAATCCCACACTGTTAGTCCTTACATTTTTACCATTGAGGTGCTAACTTAAAATGACCTCTTGTCTAGCATAAAATTTGAGGTTGTTGCCAAATAAATACTATAAAAGTCCGTCACGCAGGGGCTGCGTAAACGAAGCAGATTTCCTACGTGAAGTTTTACAATAGAGAAATCTGCCTACTAATAACGGCAGTAGTAACGAATCTCTAAACCAGGTCGCGACGGACGAACAGTTACGGAAACGGCCGAACTAGCTTTCGGTGGAAAGTCCCGAATATGGCCGACTTCTGCCAACCACTCCCACAATACAAATGCAAATATGTCTGTTAATATGCACGATAGAGAATAAACGCATAGAACAGTCTTTATTGTAAATTTAATATGCAATAGGATTGATTCTATAAAATGATTCGATCCGACGATAATAACGGAGATACTTGGAATTTTCAAAAATCCCCCCTCTAAACACTCCCTCCCACTGGTCCGATTTCAGCCATTAACGAACTTGATCTTTCTTTTTATATAAAACGATTAAATTCCGAGTTTGGTAACGATCAAACAAAAATTGCGACCGCTAGAGCGTTAACAGACAAATATATATATATTTATATTTGAACGGACCTCATTTTCGTCATCTACTGGGTAGGATCGATGGACATTTGAAGACATTTTTCGAAACTCGCGTCATGAGTACGACCTCAATAGCTGATTTCCCTTAAGGGAATTATGCTCAAAAAACAATGATTATATATTTAAGAGAATAGTGTATTGAAATGCGTAAATGGCAGAATCGGGGAAAATATTTTTCAAATCCTGCAGAATCAGATAGCATTACCTATTATTGGTAGCCGTACGAAATGAGCACATTAACCCCACCAAAACTACAGGCGCAGGTCAAGAGACAACAGCAGTTGATGAGTATCCTTCCAGAGCGTGTTAGAGTCACCGTGCCTGTGGCTAACCGGGTGTCTAGCGTGTATATTTGTTTGACAGCCTCTCGAGATGACTAATGATTATGACTGTCTTAGATCCTGTCGGTAAGCTGATGAGGCTGAATTAACCCTATCCGGGTAAAACGAGTTCTCTCTGTCAACTGGACGCTACTCATTCGATGTCTTGTATGTCTACTGGACAGTGTACTCATTCCAGGTCGTCCTTGGTTAACGTGGGTTGGATTTTAATATCCACAGAAGGGTTTATCGCATTCTACATAAAACACCGATTGCAAATCCCACTCGGTTGATGATCTCCTAAACCAAACAATATATAAATATATATAGAAACATCTGTGTGTCTGTCTGTGTATGAAATTGTTTTGCTTACGAGTTCAGTGTTTTTCCTCTCGGCTTTAAGAGATTGCTATCTGATAATGAAATAAACCAATAGCTCAGGGAAGATGGTTCAGGATTTATTTGGATGAGTTGGTAAATCTAATATAGCCGCTGGAGTTCAACACCTGTCGTGCCTTCTCTCATACCCCCACACACACTTGTGCCCTCATCTTAATATATATTATAATGGGATTGGAAGGAATTTCGTGTGTTTCGCCTACTGAATGTGACTGTGTGCTTATGAGGTAAAGGAGGGATAGATAGATATAGAAACATATATAGATTGATAAATTGGGAAAGGGGAAAAATAGAGAGAGGTGGAAAAGAGAGAGGGGGGGAGAGAGAGCGAGAGAGAGAGGTGGAAAAGAGAGTGAGTGAGAGAGAGAGAGAGAGAGAGAGAGAGAGAGAGAGAGAGAGAGTGAGTGAGAGTGTGAGAGAGAGAGAGAGAGCAAGAGAGAGAGCGAGAGGGAGAGGGAGGGAGAGAGCGAGAGGGAGAGGGAGGGAGAGAGAGTGAGGGGGGGGGGGGAGGGAGAGAGAGAGTGAGAGAGAGGGGAGAGTGAGAGAGCGAGAGAGAGGGGGGTGAGATAGAGAGAGAGAGAGAGAGAGAGAGAGAGGTAGAGAGAGAGAGAGAGAGGAGAGAGAGAGGAGAGAGAGAGAGAGAGAGAGAGAGAGAGAGGAGAGAGGGGGGGGAGAGAGAGAGAGAGAGAGAGAGAGAGAGAGAGAGAGAGAGAGAGAGGAGAGAGAGAGGAGATATGGAGAGAGAGAGAGGAGAGAGAGAGAGAGAGAGAGAGAGAGAGAGAGAGAGAGAGAGAGAGAGAGAGAGAGAGAGAGAGAGAGAGAGAGAGAGAGAGAGAGAGAGAGAGAGAGAGAGAGAGAGAGAGAGAGAGAGAGAGAGAGAGAGAGAGAGAGAGAGAGAGAGAGAGAGAGAGAGAGACATAAAGGGATGGAAGGGGCAATATAATTACCCCAATTATTTTCTAAGAGTTCTAAGTGTGAGAGCATAGTCCTGGAAAGAGTTATCATAAAGGAAAATTCAATGACGAGGTTTCTGGAATTACGGGTTGAAGGGTGGTTGATTCTAGGTTGAGGGTGAACGGGTTACATAGATCAACCCCTTCCCAGCTGGAACCATTTCACCGATGAGCCACACAAATATGTTCTCCAGGGGGTGTCACCATCAAAATATTGCTGACAGGAGCTGTGCACATTTGTCACATATGTTAATCCCAGACTGTTGCTAAGCTTTTCGGCTAATCTAAATTGCTTATTTCAGTATTGATTGAGTTATTTTGGGTTCTATACCAAGGTTATAATTTTAACAATTAGATTTCAGGTAACCCTTTTAAAATAGTCGTTTCCAGAAGCAGATTTCGATGGGTTTTGTAAAAGACAGCATTTTTGCATTTCATTGGCATGTCGGTATGAATAATGAAAACACCAGAGATTTTTTATTTTTAATTAATATCACAATGTATGAATGAAAGGGTGGTATTAGTAATAATAATAAAATGATAAACGTGAAATTGATTAAAATTAACCAATGAAGTGGTTCATATGATATGAAATGCGTTTATAAATATTTTGGTTGAATGATGGACCTACAATTTCTGCAGATCAACTTTATACGATGTCGGATTACTTCTGATGTGTAGAACTATTTTCAGCTTGCTGTTTTCTGTTAATTACTGCTATTTCTATACAGTGTGAAAATCAAATTTAATAAATAAATTAATAATATGAACTGACATTTTTTTTTATCATTGGTCTATATACACACACACATTGAATTTTGAATTGTAAAGTGTTGAACATTTGTCTAAAATACGAGTTTTGTGCTCTTATTTTGGGTTGTAGCATGGATATAAACATGCACCCATATTAGTACCGAATATAACAGTAAAAGTTCAATAATTTAGGCAAAATAAGAAAATATTAGGAACTATTCAGGATATTTACAAATTAAAATTGTATTCATGAAGGATTATAAATGACTTGTTGACAAATGTTCAGCAGTTCAAAAATTATAGAAAATAAATAAAAATTCGTGCAATAACTAATACTTAAAATTGGAAAATCACTACTAATCTTTACACATTCAAGTACACTAAAATTTAAGAACAGCCACTAGAAAGAGAGAGTTATTTAGAATGAATTGTGGACGCTCATAAAGAACAATAGCGAGTCGGGATGAGAACAACAATTACAATTGTACTCTGGTGAATTTTTTAGATCTTATACGAACTTAAATGGTGAATATGTAGCGAGTCCTAAATGGATTCGTGTGATTAAGCATATTTTTTATTTAAGAACTAACTTCTATCTAGTGATAGTTGAATACTTTCCTCTTTCTTTTCAAAATACCAATTTAATCACGGAGGATGACCTAATCTGGACAGATGTAGGGTTGACCTCACATCGTCTAAGGAACCTGCTTGACCATTGACCTTTTGCTCTTTTCGTTCATCATTTATAACTTCTGATAATTCTTTTCTGTAGTCTAGAAAGTTTAAATTTTCCCCATTGAACCTTCCCGTTTAGCAGATTTCCCTTAAGGGAAGTCAGCTAATGAGGTTGTACCATGATGCGATGTTCAAAAACATTCCTCGAATGTTCATCAATTGTACCCAAGAGATGACGAATATATATATATATATATATATATTTGTCTCCTGTGATTTTTGTTTGATCTTTATCAAACTCTATATTAAACTTTTTATTTTAAAGTAATAATCAATATTGTTAATGCCCAAAATTGGGCCTGTGAACGGGGGAATTTCGAGAATGTGAAATATCACTGTTGTTTTAAGTCGGATCGAAAAATTGTATATTACCATTATTATTTCACATTTAATTTTCTATAGATGTTGTTATATATACCTACTTTTTCACTGTCTTGATTATTGTCAGACATATTTTTAGTTCTTCTAACTTCTACTAATGCCATGTTAACGATAACCTGATTCATCGTGAACTACTTCATTTGAAGCTTAAATACTAAATATTATATTCATTGATCGTTTAATGTCTGATACAAATGTTTAGTGTGATGACATCATCACTTAAAATTATTCTGTCTTGACTGGAAAATGTTTATTTGATCTGTACCATCCTCATGGTGGGGGGATTCCAAATATTTCCGTTGTTATGAATTTTATTAACAAATATTACATAGCCATTCTTGTTATGCAATTGATTCTCTATGTTATATACATTTTTTCGTAGCATAGTTTTCAGTCTTCAGTAAACCTCCTCTTCTCGTGTCGAATTTTGGCTTAGAAATAGATATAATAATATATGGTGAGATGACATTACTTGTTTGTGAAGCCAGCATACAAGAAATCTGATAGTTTACGCAACCTCTGCGTGACGGACTTCCATGGTTAGCTTTCTTCAGCTGGTCTTAATTGTTAGCAGATTTCCCTTAAGGGAAATCAGCTATTGAGGTTGTACTCATGACGGAATTTTCGAATTTTTTCTTCAAATCTCTATCGATCCTACCTAGGAGATGACGAAAATGAGGTCCGTTCAAAACTGTATATATCTATCTATCTATCTATCTATATATTTGTCTGTTACCGCTCTAGCGGTCGCAATTTTTGTGTAATCGTTGCCAAAATCGATATTTAGTCGTCTTATGGAAAAAGAAAGATCAAGTTCGTTAACGGCTGAAATCGGACCAGGGGGAAGGGGGATTTAGAGGGGGAGAATTTTGAAAAATATCTCCGTTACTATAAGTCGGATCGAAAAAGTGTATAGAATAAATCTTATTGGAAATTAAATACATTATAAATGATGATATACATTTATTCTCAATCTTGAATATTAACCGAGATATTTGCATTTTTCTGTTTTCAGCCTTCAGTAAACCCCCACTTCTACTAGTGTTACATAAATAATGGTCTGTTACATAATAAAAGATATTAATTGAAGCCTAAATACCAAATATTGTTTTCATTGAACTTTTACTTTGTGAGATATATGCAAATACGTTCTGTTGACCCCCCCCCTTCTTTTGTTTTTGGATTTCTAAAATTTGAGTGGTTGAGATAAAACTGATTCTGATTCATTACAAATTACACCACTAGCTTTAGTAAATTGTTTTCAATAAAATTAATATGTTATATTCAAATATATTTCATGAATTGTTTCTTTCCGGTCTATCTATGCAGCGCTACGAGGTTGGCTTGCCTGTTTGTTTACAATTCAGCTGCTTTGCATTGTACATTTACTGAGCATTCACGGCTGTGTTACCTGTATGTATATTTATCTATTGTAAACCTTCACGTGGGAAATCCGCTTAGTTTACGCAGCCCCTGCGTGACGAACTTTTTTTCTTTTTCTTTGGAGTGAATTTTTCTTGAATTCATAAATGTTGAAATATCCAATATATTTTTTGGTTCTAGGTATACTCTCATCTCTGAGCATTTTCTGTTAATAAATGCTTACGAGGAAGACGTTTTTTATTGACATTCGAAGACTTCTCTTCTTACTACCTGGTAATTCAAAGAACAACAAAGAAGTTATGAAACCAATGTGTGGTAATGACACCTAAAACCTTGGACAGGATTTATGTTGGATTCTAGTCCAAATAAACTACAGTTGTTTGGGTATCCAGAAAGCAGAGACAATGCCTGTATGTCATTAATATGATATGCAAAATGTCGACGTATCACCCTGGGACTATTTTAAGTCATATTATTCTTCGTTAACCAGGGAAATATCTGAATAACCTCCTTAATCTGTTCCCGATCTGAAAGAAGAAATGAGCTTTTGCTTTAGAGAAAGAAAAGAAGAACGATGTTTGGGTATATCAGAACCCCGCAGCCGGTTATATATACCATCCCCAAGCGAGAGAACAATTCTTGGCACTTTGCTCATAGAATTAAAGAATTTATAATGTCTAACCTTCCCAGACATAGGGGTATACGGGGCCACTCTTTCCTCTGAGTCGTATTAGACGAAATGCAGAAACTTTGATCCACAAGAACCATTAGAAACAAAAACAATTAGCCAAAAAAACGGATCAATTAATAAAATTCTAAAAGTATTTACATATTGCATGACATACAAGAGAGAAAAAAAATATCACTTTACTCAATATATTGTGTAACTGTTTTAGCTTAAAATCCAAGATTATTGTTTTTGCTTAAAATCCCAGTCCTTTTTAGCCGATTTCCCTTAGAGGAAATCAGCTATTGAGGTCGTACTCATGACACGATTTTCGTACAATTTCTTCAAATATCCTTCGATCCTACCCAGGAGATGACGAAAAAGGTCCTTTCAAAACTATATATTTATTAACTAAACTTTATTAAACTATATATTCGCAATTTTTGTTTAATCGTTACCAAATTTAAATATGTTAAAAGAAAGATTCATTACTTGCTTCAATCGGACCAGTGGGAGGGGGGAGGTTTAGAGGGAGGAATCTCGAAAATTCGAAATAGGTCCGTTACTATTAGATTGATCAAAAAATTGTATTGCAAATGTAATTCTCGATAAATGTGTTATACACGTTTTGCTCTATCTTGATTAGTTTTTGCTCTTCAATAAAACCCCACTCCTACTCGTGTCATATTAACAGTCAGGTGTTATATTATGAATCACATTATTTGAAGCCTAAATACTAAATATTGTACTCATTGAACATTTAGCAGATTTCCCTTTAGGGAAATCAGCTATTGAGGCCGTACTCATGACGCGATTTTCGAAAAATTTCTTCAAATGTCCATCGATCCTACCCAGGACTTGACGAAAATGAGGACCGTTTAAAATTATATATATATATATATATATATATATATATATATATATATATATATATATATGTAAAAAGACAGATCAAGTTCGTTAATGGATGAAATCAGACCAGAGGAAGGGGGGGTGTTTAGATGGGGGATTTTCCAAAATTCAAAATATTTCCGTTATTATGCATCGGATCGAAACATTTTATAGAACTAATCTTATTGCAAATTAAATTTACTGTAAATATTGTTATATACATTTATTCTCTATCTTGAATATTAGCCGAGAAATTTTCATATTTATGAAGACTCTGGTCGGGCATAGATCGGATTACTTCTGCCATTTTCGTCATTTCTCGGCTCAGGTGGAAGCTTCTTCTAACCTTACCTGTCGTTTCTAACCTTACCTTACCTTCCTTACGTTGTGTGATTTATGCAAATACGTTCTGTTCATCTGCCCCCCCCCCTTCATTAGTTCTTGTACTACTAAAATTTGAGTTATTAAAATATAAATTATTCTTAAAATTCAGAAGCCGTTTCAGTTGGCAATTTATTTTAATTAACTGAAAGATTTCTCATTACCCTTTGTATTTAATCACGGTCGTATTGTGTTACCAGTATGCATATTTCTCTATTGTAAAACTTCACGTGGAAAATCTGCTTAGTTTACGCAGCCCCTGCTTGACGGACTTTATTCAATATCATATTAGTTAAGGGCTGAAACCGGTCAATTGATGGTGGAGGGGGAATTCAAGTATTCATATTTCCTTATTAGGTGTCGTATCGAAAAATGTTATAGAACCAATCTTACTAAACTATGGATCCATTACCATTGTTGATATATATATATATATATATCCGTAAGGCAACTATTGAGCAAATCACTTTCTTTTCTTGTTTTTAGCCATTAGTTTAACCCCTACTTCTACTCATTAGATTTGTATAGAAAGTTTATGGTGAGGTGAGATCACTACAATGTCATCCCGCTTCACAAGGGGTAGTTCTGCTTAGTTTAGGTAGTTTCTAAGTGACGGGTTTTTTTTTTTTGGTTTTTTTTTTTTGGCGGTTATTATATGACAACTTTGATAGAAGGTAACATATCAAAATAACCTTATATATGTCTGATTCCTGGTTTTATTAATAATAAGTAAATAATAGAAGTTAATTTAATAAATAACTAAAGAATTTGGCAAAACTAAATTGCATTATTTAATTTGTTTACATGATATCATTAGAAGTTAATTTTATGAAGAGTTATAGCACGACTAAATCCACCGATCAAATATAAAATCTGTCCATGCATGATTTAAAAAGACTGACTTTTCATTAATTTTAATTCAATATTTGGAAGAAGTGTATATGTGGATATCACGAGTATTACGTTCACATATGCGTGCTTGACAAGTAATTTCTAGTTCTTACTGAAGAATTATGCTTCGCATTGTGTCTGTGAATGGTAGAGCAGCCAGGTCCTCTGATCTTATGAATAGAATGGGAAGGAAGTGGAGTCTAAAATAGATTCTTAGAGCCCATAAGCCGATAATAAATCAGGAAGTATAATGAAAGTTCGTTATGGCTCCTAAATGTAAGAGAGACGAGTTGGAGACAGGTGTCAGCAAGGGGCGACTGCAATGCGGCTTCTTGGCAATGCTCCAGAACTACACGTGCTGGAGCCTCCAGTATCCGGCAACAGTCCCAATATGACACTCCAGATTCGAAACCCACGGGTATTCGAGTTTACTACTGGCGAAGACAAAATGTCCGTCACGCAGGGGCTGCGTAAACTAAGCAGAGTTCCCACGCGAAGGTTTACAATAGATAAATATACATACAGGTAACACTACCGTGAATGCTCAGTAAATTTACAATACAAATTAATAATCTCTACAACGAAATGCAGCTGAAATGTAAACAAACAGGCCAGCCAGCCTCGTAGTGCTTCCTAGATTGACCGGAATGACAAACAATTAATGAAATATATCTGAATATAACGTATTATTTTTATTTAAAACAATTTACTAAAGCTAGTGCTGTAATTTGTAATGAATCAGAATCAGTTCTATCTCAATCACTCAAATTTCCGTAATCCAAAACAGAAGAAAAGGGGGGGGGGTGCAAATAGAACGTATTTGCATATATCTCATATAGTATAAGTTCAATGAAAACAATATATGGTATTTAGGCTTCAAATAATGTGATTCATTATATAACAGATTATTGTATATGTAATACTAGAAGTGGGGGTTTGCTGAAGGCTGAAAACTGAAAAGTGCAAATATCTCGGTTAATATTCAAGAAAGAGAATAAATGTATAACAATATTTATAGTATCTTTAATTTACAATAAGATTAGTTTTATAAATTTTTTGATCCGACTTATAGTAACGGAGATATTTTGTATTTTCAAAATTATCTCCCTCTAAACCCCCGTTCCCCTGGTCCGATTTCAGCCCTTAACGAACTTGACCTTTCCTTTTACATAAAACGACTAAATATCGAGTTTAGTAACGATCGAACAAAAATTGCTACCGCTAGAGCGGTAACAGACAAATAAATATATATATATATATATATATATATATATATATATATATATATATATATATATATATACAGTTTTGAACGACCTCATTTTCGCCATCTCCTGGGTAGGATCGATGGACATTTGAAGAAAAATTCCGATTTAAGATCAATAGGATCTTAAGTATTATCAATTAGAATGTAAAGTTGATTGTGAGGAATGGGAATTATAATTCAATATATTTACCTGACATAGTCTTGCAAATTAAACATCGGTTTAGTTTAACTTTAATTGATTTGTTTTTATTTTATTTATTTATTTTTTCATTCCATTTATTAATTTCATTTGTAATTATCTTACTTATTTTATTTTATTATTACTATTTTTTATATTATATTTGAGTTGATAGTTGATTAACGTGTATATATTGTAAAATAAAAATGTATTTAAACATAATCATATATTCGGGATTTGGGCTGGCTGGTGGAGGTCCATCATCAACGCAAGGCCTTTTTATCCTTCCGTTGATAATGAGACACGTAATATGCCATGTGGCAACGGAATATGTATTCAAATAAATAACTCCTCATAGGGTTAATATGAGGAGAAAAAAAAAAGTACTATCAAAAAATATCTGCAATAAATTATGTCTATTACTTGAAACCATCTCTTTGAAAGATCTATAACATTAATTTAAAAAGTTAGGTTTTATTTATTTTGTTTCTTTATTATACTTCCACTTCAATTGAAAGTTACTGACAGTTCTTAAGTAGGTAGTTTTCCGATAAGGTTAACCTTCTAGGAAAGTTAAAAAAAGTCTATTAGTTTTATTCTTTTTTTTTTTTAAACTCGTGCGGTTATCTACATTTTATACTTGTGTTTCCTTACTTGTCTCAGTAATTATTTACCTCAGATTGTTAGTAAGAGTTTCTTGGATATTGCTACAATGCTGAAGTTTTAAGTAGATTACTTGGATATTGTTGGAGTTGTAAGTAGTAATACTACCTGGAGGAGTACCAATATTGTTATTGATCTGTCCCAAAATTATTCGTATTCTATTTGGACTAATCTTTTTCATTAAGTTTGTTCTCTCTGTTCCTGAGACGAAAGACATCCACTTCCAAACAATGCTTTTGAACCTCATTTTCATTCCAAGCTGTTTAATTTTATCTGTGATGGGCTATTGTTCTTATCATTTTGTAAAGCTCGTATTACACTCTCAGAATTAGTTATGAAAAAGTTATTTCACCCTTTCCACTCCAATGTCGAGTGTCACTCGACACTGATTTTGTTCCACTAGCTCCACTGTCGAGTGATACTCGACATGGTGTAATACCTCTTTTTGCGGAAAATTTTAAAAGAGGAGGGATTTAAAAAATACACAAAAAACACTAAAAGTAAAAAAAACGTAATTTTAGCGTGGAGCTGGTGGAATAAAAACAAAAACAGCCTTGGAGTGGAAAGGGTTAAGGGGGATTGACCTGTTAATATTTGTAATAACTTCTGTGGCAGCAGAAGCTTCGCCAGTGAAGACATTGTTGATTTTTGTTGTGAAAGAACTATTCATAACTCTTTTCAAAGGAACGACAACTTGTAAGGGGTCTTCGTATACCCGTATGCTTAAATAGAACAAAATTGGCGTCTAATTCGAAATTTTATTTTTATTTATTTATTTTTAAACAACATGTCAAAAGAACCTAGTTTGCCATATGTTGGCTTAGATACTGTTGAAACTGAAGCAGGAAGCATGGAACATTGAAGTAGATTTTAGCAGATTTCCCTTAAGGGAAATAAGCTATTGAGGTCGTACTCATGACGCGAGTTTTGAAAAATTTCCTCAAATGTCCATCGATCCTACCCAGGAGATGACGAAAATGGGGTCCGTTCAAAATTATATATATATATATATATATATATATATATATATATATATATATATATATATATAAATATATATTTATCTGTTAAAATTCTAGCGGTCGCAATTTTTGTTTCATCGTTACCAAAATCGGTATTCAATCGTTTTATGTAAAAAGAAAGAACAAGTTCGTTAATGGCGGAAATCAGACCAGTGGGAGGGGGGGGGGTTTAGAGGGAGGGACTTTTTGAAAATTCAAAATATCTCCGTTATTATGCGTCGGATCGAAAAATTGTATAGAATTAATCTTATTGTAAATTAAATTTACTATAAATTTTGTTCTTTACATTTATTCTGTATCTTGAATATTAACCGAGATATTTGCATTTGTATGCATGTGTGTGGTCGGTAGGAGTCGGCTATGTTCGGGACTCTCCGCCGAGAGATAGTGCGGGCCGTTTCGATAACTATTCGTCCCTCGTGAATAGGTTTAGTGATTCCTTACTACTACTGTTGTTATTAGGCGCATTTCTCTATTGTATAACTTCACGTGGGAAATCTGCTTAGTTTACGCAGCTCCTGCGTGACGGACTTTTTATTATAGTTATAGTTAAACATACTAAAACAACTTGGGATTTGGATTGGCTGGTAGAGGTCCATAATCAACTGCAGAATATAAGAGGGACATGAAAGGGATAATATATATACATATATATTTGAATTTTTTATTGATTGAAAAATTCAGCTGTTGTCACTTAACAACAGTTTCATGACAGTATCTTAAGCCACTGAAGGCCCTTGAAACCATGTAGGAATAAAATTTTAATAACAAATCGATCAACGACAAAAATACTAGTTTTGAGCTTCTGTAAATACATATGTATATCACTTTTATTGCTATAAGTAGAATTTTAACTTCAGAAATGCATTAGTTCTTTGCTCGCGCTGGTAGAATCTTTGTAGACCTTTCTATAATATGGCCTTTAAAGCACAGTGCTACGTAAGTGGGTAATATAGAGTGTACTCTCCCTTAGGCTATAAATAGTGAAAATTAGGGTTCATAATCGTTTATGTATCGACTTTCTGAAGCTAGAATCGCTGAACCAGCCCATTGTTAGCATAACTACCTCGTCTGTATCAGAATTTTTGTGCATGAGATGCGAAGAGTTATTCTTTTATGCTCATGCGTAGTCTTCAACCTTTTGTTGGAAGAATTGAATGGCATTTTGTATTGTGCCTGAGTGTTTTTAAACGTAGAATAGTCCAATAACAAATTTTATATGCGTAAATTCATTAAATAAATGTGTTTTTCCTAAGGAGAAACGAATTGCACACTGGTGATCCCACAACACAGTCTATTTCCAATTAATGTCGTAATAAGAAGAAGTTAACGATTAAATATCGACTAAGGTATTCAATAAATGAACATTTTCTTATCAGGAAAACAAGATCTTAATTGATGGTGCTGAACATAACATATTTACATGTATCTCACATAGTAAAGATTCGATTTATCGGATTTTTGTTAATATGAGATGAGTAGGAGTGTGATTATCTGAAGGCTGAAAACAAAATCTCATTTAGAAATTATTTCCAAGCACTTCTGTGTGTTCTGGCGAGGGACTGAACAGAAATATAGAAGATTTTGTGTTTATATCCCTTAAAAAAACCCTCCAGTCTTTGGAAAAGATTTTATATGCTTGGAAAACTATAACGTTAAGAAAAAACATTATTCTGTCCAATTTCGTTACTTTGTTTTAGCAGATTTCCCTTAAGGGAAATCAGCTATTGAGGTCGTACTCATGACGCGAGTTTCGAAAAATTTCTTCAAATGTCCATCGATCCTACCCAGGAGATGACGAAAATGAGGTCCGTTCAACCTATATATATATATATATATATATATATATATATATATATATATATATATATATATATTTGTCTGTTAACGCTCTAGCGGTCGCAATTTTTGTTTGATCGTTACCAAACTCGGAATTTCATCGTTTTAGGTAAAACGGAAGATCAAGTTCGTTAATGACTGAAATCTTACCAGTGGGAGGGGGGGGTTTAGAGGGGAGGATTTTCGGAAAATTCCAAATATCTCCGTTATTATGCGTCGGATCGAAAAAATGTAACATATCAATCTTATTACAAATTAAATTTACTATAAATATTGTTCTATACATTTATTCTGTATCTTGAATATTAGCCGAGATATTTGCATTTCTATTCTGCATTGGTCGGCAGGAGTGAGCGTTTGGTACTTTCCGAAGAGAGCTCTGTTCGTTTTCGTAACTATTCGTCCCTCGTGTATAAATTTAGTGATCCCTTACTACTTACTACGCTTGTTTTTGGGCAGATTACTCTATTGTAAAACTTCACGTAGGAAATCTGCCTTGTTTACACAGCCCCTGCGTGACGGACTTTTATATGAATGCGTTGAACTGTAATTTCCACAAGTTTTTCTAAATAGTTATTAAAGTAATAAAATTAATGAATACGTTTTATAAGAAGGAAGCATTTGTATATCACACTTCCTTTTGGCCTCCTCAGCTCATATGACATCATAAAAGACCTTGAAGGAATTTTCCGGAATGAATTCGGTGTATATTGAGTTCTCACGTGTAGCATTCATTTGGGGAAGAAGAAGAGGAAGTCGAATTTAAAGAGAGGCACGTAACAAATTTTAACGACGAGAATGAATGATGTTTGTTCATAGGAGGGAATATAAAGGACTGGGAATGGGCTAATAAACTTGACAAGATGAAACACGGTGTTTACCTAGATTTTTGGCAGAGTCTCACGCTCACTCCCTCTCTCTCTCCAGAATCGGGGATGAAGGCCGTCGCAGTTTTATTCCGTCCTAAAGAACACAACTCAGAATCCGTAACTCTTTTTGTACTGAATAAAATTCAAACCAAGGAGACAGAAATGTTCCATGATAATAAAGTTGAACCAAGTATTTTATTTGGAATAACGAGCCTATCTCTTTGATCTTTCAAGCTTCTACTAACTTAGTTCTATGCAGTAGTGAAGATTTTACCTTAAAAATATAGTCTCAGCTAGGTTGTATTCAGCTTTGTTCTACTGAACTAGGTTGTAGCATCTGTTTCAATGAACATCTCGTATCTAGCTTAAAATTCCAGTCCTTTTAGCAGATTTCCCTGAAATCAGCTATTGAGGTAGTACTCATGACGGAATTTTCGATATTTTTCTTCAAATGTCCATCGATCCTACCTAGTAGATGACGAAAATGAGGTCCGTTCAAAACTGTATATATATATATATATATATATATATATATATATATATATATATATAATATATATTATATATATATATACTAGCTCAGATACCCGGCTTCGCTCGGGAATTCATTTGAGGCTGACTGTTGATGGTATTTTTTTGGCAAGGCTTTATTTTGCACAATATTTTGACATTTACCCGTCCCAGTGTTTAGGGCTAATACCCGTCGTTTCTGTGGATTTGTTAATAATAAAATTAATTTTTTATGTAAGACTTCACTGTCCTCCATATTGTCATATTTCCCGCTTCCTGTGCATTATGCATAGATTTGAATTATTAAGGACTAAATATTAACATACATTTGAATTAATTTTTCCAGGTAAGGTACCTGGTAGTTCATATTGAAAAGAATTCTTGAGCAAATGTCTCTAAATGACAAAATAAACAACTTTTGTTATGTGCATATTTGCCGAAACTACAATAGGAAACGAAATGTCACTATTATTAATTTCAGGCCTCCCTTATAACCCCCACTCCTGCCCGTCCCTAGAAATGTTGGTATGGCTTCTTATAATGAAAACGTTAGTGCTAATACACATACCGAGTTTTATTTATTTCGGTTGGGTCTTTTGTCCCAAATAATATTGTTGACTCCCGCTATAGTTATAAGCGTATAACTCATTTAAACTTCGGAATACGATTAAAGTGTTTATGACAAAAGTTACTCTAAATAACAAAATAAACATTTTTTGTTATGTGCATATTTGCGAGAAACCCAATAGAAAACGAAATATCACGACTTTTAATTTCAGGCCTCCCTTATAACCCCCACTCCTGTTCGTCTCAGAGAAAATTAATATAGCCTATCTCTCAAGTTGGACCAGACTGCTCACGGTGTGCCAATTTAATTTAAACCGGTTAAGTAGTTTAGGAGTCCATCGCGCACACACCTAGAGACATGAGATTTATATATATTAATATATATATATATATATATATATATATATATATATATATATATATATATAATTTTTATGTTGCTGGATGTGGGAGTGCAGATCTGGGAAACAGGTCTCAATAACACGAAGTCTTGCCAACAATTTATTTAGTCACGCACAAGGACTTTCGGCACGTTAGTACCGAAAGGCCTTGTGCGAGAATAAATAAATTGGTGGGAAGACTTCGTGTTATTGAGACCTGGGTCCCCGTACATATATATAGATATCTATATATAGATATATATATATATATATATACATATTTGTCTGTTACTGCTCTAGCGGTCGCAATTTTTGCTTTATCGTTACCAAACTCGATATTTAGTCGTTTTATGTAAAAAGAAAGATCAAGTTCGTTAACGGCTGAAATCGAACCGGTGGGAGGGGGGGTTTAGAGGGGAGTATTTTCAAAAATTCGAAATATTTCCGTTACTATACTATACGAAAAATTGTATGAAATCAATCTTATTGCAAATTAAATATACTATAAATATTGTTATATACATTTATTCTCTATCTTCAATATTAACCGAGATATTTGAATTTTTATTAAATCTGGGCGGATAACGGATGAGCGATTTTCCCGCCAAAAGCTAGGTTGGCCGTTTCCTTAACTTTTCGGCTCTCGTAAAATTTCTCCATTGTAAAACTTTGGGAAATCTGCTTAGTTTACGCAGCCCCTGCGTGACGGACGTTTTATAATAATCTAGTCACGGGCAATAATAAAATGTGAGGTGACGTCATCAGCGTGCCTTTGAGGCAGTTGCTAAATCTGCTTAGTTTAAGCCGTCTCCGCCTGACTTACATTTAGTCGAAATGTGACCTCGATCAAATCTTACAAATGAAATATTCTTTACTTAATTGTTTCTCGCTCTACATATTTTACTTCATTCACGTCGCTTATTCAAGAGTAGTTCAAATATTATGATAACTAACACCTTACCACCGAGGCAAACACCTCAAAACAATATGATAGAGACTTGATAATGCTCATCAGCTGATAACATCGATACTTTATAAATGAAGAAGATAATGAAAATCGATTACAAAAGAATTATGGTAACAATTTTAATTAATAGATTTTTTTTTTATTTCATTTTTTTTTTATTTTACGTCCACTTTATGCAACTAGGCTAATCGGGACGGGTTATCTACAGGTTACCATCCTTTTCTAGCCAGGGTGGGCCTAAGGAGTTTTTTTTAATGAGGCCGTCATCAAACAAATTTCTACTGCCCAGGGCGGGATTCGAACCCGCCACTCTAGGTCTGCCTTAGCGAGATTAGGACCAACGCCCTAACTCGCACGGCCAACCCGGGCCCCTTAATAGACTTTCTACTTACTAAAATAGCTTATAATTATATCGTGTCGATTTTTTATCTGTTTTATTGTTCAGGAGATTCTATTTGTTTTTAATTGTGTTTATATTTTCTTTTATCACCTACATTGTTAAGTTATTGTTTTCGTCTAAAACTTTTACATGACCTGTTCAAATGTCAATGAGTGGTCGGTTCAAATCGAATGTGAAGAAGGTACTGTTTTCCAAATCATCGACTTTTTTATTTTTTTTTAAAGGTTCCGTCAATGGTCCTACTTACAAATAGAACATTTTATTTTTTTACAGATGTTTTTTAGTATTCATGTCATTACTTTTATCTTATGTATGGCTATTTATTTATTGTGGAGCGTTCGCTGCGAGGCGACATTGCTCATCAAAAAACAATGAATATAAACAAATTAAAAAATGAAAACAGGAACAGAAAAAAATAAGCAATACATATAGAACATAACAAACTAAGAACGGAACCACAGAGACAAAAAAAAGTACGAATCAACAAATAAAAATAAACAAAAACGAAAACGAAACATTAAATTAAAAAAAAATATATCTTATACAGAAACTAGATAATTAAAAACTATAATAACTAATAAAAATACGAAAACAATTATATACTTTGATATATATATAATATATATATATTATATATATATAAAATATATATATATATATTATATATATATATATATTATATATAGAGAGAGAGAGAGAGAGAGAGAGACAAAGATTTTAGCTGGAGTTAAAAAGATTTTTTTTTGTAAGGCTAATGCTTCTTTTATATACGAATGTGGTGAATATTGGTTTAAACGCTCTGCATTGCTGAAATTACAATGTGCTTAACTTTTTTTTAGCAGTTTTCCCTCAAGGGAAATCAGCTATTAAGGTCGTACGCATGACGCGATTTTCGAAAAATTTCTTCAAATGTCCACTGATCCTACCCAGATGACGAAAATGAGGTCCGTTCAAAACTGTACGTATATATATATATATATATATATATATATATATATATGTATGTATATGTATCTATCTATCTATCTATATATTTGTCTGTTAACGCTCTAGCGGTCGCAATTTTTGTCTTATCGTTACCAAACTTGATCATCGACAGACCTGATAATACCGGCGGATTCTTTCCACCACCCCCAATACAAGATGTCAGGCCTGATTTTCCTCGTAGACAGGCTGTTGAATGGGCCGTTGGATGAAAAGAACTATGAAGCTGAGCTGCGCAACATCAAGTGCATAGCATCCAACAACGGCTACAAGGATGGGTTGGTGGACAGACTAGTCCAGAAGAGGCTCCGTCGGAAGTTGACTGGATATGGAGGTCGGCGACGGTCAGATGAACCGAAATAGGGACGTACGTTTCTCTCTTTCTATTCCGTATCTGGGTTCTGTGTCTCATAAGATAGGAAATAAACTCAAGACACTCGGGATGACGACTGCTTTCAAAAGTCGACACTCTTTGAAAGCAATGCTCCCGAGGGTCAAGGATCCTGTTGACTCACTGAACAAGTCGGGAGTGTACAGGGTAACATGCTCTAGCTGTGAGGCATCGTACGTCGGTCAAAGTGGAAGAAAGATCAGAACCCGGCTGAAAGAGCATGTTACCAGAGACACAGAGTTCCACGCCCACACCAAGAAGGAGGGTCATGAGAAATCTGCTATAAAGTATGAGCTGCTCTACGAAGCAAAAAAAGGCAAGACCCTGAGCATAGCTGAAAATCTATTCATAAAGCTAGATAGGATGAAAAAAGGAGGCCTGAATATTAATAAGACGGGAGAAGGAACCAGGTTGAGGCATGTCTCGGAAGCCTCTCTCATGGCTCTCCGGTCTCGAGGCCTCAGTCACAGGGAATCCTTGGATCCTGTCACATAATTGTGAAGAGGTTAGTCATTGTCTCGCTTTTCTATTTTTCTTCTTTTACGTTTTTTGTATGTATTGTTTTCTGTAGCTTCTCCGGCGGTTGGTCCTTCATTTTTTCATTTTTGGTTTTTTAATTTTAATTGGACTATTGGGTTTTTTACTATTTATTCTATTTTAGACTTTTTAACTGTAAATATTAATTTATTTATTTTAACTATTTATTGAGATTGTATATATATTCTACTGACAAGTTTTTAATTTTTAATTTTAATCTGTGAAAATAGTTTTTCTTATTTCTGTAAATATTCACTGGGACACTAATTTTTAGGTTGTAATTTAAAGTTGTATGTTTTTAACTCTTGACCATCGACATGTACATATATTTTCTAAATTTTCTCAATTAAATGACATATTGTACAACGTTTTTATGGTATTTGTTTGCCAGCAGGGCACTGATGATGGAGCGTATGCTCTGAAAGCGCGCTGTCGCGACGAATAAAGAATAGTGAAGGAACGAGGCGTTTTTTCTTACCTGAAAGATCAAGTTCGTTAACGGCTGAAATCGGACCAGTGGGAGGGGGGGTTTAGAGGGGGGATTTTCGAAAATTTGAAATATCTCCGTTACTAAACGTCGGATCGAAAAATTAAACAGAATCAATCTTATTGCAACTTAAATTTCCTATAAATATTGTTATATACATTTTTTCTCTATTTTGAATATTAACCGAGATATTTGCATTTTTATTAAATCTGGGCGCCTAACGGACGAGTTACTTTCCCGCCAAAAGCTAGTTCGGCCGTTTCCTTGACTGGCTCGGCTCTCGTTAAATTTGTCTATTGTAAAACTTCACGTGGGAAATCTGCTTAGTTTACGCTGCCCCTGCGTGACGGACTTTATATACCTGTGAATGTCCGATGTTTACATTCCTCTATTAAACCGTATCTCATAAAATCAATAGTAAAAATCCTTAATAGCTGCAATCTGGCTTAGAGAGAGGAAACATTAAAAATTGTACTTATTTACGTAATTATACTTTAGAACAAAAACTCTTGTATATCCAATATAGTGTTCGGTTATCCCCACCTCACACTCTCATGTCCGGATAGGGTGTCTAGACCTACTGTGTCTTTTAATAGTTCGTTGGCTCTCTGATCTACGCTTGATAAAGATGACTTTTTCCCCAGATGCAGTTAGAAGAATAGAATAATCAATGCTACTAACATTAATGTCTGATAGTGGTTGTCCGGCAAATTTGAATTTTTAGAGAAATTTAGAAAATTAAATCTACTGATGACTCACTCGTGTGTGACATTCCTACACCTGATCGCTTATAATCAATCGTTTGGGAATTTCCTACTGTTTTTTTTTTTTGTTATTATTATTTATTTTTTTTTTTCAGAATACCAAATTTAAGTCATTACCGACGCGGAGTCATAAACTAAGCCCTAAATCTGGGCTGACAAAGGTCGATTTGTTAGGAAGGGATCTCAGACAACAAGTTAACAACTCAAACAAAAATGTTTTTCTCTATCCCCACAACCCTCGTCCCATTTCAGCCGTATATAATTCCGTGTTTTCCTTACACTCCCCACTCCATCTTCCCACCCCCTTCCTTGCCCCAGTCTCTGTCTTCCCCCTCCCACTCACTCAGAGGCAAACAGTGAGAACACTCCAGGTTTATACGAATGCCTTTGGGAATAAAGCGTTTGTATTATGGGAGCCCTCTGAGGAGAAACACTAGGGGATATTTGCAGGGGCTTAGCTCCCTTAAATGTACCAACGAGATGTTGACATTGCTTTCATATTTCCGGAACCTTGTGTTCACTATATATTAAGCAACCCCCATTCCTCTGATAGCGTCAGCTTCTTAAAAGTAACTATACTTGCTTGGCATTAGGTAATTTACTACCTATTGGACTTCCAATAGACTGCGTCACATTTGCTTCATATGCTAATATATTTTTCATCACTCGGATTGGAAAGTAGGTACTTTTGATACCAGCTGGGAGATAGGAAAGTAGGCCTTTACAGATCTCAAAATTTAGCGGGAGGTTAAGTGACAAACATATGACTTTACACGCCTAGGGATGAAAGTTTTCGACTCTCGCAGTATTTACTACTATCAAAACTAGGTTCGCTATCGTTTCTTTTTAATTTTACGTTGTAATTGCGCGAAAATGGCCGTCAACATCCCTGAAAAGTTAATTGAAGAAGCTCGAGGTGTAACTGATTCCCTATTACCCGGGAAATCCCGTAAGAGATAAGAGGAAGAATATCTTTAGTTTTGTGAATGGTGCTATAGTGAAAGTGTTGAGCCTGACCATATTAATGATGAAGTGATGTTAGTATACCTTTCAACTTTATCGAAGAAAATGAAACCCTCTTCTGTATGGAGTAAATATTCCATGTTAAAATCGTGTTTAAAAATAAAGAAAAATTTGGATGTTCAAAAATTGTCTAAATCGATAGCATTCTTAAAACAGCGCAACGTAGGTTATCATCCCAAAAAATTTAAAGTCTTTAGACAACATGAAATAAGAATGTTCCTGGACACTGCACCTGATTCAGAGTGGTTGTTAACAAAGGTTATTTTACTTGTAGGTATTTATGGAGCATGCCGTTGTGACGACCTTATAAATTTAAATGTAGAAGGTTTTAAGGATAATCGAAATTTCTTTACAGTCTTTCTTAAAGGCGGCAAAACAAATATTGAACGCACGTTCATTATTACTGACGCAGAATCCTCATTTCAGATATGCGATATTATTCGAAAATATTTGTCCCTACGGCCGCCACACATAAAAAGTAAACGATTTTTAGTTGCCAATAGGAATGGAAAGTGTGCTGCTCAAAATGTCGGTAAGCATACAATATACAATGTGCCAAGAAAAGTAGCAGAATTTTTGAAGTTGGAAGACGCCGAGAGTTTTACGGGCCACGCTCACAGGCGATCTTCTGCTTCAATGTTAGTTGAAGGTGGTGCTAATTTACTCACACTAAAGACACATGGTGGTTGGAGATCGTCGACCACTGCTGAGGGCTACATAGAAGACTCAGTAGCTAGGAAAGTAAAGGTAGCAAAGAAACTGTTCAATCAGGGAGGAACATCATCAATGGAAATTCCAAATGTTGCAGACCAAGAAATTGATTTATTTACAGTTGATGATCTATTTCGGGATACCAATAGTGAAGATGAGGACAATAAAGAGGACCAATGCTTAAATAAAGTGTCCATTAAAAAAACACAAATGAAGAACCTAAATAAAAAAACACTAACTGATGGGTTAAACATTACCAACAACCAAAACTGTACAATTAATATTAACCTGACCCTATAAAAATAAAGTGTTAGTTATTATATAAATAAACTTTCTCCTTTTTATTTATGTATTTTGAATTATTACATTTCAAAGAGTTATTAAACCTTAATATATTAAATTAAACTTGTCTACGGTGAAGCAGCTGTTACCAATAATGGAAATATTAAAAGATTCACGAGTTAAAAACCGCCTTAATATGCGTTTTTGCCTCGTGATGAAAAGTATTGTACATTACTCGTACCGAAAGTGACTTTACGATGCTCGATCGAATTAACAGGCTCGGCTTCGCCTCGCCAGTCAAACACGATCTCGCAACGTAAAGTGCCACTTTCGGCCCTAGTAACGTAATATACTATTATCATTACCAATATTAATAGAATAAGAGGAAAACTTGATTACCAAATTTCAACTATGAATACTATACTTCATGCCCGCTCCGATACAAGTACTGCCATGCTTGGAAAAATATATAGTATTACTGCTCAAGTATGGATTTAAGCATATGTGAAGTATCACATCTTATTGGTTTTTATTTTTATCTACTCAATACGCTTCTATTTTATAAATAAACTTATTTTAAATATAATATTCCTAATTTTTTATAGTGCCTGTATACAAAATTTGATACTAAACGATATATTTTTTTTCTAATTTACTTCCCTTTTACCTTACATTTATTTTTTTAATCTCTTTATGTTACTTGTTTTACTCCTCTTTAAAGATATGTAAATGGGTTCCTTTGTAATTACAATGTGTTAGGATAAACCTACCTTAAACTAAATAAACAACAAATGTAGGTTTTAACAATACAAAAAGCTGGAAGTACATCTAAAAGTATAACGAAAAGAATTTGTAATTTCAAGTAAACAACCAAACTAAACACCGAAAAATATCTTTAAAAAAACTTGAGTTCTTCAATAACAAAAAAACACATGAATCAATAAAATCAAGTATATAAAGAGATATAGATAAGAGTAGCTGGGAATTTGAAAAACGTAGAGAAAAAGATCTAAATTAAAATGAAAAAATCACGAATAAGAACCATATCAAAGTTTCAAAGAGATTAGTTATGTAAAAGAATTTTCGTTCAGGATAAGAAGGGAGTGAGAAGCGACGCCATAAAGATTTATTTGAAGCCGATGAAAAACAGCTGGGAAAAAAGAAACTCAATGAATTTCAGTTTCTTTCCTCGCAAAGAACATGATTTATTACGTCATTTAGCAACAGGTTAATTAATGAGAATCAACAATAAACTATTCAGGAGGAAGTACTCCATTATTTGACCAACATTTTTTTGGAAATATTAATACCTATATTACTGCTCTAATGTCTACAAGTGAAACATTTTAATTGGAGTATGCCAATTAAAATCGACAGCTGGTACACGTTTCTATTGTTAAAATAGATCTAAAGGTCCCATATGACTTAAACGACGTACTTACTTAAGGTAGCTCACACATTCCCAGAACACTCCAGCATTTACATGACATTAACATATACTAAAAAATTTAGAAGTATTACATTTTAAAATTTCGAACTAAACTTTTTGATTATATATATATATATATATATATATATATATATATATGTGTGTGTGTGTGTGTGTGTGTGTGTGTGTGTGTGTGTGGGTGTGTGTGTGTGTGTGTGTGTGTGTGACAGAGAAAGTGTTAGCATATGATAGTGAATGTTCAAGATATTAGAACATTTAATCTGTTCATTTTATTTTTGTACACACTAATTTTTCTTTATTTCTTTTTAGTTTTAATTTTAACCATCGAATATATATAACTGATTTTATTTATTATTAGTCATTATAGTTTTTAATGTAATTACTTAGTTTCTTTATTTGGTATTTATTTTTTAATTTAATGTTTCGTTTTGGTTTAATTTTTTTTTATTGGTTGATTCCTGTTTTTTTTTGTCTCTTTGGTTGCGTTCTTAGTTTATTCAGTTCTAATTGTATTATTTCATTTTTTTCTGTTACTGTTTTCATTGTATGTTTTGATTATTTTCATTGTGGTTTGATGAGTAATATCGCCTCTCAGCGAACGCTCCACAATAAATAAATAAAAGTCCGTCACGCAGGGGCTGCGTAAACTAAGCAGATTTCTCATGTGAAGTTTTACAATAGAGAAATCTGCATACTGGTATCACAATACCACCGTGATTAAATACAAACGGTAATGAGAAATCTTTCAGTTAATTAAAATAAATTCCCAACTGAAACGGCTTCTGAATTGGAATACTAATTTATATTTTAATAACTCAAATTTTAGTACTCCAAGAACTAAAGAAGGGGGGGAGCGGATGAACAGAAAGTATTTGCATAAATCTCACAATGTAACAAAGGTAAGGTAAGGTTAGGAACGACAGGTAAGGTTAGGAACGACAGGTAAGGTTAGAAGAACCCTCCCACCTGAGATGACGGAAATGGCCGATCTAATCCGAACTATACCCGACCACAGACTTCATAAAAATGCAAATATCTCCGTTAATATTCAAGATAGAGAATAACTGTATATATTAATATTTATAATAAATTTAATTTGCAATAAGATTGGTTCTATACAATTTTTCGATCCGATGCATAATAACGGAGATATTTTGAATTTTCGAAAATCCACACTCTACACCCCCCCCCCCTCCCTCTATTCCGATTTTAGCCATTAACGAACTTGATCTGTCTTTTTACATAAAACGGTTAAATATCGAGTTTCGTAACGATCAAACAAAAATTGCGACCGCTAGAGCGTTAACAGAATATATATATATATATAGTTTTGAACGGACCTCATTTTCGTCATCTCCTGGGTAGGGTCGATGGACATTTGAGGAAATTTTTCGAAAATCGCGTCATGAGTACGACCTCAATAGCTTATTTCCCTTAGGGGAAATCTGCTAAAAATACTGTTAAAATAGGCCTATAAAGTCTTTCTGACGCCATTAAAATCATGATTCCAAGTTTTGAATGTCAATTATATTCCCTTTGGTGATAAATGTCAATATCGAGTCAGCTAAGGAATAACATATAATGGGAAATAGTTAGAGAGAGTGAGACTAGAGGATAATGCTAATGAAATATAAGGTAAATTGTTGGAATCTATTATTATGTCTTGCGGCGAAGACCGGGAACAATGGCTGGATTAACACTGAGGAAGTCTCTTTGTGCAAACACCAATATCTTTGCTTTACTTTGTACATTTACATTCTCTGGATACTGTTTCACTCGATGAACTTTATCTTTGGCTTCCGAGCGAAACTAATAAACGACAAAACATAGCCGGCCATTCAAAATCAACTTTTAATTACTATTTTTTTCCCCTGTAAATTAATACTGACAGGGAAGTTTCGCTACAAATGGCAACAAGGTAAAAGATTGGTTCTGTTTTGAAAAATATCATTTTACTGTTTAATTAATATTCAATATACTATACGCGGAATTTCTGGCACAAATTTCTGTGACAAATTGGTTTGTATCAATTATTGTTTTTATTTTCTCTTATATATTGGCAACAGTCAGTGTGTCCTAAGTATTGTTGGTCTGTCAGCTGTTCAATATTCACATTCATTGTAATACCTCCTCATTATATTTAATACCCTTACAGGTACTTCTTTTATAACACACTGAATATTTATTAAATAGATTCTGATACCTCATTGTATGGCTAATAGAAGGAGTGCAAACAATTTCTCTGGCAATCTATAACTAAACATCGGTTGGGTCCGTACAAACGTGTTCCAAACTCAATAAAAAGTCCTTCACGCAGGGGCTGCGTAAACTAAGCAGATTTCCCACGTGAAGTTATACAATAGAGAAAACTCCACACTAGAGCCGAGCAGTTACGGATACGGCCGAACTAGTTTTTGACGGGAAACTCACTCCTGAGTTATCCGCCTACATTTAATTAAAATGTAAATATCTCGGTAATTATTCAAGATAGAGAATAAATGTATAAAACAATATTTATAGTACATTTAATTAGCAATAAGATTGGTTCAATACAATTTTTTGATCCGACGTATGTTTACGGGAATATTTTTTGAATTTTCGAAAATCCCTCCTCTAAACCCCCCCTCCCACAAGTCCGATTTCAGCCATGAACTTCATCTGTCTTTTTGCATAAAACGTTTAAATATCGAGTTTGGTATCGATCAAACAAACATTGCGACCGCTAGAGCATTAACAGACAAATATATATATATATATATATATATATATATATATATATATATATATATATATATATATAATTTTCAACGGACCTCATTTTTGTCATCTCCTAGGTAGGATCGATGAACATTTGGGGAAATTTTCCGAGTCATCAGTACAATCTCAATACCTGATTTCCCTTAAGAGAAGTCTGCTAAAATGAATGATTTTAGCTGATTTTCATTCATAATCAGCTATCGAGGAAATCAGCTGTCTCTATTCTCCTCATAATAAGATAAATATGTTAGAAGTAATTAGATGTAAGCTGGGCATTGCATTGTTACTGATTCAGTTACTTCATGTGTAAATTGCATGATTACAGGTGACGGTTTACTAAAAGCTTAAAAAAATGCTCTTTACTCTGTTTATATTTGAGTTACAGAAACAATCTCAACAAAATTTGCAACAAGATTGGTCTTATATATATATATATATATATATATATATATATATATATATTGAGAGAGAGAGAGAGAGAGAGAGAGAGAGAGAGAGAGAGAGAGAGAGAGAGAGAGAGAGAGAGAGACATTTTGAATTTTCTATTTCCCGCCTCTGAACAACCAACCCCACCCTCCCGGCCCGATTCCAGTCATCAATTTATGGCTCACCCATCATAAAGGCAGTTCAAAAAACAAATTATGTAGCTAACTTTGTGGTATTGCTTTGAAAGCTCTTCAGCTGAATAATATATTGTATGATAAAATATACAATTTTAGTAGAGTACATCATTCATAAAAAAAAAATCCGTCACGCAGGGACTGTGTAACCCAAGCAGATTTCCCTTGTGAAGTTAAATAATGGATAAATCTACATACTGATAACACAGCACCACCTTAAATATTAAATGAATAAATAGAAACGGTAATAAGAAATTTTCCCTTCCAGGCGGGAAGCGTCTGAAATGTAAACAAACGGGTCTGCCCGACTCTCACCGGAAAGAAAAACAATTACTGAAATATAACATTGTGATTAAAAACTATTTACTATATCTAGTACTGTAATTTATAATGAATCAGAATTTTTCTTTCAGAATAATATATATATATATATATATATATATATATATATATATATATATATATATAATATTAAACGAACCTCATTTTCGTCATCTCCTAGGTTGGATCAATGGACATTTGAAGAAGTTTTTCAAAACTCTCGTCATAAGTACGACCTCAATAGCTGATTTTGCTAATAGATGAAATGCTTTGAAGAAATGAATAAGGAAGAATTGCTTGAGAACCCTTTATCTTGCCAAATGTGGTTCATAGTAATTCCTGCAAACATGAAGGTCGCTTTGAATGTTCTTCGCTTTCACTGAGTAATTCGCCACTTTTGCAGAAACGTTTGTTGTTAATTAAAATATGACATATTGCGAATCCATGACAACGAAGTTACCAGTTCGGGTTATGTGCTAAATTAATTTATAATTAGTTAGATTCTCTGAGTGTGCCACTTAAGGAATATGATATTCAAGTTGAGGAAGTTGGAAGGAACTCGACGCTGACCCAGCCTGCTATTTGGCCTTCTCCCCCCGAATCTCCCAAGATGTGCCTTCATTTTCAAACTTAATTAAGTCCCGAGGCCCCGATTGAAGGAAACTTATTAAACTTTGATTCCATTATTTAATTTTTATTTTTTTGTTTTGTGGTTAAAAGCTCTTAATTGCTCGTTCTTCCAGTTAGAATATTGACATAAGGAATATCAAACAATGCACACTCATTGGAAAGTACTTGATGATTTGTTGTGAGAACTCATTTCGAAGAAGAATAGAAAACATTCATTTTGTTCACATGGGTTACCACAATAAAGAATTTAATAAGTTAAACCTAAATATTTAATTTCAAAGTTTCGAAACAAAAACGAACATAACAAACTCGATTGTGAATTAGCATTAATTCTTCCATGATTATAAGCTATATTAAAATTTTTAGGTTCGAACGGGAGTG
The DNA here is from genome assembly GCA_019009955.1 of Riptortus pedestris. Classification (NCBI taxonomy): domain Eukaryota; kingdom Metazoa; phylum Arthropoda; class Insecta; order Hemiptera; family Alydidae; genus Riptortus; species Riptortus pedestris. The sequence goes on along the minus strand of CM032231.1, from coordinate 90,514,010 downwards.
GGGGTTATAAGGATGGTATACAAATTCGCGATGTCATTTACTATTCGTTTTTCGGCAAACCATACATAACAAAAGTTATTTACTTTTTTATTTAGAATAACTTTTGTTCTAAACATTGTTTACGTATAACAATGAATGAAGCAAGATAATTGCATAGAAATATTGATATAGTCAACAATTCTTTCCAATATGAACTACCATGTTCCTCACCTGGATAAAGTAATTGAAATCTATGTTAATATATTATCCGCAATAATTCAAATCTATGCTATTTTTTAATGCCAGTAACAGATTGCACCAAGTATAGTATTCTGCCCCCCCCCCTTCTCTTCTCCCAAACATTAATTCCTGAGGAACGCCAGTTAGCCCTAAGTGTATTTAATTTACATGAGAAAATTATTTAGACGAACAGTTTTAGTAATGTAAAGATAATGTAATCGGATTTGTTCATATAATTTAATGTATTACAGGAATTAGATACTTAATGAATGGTAGGTTGGCTCCAATGAGCCTAGGGAGGTGTGGAGATACTTCCTTTGTCCTATTAGTGTGGCCGCTCCCTGCCGACCTCATATTGGTCTATGTTTACATGTTACTTGATGCTTATACTTTTAGCAATGTAGTGTTATTCTCAGGAATGTCAATTTGTTTAATTATCATAAATAAATAATTTAAAACTATGAAAGCAGGAGATGAACACCCAGTTATTTCTAGTATTTATTAACACTACTCGGTTATTGTATGAAATACTTTACTAAACACACTAGGTACCACTATGAATATACGGTTTACAATCGATACTTACAAAAGAGTATTTTTTATAGTGGTTATGACGTACCTAAAACAGCTGTCTTCGTTTGGCGTTGTACCATATAAAGAGAAAGGAGCTTTTATTCATACACGGTTTGGAAGACAGAAAACTTTCTATGATTATGAATGATGCGGTCTACTACATTATAGAAAAAGGCTACATGCACAGGAGAAGGGAAATATAAAAATATTGAAGACAGTGAAGCCTTACATAACAAATAATTTTATTATTAACAATTCACAGCAACGACCGATCCCCCTAAACACTGGGATGGGAAAATGTCAAAATATTGTGCAAGGCAAAGGCTTGCCAAAAAAAAAAATACCATCATCATTCAGCCTCAAATGAATTCCCGGGCGAAGCCGGGTAACTTAGCTAATATATATATATATATATATATATATATATATATATATAATTATATAATTTTGAACGGACCTCATTTTGTTTCATCTTCTAGGTAGGCTCGATGGACATTTGAGGAAGATTTTCAAAAATCGCGTTTGAGTACTTGAGTACGACGTCAATAGCTGATGATGAACTTCATTTTCAGATCTCGTGAACAGCGTGAGCTTCTATATTTTATGAATTAGAATCATAGCAAGGTATACAAATCTTTAATGATTCTCTACCTAATGACACACCTAATTTAGTTCGAGTCAACGGCTAGTTCGTATAGCAGAATTTCTAATTGAATAGGGGAATCTCATCAATTAACCAACAAGGAGTGAGTTATATTCTCATATAGTTTACTAGCCAACTAAATGTTATAATTTCATACAGAATTAAAATATCGACTTTCTCAGCAAGCAAACGATAATTTCGGCCAATAAAACACTACAAAATTTACTAGTTCATGATGAAGGTGTGTAAAAACGCTTCTCTTAAGCTTTCACAGTAATAACCTTACGAAAAACCAAATTTATGCTGATTATGAGTTGATATTACAATAGCTTAACATAAAAATCGCACGCGTTTGGGTGGGGGTTGAATCTTTATTTACGTCAGTTCCACATATATTGTCAGTTCTAGGATCCATTATTTTTACATCCCATTCTTCAGAAGACTATCATTAGGGTATCCCTAGGTATCTTAGCAGGGTGACAGAAGTGGAATAGAATTCCACATTTTAAAACTGCTTGGTAAAAGGCGCTTCTTTCATTATATTAAGGAGTGGTGAGGATAGAGGCTAATAAAAAATAAGACAGCATGGACATAATGGAATAAAGACAAATGGAAGAAAGCGGGGGAATCTGGTGTAAAAGGAAAAATAAACTTAGCAAAAAAAAAAAACGAATAATGTAAAAACGTTTGGAGTGAAGTAGAGATTTACTATTCTTCTGGATAAAAGATTCTGCTTTCTGTTCTTTGCTTTGTTTGTCAGTTGTTCGTCAAGTGAATCTTTCGGTACAGTTTATACCATACTTGTTTGTCATAAGTCGTTGTAACTTGAAGTGTATATTGCGTAGGGTCGAACTTTGAACTGCATGTTACTGTCATTTAAATAATTTGTACATTCTTATACCTAGTTTTTTTTCCTTATATGTACTATAGTCCTCTCCGTTTTGATCTGCTCTTTTTGGGCCTCGATGCAGGTTTAATTTGCAAACACACCTCAACACTATACAATATTCATACACATACATATATTCACATACATAACACTCGAGCGCCCCTTAACACCACATTATATATAATACCCATATCATTATTATTATAAATGTATACATATATATATATATATATATATATATATATATATGAATAATACTATAACATAGTATAACATAATAACTTAATAGATTTAATACAACAAGAAGGTGGCTCTGATAAAAGTATAACTACAATTGTAGCAACAAACAGCATTAATAACTGTAACATAATAGAATAATAATTTTAACATAAAAATAACAACAACATAATATCATTAATATAACATAAAGATAGATTTTAATAATACATAACATTAATAATGGTGGCACATAACATTGATAATTGTAACAGAGCAGAATAATGTGGCATAATAACTATAACACAACATGGGATGGCTTAAGATAAAATATATACTAAACTGGCTTAAGATAAAATATATACTAACTATAGTGCAACATAAGAATAGCTTTAATATAGCATAACACTGATTGTAGTAACACACAGGAATGGTTGTTATAACATAATAAATATAAGAATAAAAATAGCAACTTAGATACAACATAGGAATAACTTTAATATAACACAACAATAATTATAATTTAAAATAACATGGCAATGATTGTAATAGTACATAACAATAACTGTTGTAAAATAATATAAGTGGCAATAACATAGTGGTAAGTGGCAATAACATAGATTTAATAAAACATAGCAATAATTGTAATAGTACATAGCAATAACTGTTGTAAAATAATATAAGTGACAATAACATAATAATCTTAACACAACATGAAGATAGCTTTAACAAATTATAGCAATAATTGTAAAAACACATAAAAATAGTTCTATCATGATATAACAACTACAGTACAACAATTATAATATAGTTCAACAAACAAAGACACCATACTATAAATATACAAGACATACAAAAGGCTGTGACCCTGCTTTTTAAACAAAACAAGGAAGGTTACTATAACCCTAATCATAGTGCAATAACCATGTATAATAGTTTATAGGTATCTTTAGTCTTGGTAAGTAATAATAAGAAAAAAACACCCTTTTACAATAATGTGTAATAACAATGTGCAATATTATAAAGTAGTACATGTAATTTTACAGCCCTGAAGAAGAGAAAATAAAGATTCTCGAAATATCTGCATAAACTAAGATTAATTTCACCAACATTGACCAAAACTCCGAAAAGAATTACACACCATATATAAATATAACCTGGTCGAAAACATCAGCACAATTATATATATTTGTCTGTTAACGCTCTAGCGGTCGCAATTTTTGTTTGATCGTTACGAAACTCTATATTTAACCGTTTTATGTAAAAAGACAGATCAAGTTCGTTAATGGCTGAAATCGGACTAGAGGGAAGGATTTTCGAAAATTCAAAATATCTCTGTTATTATGCATCGGATCGAAAAATAGTATAGAACCAATCTTATTGCAAATTAAATTAACTATAAATATTGTTATATACATTCATTCTCTATCTTGAATATTAACCGAGATATTTGCAGTTTTATGAAATCTGTGGTCGGGTATAGTTCGGATCGGCCGTTTTCGTAACTACTCGGCTCAGGTGGAAGCTTCTTCTAACCTTACCTTACCTTCGTTACTTTGTGAGATTTATGCAAATACGTCCTGTTCATCCGCCCCCCCTTATTTAGTTTTTGGACTACTAAAATTTGATTTATTAAAATATAAATTATTCTTACAATTCAGAAGCCGTTTCAGTTGGGAATTTATTTTAATTAACTGAAAGATTTCTCATTACCATTTGTATTTAATCACGGTGGTGTTGTGGTACCAGTATGCCTCTGTATTTCTCTATTGTAAAACCACATGGGAAATCTGCTTAGTTTATGCAGCCCCTGCGTGACGGACTTTTAGGTGTTGCTTAATGTTGTGGTGTGTGTGACATATGGAAAGTAGAGTTCCAGTAGAATTGGCAATGAAATATTACCCGTATATGACTGTCTTCTAGAAAGTAGATAAATGTCTATAGCCCAAGAAACTTGGCCAGATGAACTGGGAGTGGGGTTTTATGGATTATCTATATCCGTGACATGAGAGGTTGGTCTATGGACAGCTAATATATATATATATATATATATATATATATATATATATATATACATATATATTTTAATACCATTTACCGCTTTAATATATAGCGGTGCACGTCTCCTTTCGATTAAAATCGATTTAGAAGGAAGGGCGATTTATAAAATTAAAAATTGTAATTTTCTCCCTACCTTTTAGAGTTACATCATAAAAGTATATATAACTTATGTTCATTAACATTTTTTAATGCGATGCACTGGTATCGTATATATATACATATATTCGTTTTATTTTATATTATAGGAGACACAGCACATTTATTTAGACTTAAGCATGTATATTTCATTATATTCAAATTATGATTTATTGTTGTTTGACGGAAAATATTGCGTTAACTCTGTAGCATAAAGCCAGGGGAAAAGCTATTAATATCAAAGGGTCAAAGGCTTAGACGATCGATTCACGTCACTTAGTTTAAGAAAAATGGTCGCTCTAACGAAGATGAGAAAAATACCTAGAGGCAATAATTCGGAAGTCAGGGAGGTTATGCAAACATAATGGAGTCAGAATGAAAATGTCACTTTTGCAGTTCATTTAAAGTTAACATTTTTTTAAATAGTTTTAACCGGGTTTAATTTAATGGTAATCCTTTACTGGGGTTATTCCAATAATACTATTTTCGAAAACTTCAAATGTACCGAAGTGAATCAGTAGCCAATAGTATAATCCATTTTCACCCCTTTGCGCATATCTCATTCCCCGCCATTTTAAATATAGTGTTTATCTTGTGCTTCCGAGGCAATTAGAAAATTTTGTTTTCTTGTAGATTTAAATAAAGTATTTTATTAAATTTAGCTCGGAATACGCATTCAATAAATTACGTAGTTATTTTTAACTTGATTAAAAAAATGTTTCCTTTGAGGGAAGAGTAATTAAATTGTTTATTAAAATACTTCGAACATGAAAGAAAACAGAAAATCAAAAATTAATTAATAATACTTTATACTGGAAATTGCCAATTTCTCCAATAACGTCATTTTTAATCAAACTTCAGATTGTATAAAATTATCTTAAGTATGGTTAATTTCAGCCACTTAACTTTGACCGGAAACAGAAAAAAAAAATCGTTGTCAAAACAAGAAAAAAAACAGAAATTGAATTTCTTTTTATGTCATTTATTTATTGATTAAATAAGGGAAAGATGGGAGGAAGGCCTTGCTAATAATAGCTAGAATTTTTTAATAAACAGCAGGTTTCCCTTAAGGCGAACTAATCAAACACACACACACACACACACACACACACACACACGCACACACACACTCACGAATTGATAATATACAATCATTAAAAATTCCATTTAACTTTTCATCATTTAATGTTTTGTTCAATAATGTTCTAATTTATATATTGGAGTTAGGATTAATTGTTTATATTTGTTCAGTCGTCTTTTAAATTGAATTTTCCGCGCTCGCTGAGTTCACAAACCCGCCACACATATGCAAATCACCAAGGCTGTGGCCTACAGCGGAAACTACGTTGCAGCTCAAGAAGGCACCGGCTGGTTTCAAGCGGACCAGTTCAGTTGGGATTCACCCGTTACAGAGTTACAGTCAGTCTTTCATCTCCCGCAAAGCTACCATCATATACGGATCACTGCAACCAGCTAGAAAACAGAATCTTATAGGGAACACAGAAAATAACAACGGAAGAAGACTCCACTTCAAGGAAAGTATATGTTTCCCGCAGGTACCTACTTCTAATAATGCTAGCATTATCTACTGAAATTATTAAATGAGTACTCACACAATATAGGACCGATCGATCATTCTATTATATATATATATATATATATATTATTGGCTTGCCGCTAAATAATTTTATAAAGTTAAGTTTCCTTTTGTTTCTTGTTCAACCTCTATATCTATAAAGCGTATTATATGTTGCTTAATCAATTCAATATACTTGATTCTTTGGAGAACTCAAATAGTGACTTGTATTATTTCCCCTCATCTTTCCATAAACATAGTAAATATTTCAGTCTAATGCTCTCTTATTCTTGCCGGTAAAAAAGCTTCCCGCCTTTACAATATTTATATCTTAAAAAAAATTGTATATATTGTTTAAAATTTGTTATTAATCTACAAATACATGTAATGTAATATATTGTGAGGGAAATGAAGGAAATAAACTCCTTCTCAGAAGGGTTACTTCATTGTGGAAATAAATAAAAAAATAAAATAAAATGCATATGTAAGAAAACTATTCACGGAAGTTCAAGTATGTGACAAAATTTTTATATAGAAATTAACTCAGTGGTGTACAAATAGGTTTAAAATTATATGCATTTGCAATATTAATAACAAACAGTTCATTGAGCAACACCATTATTCAACAGGTTTATTAACAAGGTAACAGTAAGAGTAGGTTTCATTGCCTAGCAACCATATAGCATATGCTCCATTGCCTAGCAACCGTATAGCATATGCTACACATTAATTGACACTTAGATATATGTGTGTGTGTGTGTTATTATTATTTTTTAACGTCCACTTTTTGCAACTTAGGCTAATCGGGACGGGTTATCTACAGGTTACCACCCTTTTCTAGCCAGGGTGGGATTTTAGGACGTTATTTAATGAATTTCGTCACCAAATAATTGCCTTGGCCCAGGCAAGAATCGAACTCGCCACTCCAGGTTTACCATGCGAGATAAAGGTCAACGCCCTAACTCGCATGGCCAACCTGAGCCCCATATGTGTGTGTGTGTGTGTGTGTGTGTGTGTGTGTGTGTGTGCGTGTGCGTGTGCGTGTGCGTGTGTGTGTGTGTGTGTGTGTGTGTGTGTGTGTGTGTGTGTGTGTGTGTGTATGGGCATGTTTACACACACAGACACACACAAACACACACACACACACACACACTATTCCTTCCGTATAGTAACCAATTGGGGTACAAATGAGTCAAATTTAGCATGCGTTTAACAGTAACCTAACTTAGATTATTCAAATGACGTCTCTCTCGTTTGTCTTGAGCTATAGAATATTTTAATACTATTTACCGCTTTAATATATAGTGGTGCGCGTCTCCTTTCGATTAAAATCGAATTAGAAGGAAGGGCGATTTATAAAATTAAAAATTCTAATTTCCTCCGTAGCTTTTAGAGTTTTATCATAAAAATTATGTTCATTAACATTTTTTAATGTGATGCACGAGTAAAGTATCGTATGACACTTTCAAAGTAAATAATTCCATATGAAGTGCAGCATTCATCATGTATATTTAATTAAATAGGATTACAAGGAAGTCATATGGTGTAGAAATCAGATTTTCGTATGGGATTCAGGTTAGCCATGCGAGTTAAAGCGTTGATCTTAGTCTCACATGGTAAACCTAGAGTGGCGAGTTCGATTCCCGCCTGGGCAGAGGAATTTATGTTGTGACGGAATTCGTTAAATAAAATCCTTAGTCCCAGCCTGGCTAGAAAAGGCTGGTTACCTGTAGATAACCCGTCCCAATTAGCCTTAGTTGCAAAAAGTGGACGCTAATAAATAATTTCAATTTTTTTCAGATTTTCGTATCAGTTAAAACACTGTTATTCGTTATTTGTCGTATCGTAAACAAATATCAAAAATCGTGGGAGTATTATAGTTTTGCGTCACAAATACTAAACGTGATATACCTATGGTCAGTTCTTCCTGATTACTGTTATTACAAGATAATACCTAACACTTAAAAATAAATAGCGTTTGTCTAAATACTGACTTGCGTTTGGCCCCTTTCGCCTCGGGCTCGTAAATATAGTAATTCATAAGACAAAATCCATTCCATTAATGTCCAAATGGCACCGTTCTTGATCAATACTAGCCGTTCGTCCATGCTTTTCCGAGAACGGACGTTTTAACCTACTCAAGTTCACCTCCATGTCATCAAACCATTATAGATTGAGTATCATTTGTGTACAACATATGGAGCAACTAACTTTGACCTAAAAATTGGTTCTCTACAAAAATAGACATAATGAAACATAATTTATATTTTTGATAACAACAACACTTATAATAATCTGGAATTAAATTTTTACACTTGGTTTGATTCATAATCAAACAGACCACCAAGACGAGCTTATCCTTCGTATTATTATGGACTGCTTGGAGTCATTAGGTTTGTGGAAGATATGGCATATTTTCCTGATAAATGTAATTCAATTTTTTTTTGAGTATTTTATAGTTTTAATCAGATGAAAAATAATGTCGACAAAGTTAAATGCAGTTTTTTTTTGCAAAGTTTGGAGTCGTGGGAGTGGAACCCAAAGGTATCTAGTCGCCTGCATTGACCACTTGAGATTTTACCAAGTGACAAGAATAACTACTAAATACAATAGAAAATCAAAATATGATTTCACCCTAACATTTATTTTATTTTTATAGGAACAGGATAAAACGGGATTGACTCATTAGGAGGATTGTAATTAGATTCCATGAAAATAATAACCATCATCTTGTAACAAGTTTTAGCAGATTTCCCTTGACGGAAATCAGCTATTGAGGTCGTACTCATAACGCAATTTTCGAATTTTTTCTTCAAATGTCTATCGATCCTACCCAGGAGATGACGAAAATGAAGTCCGTTCAAAACTGTATCTATCTATCTACCTACATATATATTTGTCTGTTACCGCTCAAGCGGTCGCAATTTTTATCTTATTGTTACCTCGTTATCGTTACTTGATATATAATCATTTTATACAAAAAGAAAGATCAAGTTCTTTAACGGCTGAAATCGGACCAGGGGGAGGGGCGGTTTAGAGAGGAGAATTTCGAAAATCCTTAATATCTCTGTTATTATGCGTCAGATCGAAAAATTTCATAGAAACAATCTTATTGCAAATCTAATGTTTTATAAACGCTGTTATGTACATTTTTTCACTATGTTGATTATTAACTGAGTTATTTGTATGTTTAGTTTTCGGTCTTCAGTGAAGCCCCACTCCTACTCATCTCATATTAACAGTATTTTATTATGTTATGGCGCACTTTATTTGAAGCTTAAATACCAAATATTGTTCTCATTAAACTTTTAAGTGCTGAGATAAATGAAAATACGTTGCGCATGTGGGAAATCTGCTTAGTTAACGCAGCCCCTGCGTTACGGACATTTTTGCATTTACATTTGCACCCACTTTCTCCCACTGTAGGATTATGGGATGGTAAAAAAAAATCCACTACTCAAGAACTCCATCCAAAACTGAAAGTTTAACACTTTCAATGCTTAGGGACCTCGTGTGAGGTGGTACCTTTTCACGGCAGTGACTAATGTCTTCTTTAACCTGTTTTCTTTCAATACATGTCAGTTTCAAATCGAAGAACAAGTTTTTTTTTCCAATAATTTGTCAAAGTTGACTATTGATTTATCGATATTTTTGTTTAAGGTACGTTTTAAATAAATATCTAGTTATTGAATGTCGTAGTCGTCAATCAATATTATTAGTTCATAAGTGGCATTGACTTTAGTATTCAATTTTATTCTGTTATGTAAATAGTTGTATATTTTAAAGAAATTTTAGTTATGTAGTTCAAAAAAAAAGTTAAGTTCATAGAATTGTTTTGGCAGATTTCCCTTAAGGGAAATCAGCTATTGAAGTCGTACTCATGATGTGAGTTTCGAAAAATTTCTTCAAATGTCCATCGATCCTACCCGAAAATGAGGTCCGTTCAAAATTTTATATATATATATATATATATATATATATATATATATATATATATTATTTTGTCTGTTAACGCTCTAGCGGTCGCAATTTTTGTTTGATCGTTACCAAACTCGGAATTTAATCGTTTTATGTAAAAAGGAAGATCAAGTTCGTTAATGGCTGAAATCGGACCAGTGGGAGGGGGGGGGGTTAGAGGGGGATTTTTGAAAATTCAAAATATCTCCGTTATTATGCGTCGGATCGAAAAATTGTATAGAATAAATCTTATGTCATCAGTAGGCTATGTTCGGACTTTCCGCCGAGAGCTCTGGTGGCCGTTTTCATAACTATTCGTCCCTCGTGAATAGGTTTAGAGGTTAGGTTACCTGTTTTTTGGGGCTAGAAACTACTGGGTTATTACGCCCTAAACAATGTTTTAGGTTTAGAGGTTTCTTACTACTACAGTTGTTATTAGGCAGATTTCTCTATTTTAAAACTTCACGTGGGAAATCTGCTTAGTTTACGCAGCCCCTGCGTGACGGACTTTTTTCTTTATAAAACTTTCTTGCTCGTGTATTAAAAAAGAGAATTTTACTTATTATTTAAGTAATAAACTAAATCATTACGTGTTTTTTTTTAAGTCAGTGTTTTTTTTTTTTCATATTTCTGAGGACTTCCCCTAAATAACATACTATTCAGTATTTCAAATCAAGATGAGATCAAAATCAAATGAGACTCATTTTGACATTAGATGAGAATGAGAAATTATACCATCAAAGATTCGGAATAAAGGACAATAATAGCTGTCGCCATGAAAACACCGCTCAAGAGCATAAACTCAATTAAGATATATCTGGAGGGAGAAATGGAAACTGGAATATTTAATGATCGGCTATTAGTATGTACTTATTAAGCACCAACATTTCCGCATTAGATTATAAAACAGATATTGAAGGTTCCTGTGTAACTTTTCAAGATGAAGAGTTTCCATTAAAGAAAGTTTTAATAAAAGTTCCCCAAGAGTAAAACCTAATTTAAAAAAAAAAAATCTTCAACGTTTTTCCACCCAGTGAAGTTTATTAAATGAAATTAACATTCGCAAATCGTTATCTAGAACGGCTGTCATGATTAGTAATAAATAGGTGACTGACATGTGCTGAGAAACCAAAATTGTAACATGGTAAACACACAACCTATTATTTAGTTTGTACATTTTTTAAAGAATTCGTTAGCAATTATTGATATTGATAAATCAAAGGTTATTGAAATACGTTACATCTTAACAGCTTTCGATATTGGATTACTGTGTTCAGGGGTGATGGACGCCGACTGAATACATCATTACACGATTTAGAATGTTCAAGATCAATTTTTTAGCATATTACCCCTAAAGGGAAATCAGCTATTGAGGTCGTACTCTTCACGTGATTTTCAAAATTATTCTTCAAATGTACATCGATCCTACCCAAGAGACAATGAAAATGAGGTCCGTTCAAAATTATATATATATTTGTCTGTTAACGCTCTAGCGGTCGTAATATTCGTTGGATCGTTACCAAAATCGATATTTAAACGTTCTATGTTAAAAGGCAGGTCAAGTTAGGTAATGGCTGTAATCGGACTAGTGGGAGGGGGGGTTTATAGGGAGGATTTTTGAAAACTTGAAATATCACCGTTACTGTACGTCGAATCGAACAATTGTATAGAAACAATCTTATTGCCAATAAAATTCACTATAATTATTGTTTCGGGGGGGGGGGTTGGCAGACATGTTTGTTTACATTTTAGGCGCTTCCCACCAGCAGGGGAAATATTTCTAATTACCGTTTTTATTAATTCACTTAGTATTCACGGTGGTGTTTTGTTAGTATGTAGGTTTATCTGTTATTTAACTCCTCGAGGGAAATCTGCTTAGTTTACGCAGCCCCTGCGTGACGAACTTTTTTAAATCCAAAGAAGGAAAAGGCTAAGAATTACTGATAAAAAGTTGTACAATTATGTAATATCCTATCTATTTCATAATGATTTCAGTAAATGAAATTTGAAAACCAAAATATTGTTTATGTAATATATAGTTGATATAGGGGAATAATATAAAAGTATTCATTTGGGAGAGTGCCTGATACACATTTTATTGAGATGACAAGCCAATAAGTCTATTTAAAGCTTTTTCTATGAAAGTGATTTTCCTGAACTACATTCACTCAGATTTCTCTGAAGCAGATTCCAGAATTTCCTTTTGTACACCTTTTCTGGGGAATATTTGAGTGGGACTGGTTAGTTAAAAGCTAAACACATATTCACCTACAACTGAAATCAATTTAATAAGATTTAATTATTTTTGTCTAGACGAATTTCCACGAAGGTCCGCATACTGTTGTTTACTGAATAAAAATAAGACATTTTTATTTTTCTAAGTTCTATAAAACATCAGGTCTATTCACAAAATGTGTTTAATTCGAGGAAATGTTTATTTCAACCTATTGTATAATATCACCACAAAAGGTCTCACAAAATGGTCTCGCAAAAACAGTTCTGAAGAAATTTTATTGCTGAGTGGCTTAAACTTTGAATGGGTATAAATAGTCGAATGAATTACTCAGAAAAATCTTCAGACAACAATTTAGCATTCTTAAATATGAAATATATAATGAAGATTTGGGTGGCTTTGAATCTTCCAAAACAGCAGTATGCATAGAGAATATTTTCTTCACAGATAACGTAATCCGCCTTTAGCGCTAATTACGCACAGCACTACTGAGAATAATAGCTTGATCTTTTTAAATCCCACTTGGTAAACCTAGAGTAGTGAGTTGGATTCCCACCTGGGCAATAGGAATTTATTTAGGAACGAACTAATAAAATCCTTAGTCCCACCACGGCTATAAAAGTCCGTCACGCAGGGGCTGCGTAAACTAAGCAGATTTCCCACGTGAAGTTTTACAATAGAGAAATTTCATGGGAGCCAAGCCAGTCAAGGAAACGGCCGAACTAGCTTTTGGCGGGAAAGTAACTCTCGTCCGTTAGGCTCCGAGATTAAATTAAAAACAATTCAATCTCAAAAAAAGAATAAAAACACAAAAGATGGACTAACCTTTAATGATGGAGTGCTCTGAACACTTATTACACCAACACTAAATAGTACCACAGAATATCTATTATTTGTTTGTTTTTAGACTTAATTCTGCTGTGAATATTAAGTAAACAAATAAAGGGCAAGTCAAATGGTAAGAACCTTCCTGATAGCAAACAGTCTGAGATGTAAACGATCAGGTTAGCCAGCTTTTACAGGAAATAAAAGCAATTACGGAAATATATTTGAATATAAGTTATAAATTTTATTCATAACTATTTATTATATCTAGTACTGTAATTAATAATAAACCAGAATCATTTTAATCACAACCATTCCAAATTTAGGAATCCGGGAAGAAAATAAAAGGGGGGGGGGCAAAATACGATTCAGACGTTTATGAAATTTTCACATGATTAAGGAACAAGCAGGTTAGCCAGCGAAGGTTTGCAATAGATAAATATACATACAGGTAACACTTCCGTGAATATTAGTGAATAATTACAAGCGGCAAAGAGAAATCTTTCAGTGAATTTACAATATAAGTTAATAGTCCCTACAACGTAATACGGCTGGATTGTAAACAAACAGGTTAGCCAACCGTGTAGCACCGTATCGATAGATAGACCGGAGAAACAAACAATAAAAGAAATATATCTGAATATAAAATATTAATTTTATTGGAAACTATTTACTATAGTTAGTGGAGTAATTTGAAATGAAACAAAATAATTTCTATCTCAATCACTCAGATTTTTGTAGTCCAAGAAAAAAAAAGGGGGGGGTCAACAGAACGTATTTGTTTGTACCTCGTAAAATAAAGCTTTGTTGAAAACAATATTTTGTATTTAACCTAATAATGAGGTGGTTCATGAGATATCAGCTTATTATTAATATGTCCCTAGTAGAAGTGGGGGTTTACAGAAAGCGGAACTCATTACAAAAAATACAAATATCTCGGTTAATACTCATTATACGGAAAATATGTATAGAACAATATTTATAGTAAATGTAATTTGCAATAAGATTGATTCTATACAATTTTTCGATCCGACGTATAATAACGGAGATATATCGAATTTTCGAAAATCCTCCCTTCTAAACCCCCCCCTCCCACTGGTCTTCAGCCGTAAACGAACTTGATCTTTTTTTTTACATAAAACGATTAAATATTACGTTTGGTAACGATCAAACAAAAATTGTGACCGCTAGAGCGATAACAGACAATTATATATATATATATATATATATATATATATATATATATATATATATATATATATATATACACACACACACAGTTTTGAACGGACCTCATTTTCATCATCTACTAAGTAGGATCGATGGACATTTGAAGAAAAATGTCGAAAATTCCGTCATGAGTACAACCTCAATAGCTCATTTCCCTTAATGGAAATCTGCTAAAAGCCCGTCCAATTTAGCCTTTGTAGTACAAAGTGGACCTTAATAAATAACGACATCTTTTTTTTTTTTTTAATTATTATCCATTATTAACAAGTAGATACAAATAGTGTATCTTCAACTGTTCTAAATGTGGGTTTGTATACCACGATACTACATAATAAATATATATGATATGCTAAAACTATATTGCTTTACAGAAGAACCGAAACACATGGCAACTAAATCAGCTTTTGACATTCGTAAGGCTCGGTTTTTGGAAAAAAAATTCTTCAGTTGCCCAGCAACCATATCAGATGACAAAAAAAGAATGAGGTCCTATCAAAACAAACCTTGATTATTAGGGTTCTTTCAAGGTTTTTATCAGCATACATTTATTTGCACTAATATTATTTACACACTTGGTAACACTATTTTTCACAAATAACAACAATATATACTGTCAATTTATTACACACAGATGTTATTCGTTCTCAAAGTCAACTAACTTGTCTGTGGCTAAGGCAGTGGATTAATATAACAGACATGGTTCTCGGGAATTGTCTTATACATACGCAATATTGCGTATCATTAATTTCTGTTGCGTTGTTTTCACGTGAAAGCGATTGCGTGTGTGTGTCTCTCTCTTTTGCTTGCATTTAGTTGTTGTTGCCTTTTTTTTTTTTTTTTTTTACATTCTATGTTAGTTATTGTTGTCTGTTCTTCAATTCAATTCCTAGGAATTTGTTCTTTGTTAAAACGTACACTGAGAGACGTAAGTTATCGTTCACTACAGATTCCTACTTTAATATTCTATGGTGTTACAAAGATATTTAGTTTCGTTCTTCTTAATGCACCAATGATTCTACTGATCAATGAAGTCTTCAAAACGTGCAATTTTTGAGTTTATTCTACAGTTTCGCATTCATAGAAATAAATAAATAATAATGTCTGTTAATACAATTCATATCAAGTAACTTAATATTTCATTTTTTAACAACAGTATAGTAAGAGTGATATAATATACATTTTCGTTAATAATTAATTCTGTAAAAGTTTGGCGAGTATAAAATATGTATGGCTCATTTATGATATTTAGGTGAAATAAATAAAGAGAATCTAACTTATTATTAAATTTATTTATTCTTGATTATTTATTTACAGTTGGCTCTTCGTAGTTTTTACTGTTCCAAGAATTTCTCTTCGTGACTAGAATAATTTATTGCTTCGGAGTAATACTATAGCAATGGAGTTTGACCTTCTGCAGGCTAACAAATTGTGCACCAAATTGCATTATATAAATAAGTAAATAACGTAAAAACACTTATTGTGGGATAACCGGGTAATTGTACTATTATTTATAACAAGAAATATATATTAATAAAACATAAGTAATATATAATATATTCTAAAGGCTAAAAATAAATATATCTATGAACACGGACAGACAGGACATTATTTAACAAGATTTAAAAATCAAGAGAATGACAAATGAACTTGCGACACACAGACCAAGAAAACGTTTTTACATATCTATGACTGTTCAACTTAATAAACCTAATAATCAAAACAGATCAAATTTCATAATGAATATAATTTAAAAAGGAGGTAATTGGCCAGGACCACCTAATAAATACAATAAAGAACTCATTAAGTTCATCCAAGTTTAGATATGAATGTAGTATAAATGCATTAGAATATAAGGCGTATCAATGAAGAAAGATAATTATAATTCAATATATTAGCCTAACATAGACTCGCAAATTAAAACTGTAACATCGGTTGAGTTTATTATTATTATAATTTGTTTAATTCATTTTCATTTACTAATTTTATTTGTAATTATCTTGCTCATTTTATACTTTTTAGCAGATTTCCCTTTAGGGAAATCAGCTATTGAGGTCGTACTCATGACCCGATTTTCGAAAAATTTCTTCAAACCCAGGAGATGACGAAAATGAGGTCCGTTCAAAATTATATATATATATATATATATATATATATATATATATATATATATATATATATATATATATATATATATAGTCGACTCTCGCTAGCACGAACCTCGATAACACGAAATCCTCGATATCACGAATTATTTTTAATCCCCTTGGAAAAACCTGTCTAACACGAAGAAATTACCATACGTAAGACGAACTAATTTTCCGGTGTTTTTTTTTATGATACTGTACCAAGTTATATGTATAATTTTGAAACTGTAAGGGATACAACAAAGTTTTTTTTTATTTTAATCAACTTTATGACTGATAGTGTTTTTCAGTTTTAAGCAAAGGAAGATTAAGGACTTATTAATCAGTGGAATTAATATTATATTTTCTGTTTTCTGTGTTTAACCGTTTTTTTTAATTATGTTTATATACATATTTCAATTCATTTAAATATTCGTAAAATATTAAGATTATGTAGATTTGTAGAAGATGTAGGGAATAAATACATAGTACATTTTTTTACCTCTGTAACACGAATTTTCATTTAGTTCACCTCTACAACTCGAACTATGCCTAAGACGAACTATACATAACACGAACAAAAGTGGCAGTCCCGTGGAATTTCGTAATAGCGAGAGTCGACTGTATATATATATATATATATATATATATATATATATATATATATATATATATCTATATATATATAAAATTGTAACCTCTGTCTGTACATTGATTTTTTTCGCGAAATTTCACGATAACTTTTCGTTTCACATGTCATAGACACCATAACTGCATTTTGTTTCTTTCGTGTCTGTTTGTTTGTTTGTTTGTTTGTTTATTTGTTTGTTTGTTTGTTACCTTTTCACGCATAAACGGCTGAACCGAATTTTATGAAACTTGGTATGTATACTACTACTAGGCCAACTTAGACTTTAGGCTATATTAATATTCTCTAAGACGAACAGGAGTGGGGGTTATGAGGGAGGGCTTAAATTAAAAATAGCGATATTTCGTTTCCTATTGCTTTTTCAGCAAATATGCACATAACAAAAGTTGTTTATTTTGTTATTTAGAGTAACTTTTGTTATATGAACTTTTGCCGTATACGGAAGTATAAATGAGTTATACGCTAAAAACTATAGCGGGAGTCCACAATTTTATTTGGCACAAAATACTCAACCGAACTAAACCAAACTCGCTATGTGAATTAATACTAACGATTTCCTTATAATAAGCCATACTAACATTTCTAGGGATGGGCAGGAGTGGGGGTTATAAGGGAGGCCTGAAATTAAAAATAGCGATATTTCGTTTCCTATTGCTTTTTCAGCAAATATGCACATAACAAATGTTGTTTATTTTGTTATTTAGAGTAACTTTTATTATATGTACTTTTGCCGTATATGGAAGCATAAATGAGTTATACGCTATAAACTAAAGCGGGAGTCCACAATTTTGTTTGGCACTAAAGACTCAACCGAATTAAACCAAACTCGCTATGTGAATTAGTACTAACGCTTTTATTATAATAAGCGATACCTACATTTCTAGGGACGGGCAGGAGTGGGGATTATAAGGGAGGCCTGAAACTAATAATAATGATTTCCTATTGCATTTTCGGCAAATATGCACATAACAAAGGTTGTTTATTTTGTTATTTAGAGAAACTTTTTTTTATATACACTATCATCGTATACCGAAGTATAAATGAGTTATACGCTAAAAATTATACCGGGAGACAACAATTTTATTTGGCACAAAAGACTCAACCGAACTAAATAAAACACTCAGTATGTGTATTAGCACTAACGCCTTCCTTATAAAATAAGCCATACCAACATTTCTAGGGACGGGCAGGAGTGGGGGTTGTAAGGGAGGCCTGAAATTAATAATAATGATTTCCTATTGGGGTTTCGTCAAATATGCACATAACAAAAGTTGTTTATTTAGAGAAATTTGCTCAACACTTCTTTTCAATATGAACTACCAGGTACCTCACCTGAAAAAATTAATTCAAATGTATGCCAATATTTTCTCCTTAATAATTCAAATCTTTGCATAATGCACAGGAGGCGGGAAATATGACAATATGTAGGACAGTGAAGTCTTACATAAAGAAATAATTTTATTATTAACAAATGCCAACGACGGGTGTTAACCCTAAACACTGGGACGGGTAAATGTCAAAATATTGTGCAAAGTAAAGCCTTGCCAAAAATATACCATCAACATTCAGCCTCAAATGAATTCCCGAGCGAAGCCGGGTATCTGAGCTAGTATATATATATATATATATATATATATATATATATCTTTATATAATTGTGCTGATGTTTTCGACCAGGTTATATTTATATATGGTGTATTATTCTTTTCGGAGTTTTGGTTAATGTTGGTGAAATAAATCTTAGCAGCTTACAGCCCTGATGAAGAGAAAATAAAGATTATCGAAATATCGGCATAAACTAACATTGAAATATCGGATTTCACAAAAATTGACCAAAACTCAGCCCAGAATAACACACTATATATATATATATATATATATATATATATATATATATATATATATATATATATATATATATATATATGTCTGTTAACGCTCTAGCGGTCGCAATTTTTGTTTGACCGTTACCATGCTCGATATTTAAACGTTTTATGCAAAAAGACAGATCAAGTTCGTTAATGGCTGAAATCGGACCAGCGGGAGGGGGGGGGGGTTAGACAGGGGGATTTTCGAAAATTTTAAATATCTCCGCTACCATACGTCGGATCAAACATTGTATAGAACCAATCTTATTGCAAATAAAATTTACTACAAATATTGTTCTATACATTTGTTCTCTAACTTGAATACTAACCGAGATATTTGCATTTTTATTAAATGTGGGCCGATAACGGATGGCTGAATTTCTCGCCAAAAGCTAGTTCGGCCATTTGCCGTAACTGTTCGGCTCCCGTATGGAGATTTCTCTATTGTATAACTTCACTTGGGAAATCAACTTAGTTTACGCAGCCCCTGCGTGGCGGACTTTTTTTATTATGTTTCATAACCCATTAAATAGTACATATTGTAACAATGCATTTAAACATAATCATACATGTAAAATGCCACTTGGCAATAGGACATATACTCAAATTATTTACTTCTTATAGATTACAATGAGGAGAAAAAAACATCTATATATATTGAAACAAAAAGGTTAAAGAAAAATGACGTGAAACCTAATATTCTTTGAAAGTACTAAGTACTTTAAAATAAATAAGCACCAAGTAATTTATTGCAGTGCTCCTTAATTTTATTGATCATCTTAAAAAAAAATAATAAAAAATGTATCCATCACTTTTTCAAAGTTTCCATTATAAATGATGATTAACGATTATTGTCTCCGCTGCTTACTTTATGCATGTTCTGATTTAGAAAATGAGTTCTAGTCGTATTATAGTATTTAGCGTGAGATAAACGAACATTAATGTGCATTTTTCCATTAGCGAATCATAAATTAATATAGTAATTGATAATTGTCGTGAATACTTAATCATTACTAGTACCGCGATGGAACTATATAAAATCCTTGAACAATTTTAGATGAAGTATTTAAAATGATGAGGAACAATTACAGAAAAATATGACAAAAAGAGACGTTATCGAGACTTTTCCATATTTTATATTCAAGGCTGATACTTTTTATTATTCGTTAATAATCATATTTTCTAGTATTGCTTAGCAGATAATTAATATCATTAAAAATGTATGAAATCGAAGTAAGGCGTGGCTCGAGCTCAAGTCGAATCAGTGTTAGGACATACTGCGAACCCTAGTGGAGGTTTAACGAAGTTGAGCTTCCGAATATTCCCACCAGATGGCTGATCCTCCTTCTTTTCATGCAAGTCCCTATTGGTATAAAAACATGGTTCAAAGTATTAAACGCTTGTCTTTTTTTTTCTTTTTTTTTCTCACTCATTCTTCCATAGGCACATACTCAGAATTGTTGATTATTGCCAATATCTAAATGGTTTTCTGTAGTAAGGGATTCACTGGGTTTAAAATAATTTGTCTCAATTGGTATTTGAAATACAAAACAATCGTGTACTTCTGAAAAGAAAGAATACAACATAGACAAATATTTCATACCCAGAGACACTATTAACTAAAAATAAAAATCATTTTAATGTGAGTTATTTCGAGATAATTGCCTATTTGAGAGCTAGAAAATGTAATGGATGTTATTTTTCTTCCAAGTAATTCAAATATCCACCTATTCAAAACCAAATATTTTGTTATTTGTTTTTATCCATCCAGTATAATAAACACCGTGAGGCAATTGTGAAACTTCTTGAATAAAGAAAGAGAATAAACCCATTAAAATGTATCAACTCTTTATTCCTCTCTATTATTTCTTTGGTTTTTACTGTATGTTGTGATTTTTTACGTGGAAACTTTCCTCTAGTATACCTGTTCTTCCATTTCTTCCTTTTACCTTGTGTTTTTTTTTTTAAATAAGGCTTAGGTTTAATAGTTGTTTTAGGTTTTATGTTGTAGGACTTTGTTATTCAAAAAATAAAAATAAAATACTATGCAGTTTGTTAGTTGTTACTTAGCGATTAACACCTTTAGTATTTAACTTTAGTTGTTTAGTCTTAAATTGTATGTTTTTACCCGTTGACTGCTAATTAGTATACTTTAAAAATATGATTGGTTTTCTGTGATATTTATTTATATTTCAAATTTTATTAATTATACCTGTGACTTGTATTTTAATATGGAACTATTTCCTGTTTGGGCAATGGTTTTTGTATTCGTTTAATATGTTAAGTAATGTTAGTTGCATGTTTCTTCATTTAGTATTGTGTATGTCAACAGTCACTGAAGATGGATCTGTTGCTCTGAAAGTGCACTTTGTCTAAATAAAACGCATTTTAGAGGAAAACAGGGCTACGGTGTACATCCAAAAAATATTAATTTCTCAGTACCTGTTAGGAATACAAAATATTTGACCATTGTCGCTGAAACATATAGAAATTATTTCTATAATATTTTTCGAACTTATGCCTTGGAATTCCCTTATATTCAAATAATAAAATTTTAAATCAGTGTTAAACATTTTATTTATATAATTTATTAGAAATCTTAGGTCTAGAACTCCATCTTTGGCATCATCATTTTTATTTTGTTTCTTATACTTTGCATTATTATTATTATTATTATCGAGCTGTTTGATTTATTTAAGGTATTAGTTTAGAAGTGTCAGGTTGGAAACGACGTGTAATGCTCGTTCTATCGAATAATTACAGAACTAAGACGACTTATTTTTCTTCTCTCTTTTATCAATGGTTTGTATTTGCAATTTGGTGCTCAGGTTAGCCATGTGAGTTAATGCGTTAAACGCGTAATCTCACATGGAAAACCTAGATTGGCGAGTTCGTTTCCTGCTTGGGCAATAGGAATTATTTAGTGGCGGAATTCACTAAATAAAATCAGTAGTCCCACCCTGGCTAGAAAATGGTGGCAACTTGTAGATACCCCGTCCCAATTAGCCTTATTTGAAAAAGTGGATGTTAATAAATAATTTAATTCTTATTTGCAAAGATTTTTCAATTTATTATTTTTACGTATTTTATATTTATTATTATATAGGGAGTAGCCCACTTGATGGCGTGAGGTTGTTATATAAGCGATTCTTATAACCAACACACCCTTTGTTTAAAATAAAAACGTTCACGTTATACACATAATATTAAAAGTAACTACACAGTAGTCTTTAAAATATAGCATTTACAGAGTTCGTGTCAACACATGTATGTATTATACTTGTGGTTTTTACCACGATATCCAATTATCAAGTACTTTCAACTCAAACGAAATACCATTTGTAGAACTTAAAGTTGAAAAACGAATTATTGTGCTTTTTATTTCCGTGGATTCCTTCTTTTATCTCATCTTGTGTTCCTCGTGTCCACTCTAAATCTACCGTGAGAATATTAGCAATGTCTAATCCATCATTCCAATAGGTCAAATAGTCAGTTTCATTCCAGTCAATCATCCTTAATGCGATTTTCAATTATCAATCAACTTAAACTATACATTTATGTTCTTATTTTATTTTTTCTTTGTTACTCGACAACAAGGTTGATAAATCCTCTAAAAACATAAATTATAATAAATTACGATAATTTGTTATTTTGTGAAAAAATATTTGGGAATGAAATGTTGATTTAAAATTTACTACTCCCTTACAAATCTCATGCGTGTTTGTCCCTAGAAAGTGTGTGTGTGTGTGTGTGTATTGATTATGTTTTTGTATAGTCTTGGCTTTTTCTATAAGTTAGTTGCCTGCATATAGTTTTGTTCCTCCAATTAATGCGGATAAAGACTCTGTGCTGAGTATGAATTTCCTGGATGGGTTGTGTTAGCATTTTATAGAGTGCATTACTGATGGCTAGTAGCTCGGCTGTGAAGAAAATCCGAAAAGTAACAGAGAGGGGTTACTGAAGTCTGAAAACGAACATGGACGAATAAGTCACTTAATTTTTGAGTTTCGAGAAAGCGCATAAAACGACATTTGTTGAACATCAGTTGTGTAACAAGACTGGTTCTATAACAATTATAAATCCGACTCATAATAACGAGGATGTTTGAAACTTACAAGATTTTCCTCGGTCTTAAGACTCGAGAACACGAGAAGGAAACATGGGAACACTAGTTATTCTCTGGTCGATTTAGGTAATTTGGTCTTTCATAATGTAGCTCTGAGGTATTTGTAGGTTTCTAATTTTGGAAAAAATAGGTCCCCATCGCTCAGAAACACATTATTTTAGTATTGTATTAAATGTTAAAAAAAAAAAAATCTTAAATCAGAACCGAGCATAAAGAACACGTGTCAACTCAAACAAATGTAAAAAGGAATTAGACAGACAAATCCCAGAAAACTCCCAACATTTTAACACTTCCCACAGTCATTACTAGTTATTAATGGACGACGCTAATAACATAGTAGTCGAGCGTCTAACCCTAACTTATCTTCAAATTTTTCTTAGAATTTGAGAATATGTATGAGTCCTTTAGATTGGGGAAATCTGCTTACTTTTAGCGGCATGATCTACATAAAGTTATCAATTTGACATTTCACTTGACCGACCCTTTTTAAAAATGTCCATTCAAATATTCCCTGAAAATATATTAACTTTTGGAAGTATCACTTTTAATTTCAGTATATTTCTCTTAAGGGAAATCAGCTATTGAGGCTGTACTCATGACACGATTTTCGTACATTTTCTTCAAATGTCCATCGATCCTACCCAGGAGATGACGAAAATGAGGTCTGTTCAAAATTATATATATATATGCGTATATTTATTTATTTGTCTGTTAACGCTCTAGCGGTCGCAATTTTTGTTTGATCGTTACCAAACTCGATATTTAAACGTTTTATGCAAAAAGACAGATAAATTTTGTTAATGGCTGAAATCGGACCAGTCGGAGGAGGGGTTTAGATGGGGGATTTTCGAAAATTCGAAATATCTCCGTTACAATACGTCGGATCAAAAAATTGTGTAAAACCAATCATATTGTAAATTAAATTACTATAAATATTGTTCTATACATTTATTCTCTATCTTGAATACTAACCGAGATATTTGCATTTTTGTTAATTGTGGGCCGATAACGGATGACTGAATTTCCCGTTAATAGCTAGTTCGGCCATTTGCAGTGACTGTTTGGCTCTCGTATGGAGATTTCTCTATTGTAAAACGTAATGTGGGAAATCTGCTTAGTTTACGAAGCCCCTGCATGACGGACTTTTTTAATTTTATAAGTGTGTGAGATTCCGGATTAGTTCGATCGTTTCCATAACTGTTCGTCTCTCGCGAAATTGGTTTAGACTCGTGTAACCTTTTTCGTTGTGATATGTATGCAAATACGTTCTATTCATCCCCCCCCTACTTTAGTTTTGAACTACTATAATTTGAGTTATTAAAAAATAAATTATTCTGATTCATTATAAATTCCAGTACTAGATATAGTAAATAGTTTGCAATAAAGTTTATGTGTTATATTAAGATAAATATCAGTAATTGTTTTTCATTCCGGCGAATTATATGTCCATCTTATGTGTTCAGCTCTGAGTGGTTGGCTGGCCTATATGTTCACAATTCAGAAGCCGTTTCCGTTGGGAGCTCATTAAAATTAACTGAATGATTTCACATTACCGTTTGTATTTACTCACGGTGGTGTTAACTGTTAGCAATATTCAGATTTCTCTATTTTAAAACTTCAAGTGGGAAATCTGCTTAATTTACGCAGCCCCTGCGTGACGGTCTTTTGTGCAGATTTCCCTTAAGGTAAATCAACTATTGAGGTCGTACTCATGACGCGATTTTCGAGTTGTTTCTTCAAATGTCCATCGATCATACCAAGAAGATGCCGATTTGAAGTCTGTTCAAAACTGTGTGTGTGTGTGTGTATACATATATATATATATATATATATATATATATATATATATATATATATATATATATATATATATATATTTGTCTTTTATCGCAATCTTTGTTTAATCGCCACCAAACTCGGTATTTAATCGTTTTATGTAAAAAAAAAAGATCGAGTTCGTTAACGGCTGAAACCGGACCAGTGGGAGGGGGTGTTTAGAGGGGAGGATTCAGAAAATTCCAAATATCTCCGTGGTAATTCTGAGCTATTATCCGGTTAACTTCAATTCCCTCCATACTGTAATATTACATTAGTGTAGTGCTGAATATTAATATGCAGTCCTAATTATGTGTCGGAAAACGAAAATATATTAATAAACTTAATTTAGTAGTCGTCTGGCTCACTATCGGTATCTGGCTCATGAACGACGCGAGATAAATTTTGTAACACTAAAATTTCCAAAATACGCCATCGGTGGTTAAAACCGAGGGTGGGGGTTTTCTTGTTCTAACTTTAGTATAAAACAAGAGTACATCACATTTTTAGGGCGATTGGTCAGATCTACAATGGCGAGGACGAGCAACCTCGCGTCGTTCATGAGCCAGATACCGATAGTGCCAATCTGACCAATCGCCCTAAAAATGTGATGTACTCTTGTTTTATACTAAAGTTAGAACAAGAAAACCCCCACCCTCGGTTTTAACCACCGATGGCGTATTTTGGAAATTTTAGTGTTACAAAATTTATCTCGCGTCGTTCATGAGCCAGATACCGATAGTGAGCCAGAAGACTACTAAATTAAGTTTATTAATATATTTTCGTTTTCCGACACATAATTAGGACTGAATATTAATATTCAGCACTACACTAATGTAATATTACAGTATGGAGGGAATTGAAGTTAACCGGATAATAGCTCAGAATTACCATCTCCGTTAATATTCGTCTGATCGAATAATTGTATAGAGCCAATCATATTGAAAATTGAATTTACTATAAATATTGTTGTATACATTTATTCTCTATCTTGAATATTAACGGAGATATTAGCATTTGTATTAAGTGTAATGGACGAGCTATGGACGCTTCCATTGCTTCCCGCCGAAAGCTAGTTCGGCCGTTTCCGTAACTGTTTGGCATTCCTATGGAGATTCCTCTATTGTATATCTTTACGTGGGAAATCTGCTTAGTTTACGTGGCCCCTGAGTGACGGACGTTTTCCCCTAGAGAAACCTAGTTTCTTGCCGAGTGACCATCTGGAAGGATTAACTCTAGCAAATAGTTGTTTGTCGTATGCAAGTGTGTTTGAAGGCCTATCCTGCTTTCAGCTGATGAGAGAGAGGGTAGGGGAGGGGGTCACAGCTGATGACGAGGGAGACCTATGCAGAGAGTGGACCAACACGGCGGGCTGTTTGAAGAGCCGCCCATATATTAGCAATTCTAGGCCTCGAGTAATTCCATCCAGTATGCCGGGGGAGTTGGGACTCACAGCGCCAATTATTAATGTCTGTTGTGGTTTGGGAGCCAGCCTCGCGCCCCACCTACGTATGAATTATTTTATGAAAATTATGCTGATATTAAATTCTCCTTCACGAGGCGAGATAATTATCTATGTGTCAGCTTTGCACATTTATGACGCCCTCATCATTCACTTTTATTTAACGGTTTAACAAATAATGCCTATACATTTTTAGACACTCTCTATAATTTATGAAGAAATATTGCTCACGGACAATTAAGCCCATTTTAAAGGGATTAATTATAATTGAAGAAAATGTTGAATAAAATTGCATGGAAGTCTATTACTAATCCCCTAAAAAAAAGTCCGTGACGCAGGAGTTGCGTAAACTAAGCAGATTTCCCGCGTAAGTTTTACAATAGATAAATCTGCATAGCGATAACACAACACCATCGTAAATGTTAAATGAATAAATACAAACGGTAATAAGAAACCTCCAGACGGGAAGCAACTGAAACGTAAACAAACAGTTCTGCCAATTTCTTACCGGAAAGAAAAACAAATACTGTAATATATCTGAATATAACGTATTAATTTGATTGGAAACTATCTACTATATCTAGTACTGTAATTTATAATGAATCAGAATAATTATTATCTCAATCAATCAAATTTAAGTAGTCCAAAAACTTGAGAAGGGGGGCACCAGAACATTTGCGTGTATCTCGTATAATAAATGTCTCTTGAAAACAATATTTGGTTTTGAAGCGTCGAATGGTGTGGTTTATTACATCCAACCGAGTATTGTTTTTGTAACATGTCTAGGAAGAAAAATTCAAATATCTCGGTTAATATTCAAGATTGAGAATAAATGTATATAACAATATTTATAGAACATTTAATTTGCTATAAGATTGATTTTATACATTTTTTTCGATCCGACGTATAGTAACGGAAATAATTTGAATTTTCAAAATTCACCCCTCCCCTTGTCCGATTTCAGCCGTTAACGAACTTGATCTTCCTTTTTACATAAAACGTCTAAATATTGAGTTTGATAACGATTAAACAACAATTGCGACCGCTAAAGCGGTGAAAGACACACTCACACACACATATACGAGTATATCTTCTACGATATATATATATATATATATATATATATATATAGATATATATATATAGTTTTGAACGGACCTCATTTTCTTCATCTCCTAGGTAGGATCGATGGACATTTGAAGTAAAATATCGAAAATTGCGTCATGAGTACGACCTCAATAGCTCATTTCTCCTAAGGGAAATCTGCTAAAATTGGTGTAAAATAATAGTCACCTTACAGAATACTATGTGGTTTATTTATTCAAACTACAAATAGATACATTTTGTGCAAGAATGGAATAATTCTAAACAATAGACAACGGCTTATCGCCTTAATGAAAATCTTTAGGAACTGCAAGAATTATTGACACACAAATCTTCCAAAAGCAAGAACAAACTGTCATTGGCGACATTACAATACCAGGTACTTTATATCATGATTCCACTACTACAGTGTGTCAACTACAAAACCACTGCAAAGCTAATATTAATGTATTTGTAAAAAAGCGCGCGCGCGCGCGTGTGTGTGTGTGTATGTGTGTGTGTTTATATATATATTTGTTAATCCAATTTTACCAATTAATAGTGCAGTAGAACCTGGTAAAGGTACTTACTATTAGCACTTTTTTTTTATCAACAATGACAATAAAAGGATAGTTTCGGTGACAATAAAAAGAATATTTTCGACATATATATACACAATCTTACAGGTACAACTTGTAAACCAAGCAGATTAACATTGTGCAGTTTTGTTAATAAACATGCCCGATGCCTTTTAGTTTATATATCATAAGTATGTATATAGGGTAAAAATAATACCGAAAAAGATTTTCCGTCAATGAATTCTTACTGAGCAGCATGTTAAATTTTGTGCTTCTTATTTCCCGATTTACCAACATCCCATCTGAGCAGAATTGGTATTTATACCGGATGCGAGAAAAATTTCACGAGTTTTGAAACTAAGGGCGAAACTAACTTCATTGTGAAAACTGTACTGATGTAGGAGAGTGAGGCGTGGGCACCCTGGAAACAAAGGTGGATAGCAACGGAAGGATAATAAGGTCAAAAGACCCCCAACATCCCAAGAAGAAAAGTGGAAAGGTTTGAGCGCAAGGTATTTAGAGCCATAATAGACCCAAAGTGGGGTGAGGATTTAGGACTCTGGAAAAGGAAGACAAGAGAAGAGATTAGATTTGAAACAAAACAGTCCATGTCACTTATTTTGGAATATATGAGATTTCAATGGGTGGGGTATGAGATAAGAAGTAACCCAACCGACTTCCTATAGAAGGTAATCTTAAGATGAGATGGGCGGAGAGAATGAAGAAGTACGCTACGGATGTCCACATAGTGAACTGAAAAGCCATCGCCCATCGTAGAGAGATAGAGGTCTGTAAAGCCAACCATAAGAATGATATTACCTTATCGTGAAAATCAGATGATTTTGCTTATGGGGCGTACTTAGAAAAAAAGTCCGTCACGCAGGGGCTGCGCTAACTAAGCAGATTTCCCACGTAAAGTTATACAATAGAGAAATCTCCACACGAGAGCCGAATAGTTACGTCAAATGGCCGAACTATCTTTTGGCGGGAAATTAAGTCATCCGTTATCGGGCCACAATTAATAAAAATGCAAATATCTCGGTTAGTATTCAAGATAGAGAATAAATGTATAGAACAATATTTATAGTAAATTTAATTTACAATAAGATTGGATCTATGCAATTTTCTGATCCGACGTCTGGTAACGGAGGTATTTCAAATCTTCAAAAATCCCCCCTCTAAACCCCCCCCCTCCCACTCGTCTGATTTCAGCCATTAACGATCTTGATCTGTCTTTTTGCATAAAACGTTTAAATTTCGAGTTTGGTAACGATCAAACAAAAATTTCGACCGCTAGCGCGTTAACAGACATGTATATATATATATATATAAATATATATATATATATATATATATATATATATATATGTATATAGATAGATAGATAGATAGATAGATAGATAGATAGATATATATAGATATATATTATTTTGAACGGACCTCATTTTCGTCATCTCCTGGGTAGGATCGATGGACATTTGAAGAATTTTTCGAAAATCGCGTCATGAGTACGACCTCAATAGCTGATTTCCCTTAAGGGAAATCTGCCAAAAATAAAAAAATAAAAAAACTATACTTTTATTATAAAGGCATTATCCATTACAAGGCTGTGTCATATGTGACATCTATGCCGTAAGTTGTACACGCATGAGCTCGTAACAAACAGGCCAAGACTGGTGTGCTTAATACCCTCCTATTCAATAGTCAACTATATGTCAAGGTCATTGCACGCTCTGTCCTCCACCATTTTTCTATTTATTTGGAGTGTTTGTGTTGGTAGGTGTCGTATTTGACACAGCCTTTTTGTTTCACTTCCCTTTTGTAAATTGTCTATGACACTGAATTCGGTATTTATCACTGAAGATGAGATTAGAAATGAACTTTTAAGACAACTGGAAAAAAGTGAAAGTGATTTATAAATAATAATAAAAAAAAAAATAGTAAAGGTCCCGTATTAGCTGTAAATGCCAAAAAACTATTTGCGGTGAACACATAGTATACTATGGTTTCCCTGAATGTTCCAATAACGAATCGTAAAGTGAATAGTTTCATATTTTGTTTTGGTTTTTTTTTTTGCATTATTTTCCTTACAAATGAGTGTCCTATGATTTGTTTTTGTACTGTGTAGGTTAAATATTTGTATATCATTCTTTATACTTAGGTATATTTTTGTATAATAATAATACGCTACTATTATATAGTCTTTGCTTATTTATTTCGTAAGTAAAGGTATTACACAGTATGCTATCATATAATAAATGTTACATAATATATTATTATACTATACAAATATGTTTTGCATATTAGCAGATTTCCCTTAAGGGAAATCAGCTATTGAGGTCGTACTCATGACGCGATTTTCGAAAAATTTCTTCAAATGTCCATCGATCCTACCCAGAAGATGACGAAAATGAGGTCCGTTCAAAACTATATTTATATATATATATATATATATATATATATATATATATATATATTTGTCTGTTAACACTCTAGCGGTCGCAATTTTTGATTAATCGTCACCATACTCGGTATTAAATCGTTTGATGTAAAAAGGAAGATCAAGTTAGTTAATGGCTGAAATCGGACCAGTGGGACGGGTGATTTTCGTAAATTCAAAATATCTCCGTTATTATGCATTATCGAAGAATTGTATAGGATCATTCTTATTGTAAATTAAATTTACTATAAATATTGTTATATACATTAATTCTCTATCTTGAATATTAACCGAGATATTTGCATTTTTATGAAGTCTGTGAGACATGTGGTCGGGTACAGTTCGGATTAGTTCGACCATATCCGTCATTCCTCGGCTCAGGTGGGAGGCTTCTTCTAACCTTACCTTACCTTCGTTACATTGTGAGATTTATACAAATACGTTCTGTTCATCCGCCCCCCCCCTTCTTTAGTTCTTGGACTACTAAAATTTGAGTTATCAAAATATAAATTATTCTTACAATTCAGAAGCCGTCCCAATTGGGAATTTATTTTAATTAACTGAAAGATTTCTCATTACCGTTTGTATTTATTCATGGTGGTGTTGTGTTACCAGTGTGCAGATTTCTCTATTGTAAAACTTCACATGGGAAATCTGCTGAGTTTACGCAGCTCCTGCGTGACGGACTTTTTTTCTTTAATATTAAATTTTAAGCTCTCATTGGTGACGAGGAGGGAGGGTACTATCAAGCAAATGCACACACTATTCTTAACTTAACTAAATGTTATTTTGAGACAAGAAGAGTGATTCTGAGCAGAATAAAAAGGAAAATATGCATATGGCAGGTAGGTGTCATGTATGACAACTACTTGTCAAATTTGTCCTGGGTCTCAGCCTTGTCGTTCAAAGGTTAATTGATATAGTTGACATTAAGGTTCCTAATGGTGAAAATATTTATATACAATTTAGCAGCTTGATGTATTGATTTAGTATTACGGCGTTATCCCATCAAATTGTTTATGCATAATAAATAGTTATAAAATAAAAGAGGTATTATAATTTATCATTCTAGTTACTAAAGTGATTTCAATAATTTTGTTTAGAAGGGACTGCTAAAGTGATTCAGGAATTCCTTAGTGCCGCCATATATTGTGGAAGTGTAATCAATGTACTGCCTGGGAATATCTCCCTTCATATTACGAATTCTTTGGATCGTGTAAAATTTTCATCATCAAGATATAGTTTTTATTTACTAAGTTCACATTTTGCTACTATGGCTAAATAAAAGGGGTTATCACCCTTTTCTAGGGGGGGGGCTAAGGATTTTATTTAATGAGTTCGTTACTAAATAAATTCCTATTGCCCTGGCGAGAATCGATCTCGCCTGAGCCCCTCATCAAGGTTACGTTTTCACATGTCGCCTAC
The DNA here is from genome assembly GCA_019009955.1 of Riptortus pedestris. Taxonomy (NCBI): domain Eukaryota; kingdom Metazoa; phylum Arthropoda; class Insecta; order Hemiptera; family Alydidae; genus Riptortus; species Riptortus pedestris. The sequence goes on along the minus strand of CM032231.1, from coordinate 90,481,884 downwards.
AAAAACTCTTTTCAGTTTCCACTTTAGAATCAAATGATTATGGAAAGCATGGTAGTTATTTAAGTATGAATACCGTATTTCCTTCCTTATCTAATTAGCCTGTAGAGCAACTATTAGCAGATTTCCCTTACGGGAAATCAGCTATTGAGGTCGTACTCATGACGCGATTTATATATATATATATATATATATATATATATATATATATATATATATATATATATATATATAGATATGTCTGTTAACGCTCTAGCGGTCGCAATTTTTGTTTGATCACTACCAATCTCGATATTTGAACGTTTTATGCAAAACGAAAGATTAAGTTCGTTAATGACCGAAATTGGACCAGTGGGAGGGGGGGGGGGTAGAAGGGGGATTTTCTAAAATTCAAAATATCGTATATGCGATTTGGTGCATAACCTACATTTGTCTGAGACACTACTATCCTTGAGGATATGACGTCTGTATGATCTGGTGGCAATCACTTGGTCTTAGATAGCTGTAACAAAAACAGCTTTCCAGACGTCAGCCACGCAACAGAATAAGCCAAGTCTACCTCATTATTATTATTATTAGCAGATTTCCCTTAAGGGGGGGGCTATAATAATAATATATATATATATATATATATATATATATATATATATATATATATATATATATATATATTTGTCTGTTAACGCTCTAGCGGTCGCAATTTTTGTTTGATCATTACCAAAGTTCATATTTAATCGTTTTATTTAAAAAGAAAGATCAAGTTCGTTAATGGCTGAAATCGGACCAGTGGGAGGGGGTTTTTGAAAATTCGAAATATCTCTGTTGTTATGCGTCGGATCAAAAAATTGTAAAGAATTAATCTTATTGAAAATCAAATTTACTATAAATATTGTTCTATACATTTGTTCTGTATCTTGAATATTAACCGAGATATTTGTATTTGTATGCCTGTGTGTGGCTGGCAGGAGTCGGCTACGTTCGGGACTCTCCGCCGAGAGCTAGTGCGGACCAGTTCGGTAACTATTCGTCCCTCGTGAATAGGTTTAGAGATTCCTTACTATTGTTGCCGTTAGTAGGCAGATTTCTCTATTGTAAAACTTCACGTGGGAAATCTGCTTAGCTTATGCACCCCTGCGTGACGGACTTTATTAATTTTTTCTCAAATGTTTGCAACATTTTTCCTAAGCTTAGTGTTATGCTGTTTTTTTGTATTGTTTTTTCGGCGAGTCTTATTATTTTGAAATAAAATTCAACTTTTTAATTCACTATGACTGGGAACCGTTTGTATAAATTCCTCTCCAGAGATGATTGTACAAATCCTCTTATACTAAAGCTGCGGTGAATTGTGGTTTAATTTAATAAATTAGCTAATGAAGGAAATTGAGGAGCATATGCCCCAATTAATACAATAACCCTAACAGGTACCTATCATGTACTAATATCTTAGGGCCCATGTAACTGCTCCAATCACGTAATTACATTACTCTCTATAGATTAAATTATATATTCCGTAAACTAACACAACTAAGAACATTATATCACACATTACGAACCGGGAGTATGTTTCACTCCTCGGAAAATTATTTTTGTGACTGAAGTTCCTTAACACTTTGACTGCGGCTGACGACACGTTGTCGGTTTTGTGAGTTGTTCCCAGGGGCGGGCCCCGACAAGTTGTCGTCAGGTCATAATAGAAAATTAAATGGGTGGGGATTGCTCTAGCCTTTCCCAAAACATTCCGTATTTGACTCTAGCACAGTGAAAGCGGTCCTTGAGAGAATTGCTTCTTCGCCGCAAGATTCCCTGTTTTTTTTTAGCAGATTTCCCTTAAGGGAAATCAGCTATTGAGGTCGTACTCATGACGCGAGTTTCGAAAAATTTCTTCAAATGTCCATCGATCCTACCCAGGAGATGACGAAAATGAGGTCCGTTCAAAATTATATATATATATATATATATATATATATATATATATATATATATATATATATATATATTTATTGGTTTATCTCTGCTAGGTAAATACTGGTCATATTTTCCTACACTTCCTGTGAGCAGATTTCCCATATAGGAAATTATTTTATTTTATTTATTTGGTTTGTGCCCCACTGCGATGGTGATTGGCATAATAAGAATAATATATTTACTCATTAATGTACTTACCTTTGTTGTACTTTATTTTTATATTGTGGTAAATATTTCTTAAATATCTGATTGTTTCTCATATCCGTGCTTTGTCTAACTGAATATAATAAAAGTTAACCCCTTTAAATCTTTCTAAGTATGCTGTAGACCTATTCTATTTTATACTATATGTTTTTGTAAATATTTATATGTTTTAGATATGTTAGTATTTGTGGAATATATCGGCTGCTGCCAGTTAATAGTTCTGTCATATCGTGGGGTATGTGAAGGTTTTTCGTTGGATGCAGTCTGTCAGTATGTGCTTTATCGCAAGGTGCTTGTTGCAGTATTTGCATATAGGGTTATCAGTCCTTGTCATTATGTGTCTATGTGTCTGGTATGTGTGGCTGATCCTGAGTCTGGCAGGAACTGCTTCCTCCCGTCTAGTACTCCCGTGGCTCGGAAATTAGCTCTTGAAGCAACTACTCATTACACTATTTTGTGGGAAGTTTTCTGAAATCTCCATCGATCCTACCTAGGAGATGAAGTAAACGCGGTCCTTTCAAAATTATATATGTATATCTACCTATATTATAATTTACACATTATAGTAATATATATTATATAAATATATAAAAATATTAAATATATAGTATATATAAATATATATATATAATAATTCAAGCTCAGAATAAGTACCCCTTCCGCTTCGGAATTCATTTGAGGCTGAATTGGTGAGTTATATTATGGGGAAGGCTTTACTTTGGCACAATATTTTTGACATTTACCCGTCCCAGTGTTTAGGGTTAATACTCGTTGTATTTGGCATTTGTTAATAATAATAATTATTTTATTTATACAGTTAAGATTTTCACTGTCCTGCATATTGTCATATTTCCCGTCCTTATGTTGCATTATCTTGCACATAGATTTGAATTATTAAGGAGAAAACATTGACATACATTTGAATTAATTTTTTCAGGTGAGGGTACCTGGTAGTTCATATGGAAAGAAGTGTTGAGCAAATATCTGTTAAATAACAAAATAAGGGGACTTTTTGTTATGTGCAATATTTGCCGAAACCCCAATAGTAAATCATTATTATTAATTTGAGCCCTCCCTTATAACCCCCACTCCTGCCCGTCCCTAAAAGATTGTTAGTATGGGCTTATTATAAGGAAATAGGCGTTAGTGCTACACTATACACATACTGAGTGCTTTTATTTAGTTCGGTAGAGTCTTTTGTGCCAAATAAAATTGTGGACTTACCCGCAAAGTACTTTAGTTTTAGCGTATAACTAATTTGGTACTTCCGTGTACGGCAAAGTGCATATAACAAAAGTTACTGTATATAAATAAGTATTAAGACCTAACTTTTGTTATGTGCATATTATGGCCTGGAAAAAAGCAATAGGAAACGATATATCACTGTGGGAATCTTTTGTCCCAAATTAAAATTGTGTTCACTTCCGCTATAGGTTTTAGATGCATCTGTCATTATTCGTTTATAATTCGAATACGATACAAAAGTATATAACAAAAGTTACTCTAAATAACAAAGTAAACAACTTTTGTTATTATTGTCATACCTCTCGGTGGAGACCGTCGTCATTGGCTGATGGTTGAGTACCGCTGGCAAGCGCTTTCGATGCGATGGCATCATCTTCAAGCCTGTTGATAGTGTACTGAGTTGCTTGTCCGTCAGTCTAGTGGGTTTTTATGCTCAATACACCGTATATAGTTTGTTTAGTTTAGTCCAGATCTGTTTTTACTTACCATTAAGATCTGTCACACGAGGGATGTTTGATGTTCCAAGGTAAAGTGTTTTTCGTGTGGTGGGTTGTTTTACGTTTTGAATCGAGATCTGTTTACTTACCACTCAGATATCTGTCGCAAACGGTGCTAGTGTTCAAGGTAAAATTGTTATGTGTTAACGTTTTATTAGATCTGTTTTACTTACCATTCAGATCTGTCAAACGAGGTGCCCGTTTGGTTTAGACTAGTGTTCAGGTAAATTGTTTATCGTATGTAAGTGGGTCATTGTCCCTCATCCGTATGGGTGTTTACATTTCTAGTGTTAATGTTGTAAGGTGGTATGGTGTAAATACATATGATATGTAGATACGGGTATATATGTAATATTTGTGTCATTGGTTATTATACATTAAAAATTATGTATCATAGAAAAATGAATAAATAAAATAGGAAATCATTATTATGGAACTACCTGCGTCGTCGCTTATAACCTGTTGGTAATCCTGGTGATTCCGTCTGTTTGGCGTCTTCCGTTTATTATTCCTTTATAAGGAAGTTGTAGTGGTCTGAAGATCGTGTCCGAGCTAGTGTTGAGCTTGTTCATTGAGTGATGTCGTCCGTTGAATGTCCGTTTGTTTGTATATCTCCATAATTCTCTAGTATATCCAATCGTCGGGGCCTTTCGTTTGTCGGTGTAGAAGTTTTGCATGCTGTCGGCTATAACTCGTCGGGTCGTGGCAATGGTCGTTCAGGTGGTTGGGCGAAATTGGAAATCTCGTTTGTTAAGTCTGAACGAGCGGATATGTTCGGTGTATCGCGTTTTTTCAATCTCCTTCCAGTTTGTCCAATGTATGTGTTGTTACAGCTGCACGTAAAGTTTATATACTCCGTTCATATTGAAGATGTCCTTGTTCTCGATGTCATATTATGAGCTTCTGCCGTAGGTTGTTGTTGGTTCAGAACGTAGTGTGAAGTCCTCTTTTCCGAAGTGCGTTTTGTGATTTTATATGTATCAGGACCCGTGTATGTGATTTGCGTGGCGTTTGGTGGATTGGTTCAGCCGAAGTGCTCTCGTCTTGCTTGGATTTTACGTTAGTTATTTTCTTGAGTAACTTATCGATCGTGTGTCGTTTTGTAGCCGTTATTGTAGGCTATTTCGTGTATTGTATTCAACTCCTTGTCGTAGTTTTTCCTTTGAGAGCGGAAAGGGTATGTAGTCTGTGTATCATGTGGCGAAATGCAGCTAGTTATGTGTTGAGATTGGATGGTTTGAAGTGGCGTGTATTGTTGTATCCCGTGGATGTAGGTTTTCTATATATGCGTTACTCCAATCCTGACCAGTTTTCCTGGTAGAATCATGAGGTTCAGGAAGTTTAGTGTTCTATCGTTTTCAGGCTCCATGGTGTTAATGCGTAATGTTGGGGTGGAGTTTTATGTAGAGGTCCTTTCAAATTAATAATCCCCGTTGATGTCATTCTGTTTCCACGATGCAAAAGGTGTCATCTACGAATCTGAAATATCATGTAATTTGATGTACTATATCCATGAGTATTTTTCTATGTGCGTATCTTCGATGTGTTGGAATAAAATTAATTCTTCCCGTAAGTATAGAAGAAGTGGGATTTCCCATTCCGAGTCCGTCTGTGGGTATATAATATCTCGTTGTGTGAAGCGGAAGTAAATTCTCTGTTTCAGCACTGTCTTCGTCAGGTCAGCTATTTTCCCTGATGTAGTCATCATCGCTAATAAAGTCGCTGAGTCCTGTAGTGAGAATGTCGATGGTTTTCTTGCACTGGTATAGATATGGGTATAGGTCTTTGATGTGTCGAACGACACTAGTCTTTGTCGTTCTGAGATCCGTACACCTGCAGTCCTTGTTCACAAGTTCTTGTGCCGTAGTTCTTGATTTGTGTACGTGTTTCGGTAGATGCACTGTGTCCTTCTTAGTATTAGATGTGATTTGTTTTGCGAGTTTATATGCAGGCGCTGGTCTGTAGTTGACTACTGGTCTCATGGGTGCGTTTGGTTTGCTTGCGTTACTAGTTATCTTGGGTTGAGCTCCAGTATAGGTGTCGTTCCTGGATTCAATGTTCCAAGTATCTATAGTGATTGTTGCCTATAATGTTGGTATGCAGCACGTGTTGAGTGCGAAATGCACCGTACTTTGTCTCTGGTAGCATCTGTTGGGTCTGTCCTTGCCGAATGCAGTTGGTGTCCTTGATGAAACTGGAGCCGTTTTTGGCCGACGTAATCATGGTGTGTCATGATTACCGTAGCGTTGCCTTTCGTACCCAGGCCTTTAGTTACCACGAGCTTGTCGTTCCGTAATTTTGGTTTTTAGGTCTTTTCGCCGTTTTTGTTTTCGTTTTGAGTAGGTGGTGGTTCCACGCTGTTTGTTTGGTGGTGTTTTCTAGGATGTCTGCTATTCTGTGTCTTAATCCTCTCCTGTTTGTGTTTGCGGTAAGTATAAGGCGATGGCGTTTTTCGCGTCGATATATGTTTGGTTTCAAGTGTCCTCCTCTTCTGCTGGTGCTGTGCATGTTCTCAGGTCTTGAGTCCCTTTTTCCAGGATTTGGTCTCGGTTTTCCGTGAACGAAGTATCCGATGATTGGACAACCGCTGTTGAGAAAATGAGAAACTCTGTTGGGTTTAGCCGTGCCGTTTGTCTGTTCTGAGATCGTACACCTGCGAGTGTTTCACAGTTCTGTGGTGTTCTGTGCATTTTATCGTATTTGGCTGTCCATTGGTCCGTTGGACTTCCTCGTGTAAGTAAGTTTGAAAATGGCTGGAAATAGTGGTATGCAGAGTTCAAGCGAAGTGAGTACTGGTCTCATGGTCCGCGTTGGGTTAGGTGTAATCTTGTAGATGTCGTGTTCAGTCCTGGATTCCATGTTCTAAATATATCCAGTGAATCGTATCTCCTATAATGTTGATCAGCGCTTTGAGTGCGTCCAACTTGTCTCTGTAGGCATCTTGTGTGCGTCCTTTGCCGTAAGTGCAGTTTAGTCCTTGATCTTACTGGGCGTTTTGGCCGACGTAATCGTGGGGTGGTCATGATTAACGTGGTTAGTTAGGCACTGTTTGTTAGAAAACGTATGTTGGCAATTGTCTTGTCGTAATTCCGTAAGGTTTGGTTTATTAGTAATCTCGTCCAACAATACCTTAGGTCCTGACTGGCTGTGGTTCCTGGTATTTCAAATAAAGTGTTAGAACCGCCAATCTAAATGATATTTAGTCTGTGTCATATCCTCTCCTGGAGACCGTCGTCATTGGCTGATGGTTTTCCTGCGTCGAGTACCACTGGCAAGTCGCTCTTCGATGCGATGGCATCATCGTTCAAGTCCCTGTTGATAGTGTACTGAGTTTGTCTCGTTTGTCCCGTGAACGAAGTATCCAGTGTGATTGACAATCCCTGTTTAAAATGAGAAACTCAATTCACCGTATTAGTCTGTTTACGTTTAGTCCAGATCTGATTTACTTTTACCATTCCTCGTGAAGATCTGTCCACACGATGGATGTTGAATGTTCAGGTAAATTGTTTTCGTGTGGTGGTTGTTTAATTGCGTTTTTATTAGTAAGACGTTTTAAAATAAAAGGTTAGAAACGAGATACCACCTCTCGACTTTTGGCTATGGTTTGAGTACACTGGCACCAGAACTTCAAGCCTGTTCTGTCAACGGGTGCTAGTATAATTTTTAACGTTAGTCAGGTAAATTGTTACACGAGGGATGTGTTAACGTTTTATTAGATCTGTTTACTTTACCATTCAAGAATCTGTCAACTGGGGCTACAGGTGTCAATTAGACTAGTGTTTTTTAGACTAGTGTTCAGGTAAATTGTTATCGTGTAGTGGGTCATTGTCCATCATCCGTAAATGGGTGTTTAACATTTCTAGTGTTAATGTGTAAGGTGGTATGGTGGTAATGTAACCACCCATACGGATGAGGACAATGACCCACTACACGATAACAATTTACCTGAACACTAGTCTAAACGCACCTCGTTTGACAGATCTGAATGGTAAGTAAACAGATCTAATAAAACGTTAACACATAACAATTTACCTGAACACTAGCACCCGTTGACAGATCTGAGTGGTAAGTAAACAGATCTCGATTCAAAACGTAAACAACCCACCACACGAAAACAATTTACCTGAACATCAACATCCCTCGTGTGACAGATCTTAATGGTAAAGTAAACAGATCTGGACTAAACGTAAACAACTAATACGGTGAATTGAGCATAAAACCCACTGACTGACGGACAAGCAACTCAGTACACTATCAACAGGCTTGAAGATTATGCCATCGCATCGAAAGCGCTTGCCAGCGGTACTCAACCATCAGCCAATGACGACGGTCTCCACCGAAGAGGTATGACAATAATATCTTTTATTATTGGCGGTTTCTAACCCTTTATTTGAATTAACTTTTGTTATGTTTATATTTTGCCGAAAAACTAATAGAAAACGAAATATCGCTATTTTTAATTTCTGGCTCCCTTATAACCCCCACTCCTGTTCGTCTCAGAGAATTTTAATATAGCCCCCCCCCCTAAAGTCTAAGTTTGGGTTTAGTAGTAATATACATACCAAGTTTCCATAAAATTTTTCGGTTCAGCCGTTTTATTCGTGGAAAAGGTAACAAACAAACAAACAAATAAACAAACCAAAGCAACACCAAAGAAACAAAATGCAGTTATGGTGTCTGTGACATGTGAAAACGAAAAGTTAGCGTGAAATTTCGGGAAAAAAATCAATCTACAGACAGAGGTCACAATATTCTCTATATATATATAAATATATATATATATATATATATATATGTATACATAATAATTATAAAAAGAATCGAAAACGAAGGAGTCATCCTAGATCCCACAGTAAGGTTCGAAACCAATATTAACCAGTCAATAGAAGTAGACGAGGAAAAGAGGAACATTTGCGATCCTTGCCGTGGATACTTCAAGGAAAAATACACTATTGAAAGATGGAGCGTCAAAGGTCTCCTGATTGGTGCAAGAGGTACAATATCCCAAAGGACGACCGAAACTCTAAAAGAATTGGGATTATCCACCAACGACCTCCAGAATTTATCAACAGTCGTTATAAAACATTCGGCAAGAATTATAAATTATCATTTATACAAATAAAGGCACGATGCAAAGCTGCACTCCTTTCCACATGACCCTATCAAAATTTAATACAAATTTCCTGTTTTAAAAAATATTTTTTTAAAAAAAAGATCTTTTTTTTTAACATTACCCAGTTGGGCAGATGAGGAGGCTGTCCCTAAGGGGAACCAGAAGGAGGGCAGCTTGTTTTGATATATATATAGCTCAGAGAATTACCTTCAATTTAACGCCAGCAAAGAATAGTTAAGAACCATAAGCCAACTGAGAGTCTGTAATAGTGAATACATTAAAATATCCCAAACAGATGGATAAAGCCCATATCATGAAATCAGATGAAATATGTAAGTAGTGTAAGAAATACATTTATAATAGCCTGAAGCATGTAATGCTACATCTCCCTGTACTTTTAAATCACAGTAAACAATATTTACAATCATATATTGTTAAAAACGGGGACGAACTTTCATTGGAATTTATGCTAAGTATTATCAATATTGGAAAGTTAAATAACATATATTACTTAGTTAAGAGCATATTATTGTCAGTTTATTAACAATTAATTGTTGTTTTGTTTTTGTTGATTTTCCTAAACTATTATATATTACTTATGTATTGTTATATATTACTTATATTGTTAGAGTATTCGAAATTGTCGAAGTGAAAATTATTTAAGTAGAATACCTAACGATACTAACATAAAACGGCTCAGACCTCTGGCAACACCCATGCATTCATGCCAGAATAAATAAAAAAAAATATATATATGTATATATATATGCCTGTATACATAATTATTTCTTGACCGTTACCAAACTTTATTTAAGTGTCTAATTCAATACTAAACTAAATGACAAGTTCGTTAATCGCTGAAATCGTACCGGTGAGAGGGCGGTTTAGAGGGGTGAAAATTCTTAATATCTCTTTTATTTCGAGTCAGTTAGAAAAACATTATAACATACTCGTAAATCTAATTGCAGATTTAATTACCTACAATTGCGAGCTGTTATATGCAGTTTTTCTTTATCTTCAATAATGATCAATATTTTTTTTTTCGGTGTTCAGTGACCCCCACTCCTTTTCTGTCATATTAGCCTTACTCCGATATATAATGAACTACTCAATTCGAATCTGAAATACCAAATATAGTTTTCAACAGAGCGTTACCAGATGAGATTACACGTATATGTAAATAGGCTATTTCCTGACCCAATCGATTAACATTTTTACGTACTTGATTCAAAAATATTTGATCTATACCATACTCGGTATTTAACCGGCCCATTTAAAACTAAAGACCATATTAGGTAATGGCTGAAATCGACCTTGGGGTGGATTTAGAGTGCGGAATAATAGTTAAGTCCAAATTTCTCCGTTACTAAGAGTCGTATAGAAAAAACATTGAAGAACTAATCTACTTAAATTATTGGTGATCTACAATTCTTGTTCTTGTGATACATTATTTCATATCTCAAATATAAACCTTTGCGTACTTTTAGCATATTTCCCTTAAGGGAAATCAGCTATTGATGTCGTAGTCATGAGGCGATTTTCGAAAAATGTCCTCAAATGCACATCGATCCTACCCAGGAGATGACGAAAATGAGGTCCTTTCAAAACTGCATATATATATATATATATATGTGTGTGTTTGTCTGTTACCGCTCTAGTGGTCGCAATTATTGTTTAATCGTTACCAAACTCGATATTTAATCGTTTTATGCAAAAATAAAGATCAAGTTTGTTAATAGCTGAAATCGAACAAGTGTGATTTAATAATTCGAAATATCTCATAGCGGAAGCTCATATGTGGGGCAAAGTAGAAGGAAGCTAAGGAGCAGATTAAAAGAGCACCTTTCCACCAAGACATCTGAGGTACGTAAGCATATGATTAATGAAGGCCATGAAGCAAATGCCGTTGAGTTCGAGGTGCTCGACCACCTTAGAAGAAAGTGGATATAGTAGAGCAGTTATGGATCAGGATGGACATGCTGGAGGATAAAAATATTAATATTAGGGGGGAGGGTGGCGTGCTCAGGCATGTTCCGTCCTCTGCAGTAGCTGCCCTGGCCCGAGTAGGCTCCCAGTCTCGCCGGAGATGTCGGCTCAATAGGGACCAACTCTAGGTCAGTTCCTCTCCAACTCCTAGTTATTTTGTTATTTGTTGCCTTTAATATTTATTTGTAACGTTTTAGTCATAAGTGTTGGTTTTTATATATTTGTTTGTTTTTTAAATGTTTTTAATATTCGACTACCTTTGTTGACTTTTACATTTATTTATTTATTTATTCATATATATTACATATTTTTGAAAGTATAAATGTTGTGTCACAGAGCACTGATGATGGGACGGTTCGCCCCGAAAGTACTTTGCCTGTAATAAAGAAGTATTAAGAGTGGAGGTGTTTGACCTTTTTGATCCTTCCGTTGACGATGGACCTCCACCAGCCAGCACAAATCCAGAGCTATAAATATTATTCTATAAATGTGTTTTGTATCATGAATATTAACAGAGATATTTGGATTTTTTAGTTTTTCGCTTTTAGTAAACCCCCACTCCTACTCATGTTATATTAATAATATGCTGTTATAACATAAACCACTTCATTACAAGGTTAAATAAGGAATATTGTTTTCACTTACTTTGTGAGATATAGTTTTCCTTAATTTCCCTCTTCAATATTGACGTTATCATTTGAGGCTCAGGTTAACCATGTGAGTTAAAGCATTTACCTTTATCTCACATGGTAAACCTAGAGTGGCGAGTTCAGATCTCGCCTGGGCAAAAGGAATATATTTAGTGACGGAATTCTTTAAATAAAATCCTTAGTCCCACCCTGGCTAGAAAAGGGTGGTAACCTGTAGATAACCCGTC